>JAQIBA010000006.1:1047330-1647330 GCA_028293925.1 Brueelia nebulosa | reverse complement strand
GAGCCTGATAATAATTACGATGGGTAATTTCGGCACTCATTTCACTTGGAATCCCTGTAAATGATTGAATTAAAATTCTCCCCATGACAGCTAAAGGCCATGTTTTATATCACATAATTCTTGTCTCCTTGTGGATCTTATCAAGATCGACTTTATCATAACCGTACGATATAGTAACAGCAATCGGGGATCGAAATCCAACTCGGCCAGACGAGTTTCTTCTTCTCGGGGAAAAGCTTTTACTTTGAACGGAGCTCACAACGGGTAAGTTGATATAATATAAATTATACGTTTGTAACGAATGGCACAAGACGGTTATGTCCAGACCATAATAACTGAGTAAGCTGCGGGTGCCTGGCGGTTAAAAAAAGTGTTGGGTAAGCAAAACTTGGCATTTGCTTTTGGGTCTTTTAATTCGGTGCATAAACTAACAAAACCTCTGCGTTCGGCTTAACAAAATCGAATTTTATCTCATTTCGTGTGAGAATATAAAACACTTCGTTTTAATTAAGTTAAGAGTTAAAAATTATGTAATCAACATATCAGTACCATTACAATGGATTTAAACACGTGTTTTAAATATCAGTGAAATTAATCTTCCGCTCCTGATTTTGCTTTTTCCTCCTCTTAAGACAAAACTGCATAACTAAATATATTTATTAATTCTATAACTACAGATGTAATAAAATTTTTTAATTGCACGGTTTCATTTAAATGAATAATAATTTTGAATTTTAACTCTTTGCGGACGAAGATTTTGTATTTACATTGATTTTGGCGGCTATTTGCCGACATTCGTCCACAAAGGGTTAAAAATAGATGACACTGCGACATGAAAGACTGAAACAATGTGTTCCAAAAACAGAAAATTAATGTAAACGTAAAAACGTAACGTAAAATTTTAATTTTATAGCTCACCATTCATTTGTATTCTTGTTTGGAAATTCGCTCTCTCAGACTGCTGACATTTACTTTTTGAATACGATTTTTATTTCGTTTTATTAAAACTAATTTTTCGATTTAAGAAAATTTTAAATAGAACGTTATTTCGGGGCGATTGTATTAAAGATCTCTCTTCGCTGTCCGTTGGATCAAATTACGCTGAGAAGCTGATTTAAGCAAATAAAAAATTACACTTCCATAAGTTCTCCTTTTGCTGATTTTGATAGCGCTTCTTTCGTTCATATTTGTATTTTGATTTTTAAAACACATCCATTACAGTGCAAATAAATGCTCATCTGAGCTAAAAAATCGGAAATTTTTGGGGATAGCGTTTAGAGACATAATGCTGACATACCCAAATCTTCTTAACCTGTGAAAAACCAAAAATAAAATTTCTAGAGGATTTTTAATTCAGTGAAAATAAGAGACATAAATTGAATTTTTGAAATATAAATTATTATTTAATAAGGAAAAAGGGGATGGTTTATGCAACATATTTTAAATAAAAATAAATTATTATGAATTCTTTAGTTTAGTGCTCATAATAGGTCAAGGGGGATGAATTCTGTGCCATTGTTTGCCGGGGTATTCAGCAGTGCAAAAAGTAACTGCATTTGGCGTTGTATAGATATTGTCTTTCTTTATAACTTGCGCACCTTAATTTCTGAGTGAGGTGCAAAAAAAGGTACAGTTGTCACACATTGCTGTTGGGAAGTCCTTCAAACAGCTTTAAAGGGGGAGCGACTATTTGCCGAAAACGAAAAAGTCAATTCTTCTTTAAATGCAGTTATCTTTTGGCACACTATTCCATATTTGCTCGTCTGACAATAATTTGATAAACCTTTTGAAATGTCACTCTGTAGAAATGCCCGGATTAAAATGTGTGTGATTTTAGCGGGAGCGGAAACAAAAGCGTCTGGGAAGATAATTTGAGTAAACAGTTCTGACCTTTGGTTTTGATGGCTTTGCTTTTTTATTGGTTTCTGCTTTGCTCTATAGAACCGACAACCCGTTCAGTCTCTGACTCACGTTTAGAAAAGCCCGCATGCAAATGAGTTTCCGCCGCATTCGAAGATACAACCGGAAGACCTGTTCTCGCAATGGAGAAGAGACGATGACAATTTAACGGTATCCGAAGACAGTTGCCGTTCAAATTGAACTCGAAGGTGGTTAATATTTAAAAATAGATCCTCGTTTTTCATCTTCTCGTGAATGAGTGTAAAAACTGGCTGTAGTTTCAACGGTCGGATGCCCCCCAGGTAGACAATCGGTTCGGTGACACTCCTACAGACTGCTGACACGGCACACATGGAAGAAACGAATAGTTTTTTGAAACGCGAGAACAATCCAGGTAAAATGTGATCTTTTTTTATTTCATTCTACGCTTGCTATGCTTTCAGTGTGACTTGGCAATGGCTTAATGCACTCTATCGCGGTGATATCAATCAAAATAAAATTAACACTTTCATCTCTATTGTCGTCGGCTCGTTGCAGTTTTCGTTGTTTTTAATTTCTAGTTTTTTCCGAGAATTAATTAATTTTTTAACGGAAAGGACCGTCCGTGTCTGCATTCGGAAAATCCATAGTTTGTCGAATAATATAAATATACAACTCGGGTTTTAAAAAAAACTTTTTAAAAGAGAGAAAACTCATTCAATATTTTTACTGTAAAGGTGAATTTACTGTACCGCTCTAAAGTATTTTGACAATACAAAAGTATTCCCGTAAGAGTTACATACAAAGTGAAATTTCATTAAAATACTTTACAATATTTATAAATATAATATTAATTAAATAACAGAACAAAGAGTTTAACTTAATAATAACAGACAGAAGATTAAGTAAGAGTATTAAAGAAAAAGCAGAAGACTAAAAAGAATATTATATTTTGTATATTTTCTTATCTTAATGAGGCAAATATATTAATAATAGTATTGATAACTAAATAATACAACCATAATAAAATACACAGTATTTACAATACTTAAATAATACAAAATCATAATAAAATATTATACTAAAATAATTAATTAAAAAAATATCAAATTTTATATTGTCAAAATACTTTTGAGCGCTACAATTTTAATAATAATTAATAAAAATTCACTATTTTTAATTGGTCTGCAGGAAATGACCATACAGTCCTCATACTTTAAATTTTATACTGATAAGAACTGACAACTAAAGATGATTTTAAAAAACGGAAACAATTAGTTACTGATAAATGATCTTATTTAAATATCTCATTATAAAATTAATTGTTATATGAGAAATTCGTTTTCACTTAAAACACTGATTTACTTTTCTTCGCTGATAGCGGTTCCACTTTTTGCTTTCTGATAGCGATCGATTTGAGGATTTCCCAATCATACGGAAGACACGTGTGTTTTCGATAACGACCAGGCACTGACTAAGGGATGAAAGAATCCAATTCATTTCAATGTGAATTAGGTCTTCGGGGTAGTTTTTAAAAAAAGAACTTTGATATTTCATTTTAATTTGTTGTTAAAGCGAAATTAAACCTAATTTAACATTGAAAGAGTTGCTTTTTGATTAGCGCCGCATTCGCTCTCGAAAGTCAGAAAATTTATAAATAATTAAAATTTTTTTTGAAATGTTTTTCAGATAATCCAATGGAGAATCCCCGTAAAAAAGAAACATCAACCGGAAGCGGTATTTTCAAAATGATAAGTAAAAAGATTAGCGATTCCTTCTCGAAGAAAACATTGTACAAAAGGCTGCCGGTGCTCAACTGGATGTCCGGATACAATTCCGACCTGTTTGTCAGCGACTTGCTGGCCGGGTTGACTGTCGGACTGACTGCCATTCCTCAGGGCATAGCTTATGCTGTCGTAGCCGGTCTTGAACCTCAGGTACCTTTAAACCTTCTCATGTCTGCATTCCTTCACTAAGTTTGCAATTAAGATGCATTTGTTGATTCAAGTATGGGCTCTACTCGGGATTTATGGGGTGTTTTGTGTATTTCCTACTGGGGAGTGTGAAGGATATCACAATAGGACCCACCGCCATCATGGCACTCATGGCGCAGAAGAGTGTCGAGTCTTACAACAGCGATTTCGCCGTTCTGCTTTGCTTCCTCGGCGGTTGCATCACATTACTGCTCGGCATTTTTCATTTAGGTGAGAGGACTGCTTGTAAAAACCCGTTCAAATCGCTCGAATGTTCTCCTTTTTGTTTTAAGGCTTCTTAGTGAGTTTTATCTCAGTGCCTGTGACGGTGGGATTCACCTCAGCGGCGGCCATAACCATAGCTTCGTCTCAATTGAAAGGTCTTTTGGGAATCAAAGGAAAGTCCAACGAGTTCTTAGAGGCGTGGATGTCCGTTATTGAGAACATCGGGCAAACGAGGTACCAGGACGTGTGCTTGGGCGTGCTCACCATTGTATTTTTAATTTTGACAAAGGTAGTTTTCCTTTAGGAAAATATTTCTCAGGTTGATTAGGTGTAAGCACTCACTAAACAATAATGCTTCATTGTATTCCACGTGTGTTTAGGAATGAACAATGCTGCTGATAAAAGCATGTGGTTTTTTCAGAACGCCAACGACAGGATTTCCCGAAGTATTAAGCAACGAAGAGAAGTGAGCAATTCTACAAAGGTTTTTGCTACCGTTTGGAGATTCGTAGCACTCGGAAGAAACGCCATTGCTGTCGTTATTGGATCACTTGCCGCGTTTATATTCGAACTGTACGGCATGAATCCTTTCATACTCACAGGTACGCCTTTTTGTTTCTACATTTGTAATTCTGGAAACGTCCTGATGGTGGTTTTATTTTTCAGGAGAAGTCGAAGGAGGACTGCCTAAATTTAGTCCACCGCCATTTTCAACGATCGCTACTGAAAATAATGTGACAAGGGTCGTTGAATTCGAGGAAATGGTGACCGTTTTAGGCGCTGGAATTATTTCAGTACCTTTAATATCCGTTTTGGAAACCATAGCTATTGCCAAGGCTTTTGGTGAGGAAAATTTGGTTTGGAAATCAAATATTTTCAATTACTCAGCCGTTAAACTGGAGAACTCCTCTGTGTGCACAGAGACAACAAAGGTGTATTTGTTACAGCCAAAGGAAAGACTCTTGATGCCACTCAGGAAATGATCGCATTGGGAGCGTGTAACATTTGCGGGTCTTTCGTGAGATCGATGCCCACGGCGGGATCCTTCACGAGAACAGCAGTGAACAATGCCTCGGGGGTGAAAACTCCCCTGGGAGGACTTTTCACGGGGGCATTGGTCCTTCTGTCCCTCACACTCACCGCCACTTTCAAATACATTCCAAAAGCCACTTTGGCCGCCGTTATTATGGCCGCCATGTTTTATATGGTCGAATATAAAGAAATCATTCTCATTTGGAAGATCAAAAGTGAGTTTGCTGTTGTAAGCTATTTCGTTGCTTATTCCATTACAATGCAATTTATTTTGTCCAATGGAGGTTTGTTGATCTTTTCGATCAGCATCTTTTCTTTGGCTCTTCATTTCCAGTAATTTTTCATTCTTTTATCTTCTTGTTGATTATTTATTACTGTATTCACATAATTCGCTACAGTCGGGCTGAGTGAATGTTTTATTTTAGGACTGGACTTAATTCCGCTTTCTGCGACCATTTTGGGATGTCTGACTTTGGGGTTGGATTCAGGAATCCTAATAGGAGTATTTACAAATCTCATCTTTCTTTTGCACAGTGCCGTTAGACCCATAATTGCGCAGGAAGAACCAATGGTCGGTTATTTTTTTAATTTTAATCCTCTACGAGAAATTACAAAACATAAATGAAAAAATGTTACAGGTTTCGAGTCAAGAAGTACTGGTAATCCGGCCAGAGCAAACAGTAACTTATCCGGGCGCAGAATATATGAGAAACTCAATCATAAAGTTTTCCAGAATGAAAAACAAAACTTTGGTCGTAGTCAACGGTAGAAATGTATATTCGATTGATTCGACAGTGGCGAAGAATATGAAGAAATTAGCCGAAGATCTTGAGAAATTCGATCAGGACTTCGTTTTCTGGAATTGGCCCTCTTTGGCCGTCGAGACTTGCCTTAATTTGGATACAAATCTTCAGAAACATTTCCTGTCCGCTGACAGTTTGGAAGAATTGTTGGAAATTAGAGAAAGGAGAAGAGAGGAGATCTGAAGTGAAAGATGGACTTAAGAAATTGAGAGTTTATTGTGTATATGTAGAAATTTGAAAAAGATCAAAGTAAAGTGTAAATAACGGAAATGAACAAAATGGAGAGAAGAGTATTAAGGGAAGAAAGAAGAGAACATTGGGGAACCTTTTTGTGAATTCTCCAATTCATAATGGGTTTAGCAAGAAGTTAACCCTTCAGCTCCGAAGAGGATTCTCTAAAACGACTGATATAAAATGAAAGCTTTAGTATCATCGAAAGCTCTCGCTTTTCCTACTAATTAACTCCTTATTTGTGAAGAATAATAAAAGCAAAATTACCCAAAATTTGGTTCATAAACGACCACTGAATTTAAAATATTCATTGAAATAAATGATTTTCGAAGCCATCAGTTTTTCCTCAGGAAATTCAGCGATTTTTTATGAGTTTCAACTATTGAGATTTATATGTTTAACCCTTTGCAGTCGTATGTCTACTCTCAGCCACCACAGCAAGGAACTATACGAATATATACGAATCTTATACTGTATGCATTCCTATAGCAGTTTAAACTTTTCCTTTACGTTCGCAGATACATTTAGATTTTCAAAGAATATTTTATAAATTGTATTTAGGAGTAATTAGAGATTCTCTTTTCTTAAAATATGACTAAATATTACTGAATATTATGTATATGTATCCCTGCTCTTTCCAAAGAAATTAATTCCAACCAATAGATACCCATTCCCAAATTTTATACGACCGCAAAGGGTTAATAAAAGTTTTTCTGATTCTTATCTCCGAAAATCATATCTTCGCACGATCAAATTCTTTTTTTGGATAAAGTATTAAAAGAAATTTTCAAGTAAAAATTTTTTCCCGCTTCAAATCATAAGTTAGTAAATCCGATTAAATGCGATTTGTTTTTCATTATAAATCATTATAAATCCAACCGAAAACGGGTCGTAATAATCAAAAACAAATATAATAAATTTTCCACCTTTTATTCTAAAAAGAAATATGTTAAGCCATGACAACAAACGCTACAGCTATGGCGAACAGTCCGAGGGATTCACAAAAGGCGGCACCCATGATGGCATTTGTGAACGCCTTATTGGCGACGGAGGGGTTTCGAGCCACAGAGTTGAGGAGATTCCCAAAAATTAAACCTAAGCCTATACCTGGAAAGCAGACGAACAGTTCCACAATTGAATTCTTCAAGGCGAGGGAATGAACTTACCTGAGCCAATCACTCCGGTGGCCGCCATTCCTGATCCGACGGCCCTCAGACCGGCTTCGAGATCTCTTTTGACATGGGTCGTGTGCAGCAGCCTGCTGAGGTCGCTCTGGAAGTAAAAGTGAGTTAAGCCATTGTCGAAAAAGGCCGGAAAAGACTTAATTACTCGAAAATGAACCCACAGAAGAAAGAGTTTGCTGGAAAAGTCGATCCGCATTTGATTTGTCAGAGATGAATTGATAATTTATGGGGCATACAACTTGGTTGTTTTCTTTGAGCAGGTAAGGAATCTGAAAAAAAAATTATAAAAGAAGCACAAGGGTAGTAAAAGGGTTTTTATAAAAAAGCAAACAACGATACACTTACCAACCCTTTCGAAGGAAAACCTGTCCTTTTAATGAGTATCATCTCTGTATTTGTTTAACTGTAACCTGAATCCCAATTCAATTAATTTTTAACTATAAACAAATTAATAACAATAAATTACCATATATAAAAATAATTTGTATTATTAATTTAAAACCGTTATTTTTTCACGGATTTAAAATGGCGTTTTTAAATTATGGAAACCTAAACTGAAATACTTATGACTTTTTTATAAGTTCAGAACGCAAACTAAACTGTTGGAAACCCTCACGAGGACATTAATTAACTTAAAAGGCCAAAGTTTATAAAAAAAACATAATGATCGATTTTCACTCAGTAAAAAATGAAATGCAACCCTTATGAATAACCGTATCTCTTCGATTTTGGTCCTTTTCATTACCAAAACGAGTGAAAGTAATCGACTTTAAATGGTGTAAACGTTAAAATTAGTTAAGTAAAACGATTTTCAACAAATTAATTTCAGTATTTGTAAAACTAAACAAGAAAAATTCATTTAATACCTCCAATGAAATGCACAAACAAATATTTCTCTTCCTTCTTTTGTTTTATTCTCAAAGTAAACGTCTCAGTGGCCGCAGAACAAATTTTTAAATTCGCAAAAAAATGGAACGCCACTTGTCGCCACTTTGCGAAAAACCGTTTGCAAATTGAAAAATTCTCCATTTTTCCGTTAATTAAACATTACTCATAAGAGTGTTTTTTTAACCCTAAGGGTTAAAATCATTCTTGAAATCCACTTCAGTCGAAGGAGTGCTTTCGACGGCTTTGATAACCGTTTCGGGAGGGAAAACCGTTTTCTCGTTCGTAATTTATGATTTAAGACGACGGTTTTTGTTAAACGACAGGAAGCACTTGTTATGAAAGTAATCGAAATGAAGACCGGCATTAGGAATAACTCAGGCGTTTAAATTTACGCTTAAATTGATCTAATCTTGCGGAAAAGGTCACAAAGTGACACTTCTGAATTTACGCAATGAGGGTTTTTCATGCAGACCGAAGATCGATGATACAGTTTTAATCGCTTTACAAATTTAATTAAAACCAATGCGAACTTCTTCGACTGGAAAAACCATTTGCGAGTTTCACGGTTTTTTTTTCTTGGGGAAACTTCAGAAACCGATATATGTGCTCCAAGGCAGTCTGAGGTATCATAAAAAATGTTAAAGTGTTTTTTTCTGTTCCCCTACCAAAGCATTCTCAGACGGGATATTATTGCTAAGTATTTACGTATAATCTTACAATAGGTAAACTCTAATATAACCCTTTGCGGTCGTATAAAATTTGGGTATGGGTATCTATTGGTCGGAATTAATTTCTGTCGAAAGAGCAGGGATACATATACATACAGTAGTGCTCAAAAGTATTTTGACAATACAAAATTTAATAGTTTTTTAATTAATTATTTTACTGTAAGATTTTATTACGATTGTGTATTATTTTAGTATTGTAGATACTGTGCAGTATATTATTATATACAATAAGCATTGTGCAGTATTTAATTACGGTTGTATTATTTAATTTTAAATACTATTGATCATATATTTTTCGGCATTTAAATAACAAAATAAACAAAACATAACATTTAGTCTTCTGCTTTTTGTTTAATACTCTCACTCAGTTCTATTATTAGTACAGTGAGTACTATTCTACAAATCTAAGGATAAACTCCTTTTTTTTCAGTTATTTAATTATTATTATATTTATAAATGTTCGTGAAGCATTTTAATGAAATTTCACTTTGTAAGGGTGGAAAACGAATAATTTTTTTGTATTGTAAAAATACTTTTGAGTGCCACTGTAATATTCAGTAATATTTAGTAATATTTTAAGAAAAGGGAATGTCTAATTACTGCCAAATACAAATTATAAAATATTCTTTTGAATTCTACAATGGCGAGCGCTCGGTCACAACTTTTGTTTATATTAAATTTTTTATCTCCAATCGATGGAGATCGTATTAGTTGATGAAAAGGTTTAATAGAGATTGAGAAAAGTTTAAACTGATATAGGAATGCATACAGTATAAGATTCGTATATATTCGTATAGTTCCTTGCTGTGGTGGCTGAGAGCAGACATACGACCGCAAAGGGATAAAGTGCAACAACTTTTCACAGTTGAATTTAATTCGACAATTAAAAAAAGTGTATAATTAGCCCAATAATAATTAAGAACGGATGCGATAACAGACTAGAATTAAGAGTTTTTCCTTCTCTCGAAAGTTGTTCAGCAAAAGATACTGTGTCACGGTGATGAAGCTTTTGTTGGAGAAGAACATAAATTATTGTTAAAATTTAAATAAAGAAACACGATCGCGTTTGCTCCGGTTTCGGTATAAAAAGCACTCTCGAATAACATGAAAGAACTTCCGCAGGTTTCCTTAGTCGAAAGGAAAATTGTGAAATTTTTGCCGAGATAAAGAAAAATAGCATAGGTGTGGGAGTCGGCAGCCATTTTCCACATTCTTCGAGTGCCAACATCAACACTCGTGATGGTGAGGACTCATCTGCACATGGACGATGTGGCCGGGAGGCAAAACGGGAAACTCATACTCCTGGAGGCCGATAAAAAACGGAAAAGCCGGAGTTCATTAGACCGAAACACAGGTTCTGTCTCAGCTCTGCTCGGCTCAGGTAGTAATACTTAGTTGTTTCTATCATCGAAACGCCTCAGGACTGCTTTGTGCCACTCCGGAGCTTCTTCTGTCTTTCCTTTGTCGCGGGATGGAAAACCGGGCGAAATCCACTTGAACGTCTTACCGAGTAAGTTATAAATTAAGATAACACATAATAGGAACTTGTTCTTCTTCGAATTGTGAAGATGTCGCCTTATAAAAACGAGTTTTATTTTAGGTCTGAAGTACTCATTACGCAGTTATTGTAATTTTTAATTTTTTTATTTTTCCTTTCTTTTGGGTTACTTTCTCTTATTCTCATTTTGGTTTTCATTTTTTGCTCTTTCACAGCTTTGGGATCATTTAAATGAATAAAACTACACTTTTCTCATTAAAATTTACATGGAATTTTTAATTCCTTTGTATTCTTCACAGAATACTTTCGTATTTATGCATACAATTTTTTGAGAGTTTGGAAACTGTATTTTCATGAAATAAAATGGGTCCAAAAGCAAAAATAATGGTGGTGTATGTCTATTCAGTGCACAAACACATTGTATTAGCCGTTAACATTGTCTCCCGACCTTCGACATCTCCCAAAGCACCTGAAAGAAAAAGGAAAACTATTCGATGACGCAGTCACAGGAGATAACTCTCCGCCAATCCTTTCCAACAATTGCCTGTTCAATTCGGGCAAACTGTTCTCTCGAGTGCTTCGGCCTTCATTAACTCAGCTTCTCGTCGCTCATAAAGAAAACTTGAAAAATTAGAATCGATTCAGTGACTTTATTTATTTATTTAATTAAGGAATTGAATGTTTGCCGGACTGACGTCAGATGGCATTGCGGTGCCCCAAAGGGAGGGGGTGAGCGAAGGTTTTTGGTTTGGTAATGAAATTTTCAGACTCGTCACGGCCTTCGTTTTGCCTGGACGACACTCACAATAAACATTCGGTTATTTCGTGTTTTTTATTCACATGTCAATTTAAAAACAAAATGCTGAACTTCATTTTATCGGTGGCTCTTTAAACCCATTTTTTTAGGTTGACCTTTGCCGACTGCAAAATGACCATAAAATGCGCTAATCTGAAGATCAAAAATTTGGTGCAGAAGAAAGCACCTGTGTTGCAGTGGCTGCCAAAGTACAAAGTCGCAGATGTTCTCCCCGATCTCGTGGCGGGTGTTACGGTTGGCCTCACCCTGATACCTCAGGCCATTGCCTATGCCGCCCTGGCGGGCTTACAACCACAGGTAACCACTCCAAACAACACTCCATCATTATACTGTCTCACGTCGTTGCTTGTTACAGTATGGACTGTACTCTGGATTTGCTGGATCTCTCGTATATATTTTCTTCGGGACGGTAAAGCAGGTGAACATTGGTCCGACAGCGGTGATATCTCTTCTCACTTATCACTACACTCACGGCACTAACCCTGATTTTGTAGTTCTGCTGTGTTTTTTGTCTGGCGTTGTGGAATTTCTCAGCGGTGTGCTTCACTTAGGTTAGTTCACTGAATATAGCACGTGGGTGACAGAATGGAAGGACTGGAGAAGTTCTTCGTGAGAGTCTGATGATATGCTTGACTGCTTTTACACTTCCGCAGCCAGCGGTTAATATTTGGGAAGGTAAAACTGCGGAGGAGAAAACCTTGACTCGAATGTCAGATGAAGTCACGTTAGGTTCAGTTCTGCCATGAGCAGACGAATATGTGTCGAAAAAACAAACGAACTTTATAAAATGCTGTTTGGAATGTATATTTAACTCTGCTGTATTTAAAAATATAAGGAAATTGTCCCAACACTTATGTGGAAGATTGTTGCCATGTTAAAAATGACCACCGAACACAATCTCAAATTTCCCGCCATTTTTTTGACATTTTATGTGTAATTTTACTCTAAATAATTTGACCAAGTCTGAGTTTCTCAGGAATTTATATTGACTGAACTGACGTGAAGTTGTCACTTTTTAGGATGTGTTGTAGAGTTTATTTCGGTTCCCGTGACGGCTGGATTTTCGTCAGCAGCGGCACTCGTCATAGCCAGCAGCCAAGTGAAAGGACTGCTGGGGATTATAGTGGAGTCGGAAAATTTCGTGGAAACGTGGCTGGAAATCTTTCACAAACTGCCCGACACAAAGCCATGGGATCTCACACTGAGCATCGGCTGCTGCACACTTCTGCTGGGAATGAGAGTGAGTGGTCTCCCATTAATTGTTTCCTTCTCGATTGGTCCTAATTCGGAAATGTCGTTTCAGAAACTTAAAGACTTGAAGGTGACTTGTGGGACGAAGAAACTAAACAGTGTGACGAATCACATTACGTGGCTGCTGTCGACAGCGAGAAACGCCATTGTTGTTGTCTCCTGCGCGGGATTGGCTTATTTCTTGACTCTCCATGCCGAAACGCCATTTCGCCTCACCGGTATGTGTATGATCTCTGTCACTATTCGGATCGATTTGGCCTTCGTAATGCTTTAATCTCTAATAGGTACAATTCAACCGGGATTTCCCAAAGTGGCACTGCCGCCATTTTCAACGGTTGTCGGCAATCAAACATACGATTTCGTCGAAATGTGTTCTCATTTGGGCAGCGGTATCATCGTCGTTCCTCTCGTTTCTCTTCTCAACAACGTCGCCATAGCAAAGGCCTTCGGTAAATTTGTTCCGATGGAAAAAATTTAAAAAGGGTTCAACAAATCAATTTTTATTATTTATTGTTACACTTATTTATTTTTAAAATTATTGCTAAATTATTTAAATTGTTGTTTTTATTATTTATTGTAAATGTTTATATGAACTTGTTTTATTTATTTATTATTTTAGTGTCCAGACTTACACAGTTCGTTATATTACTATAAACAGGTTTGTTATATTATTATGCGTATTTTTATATTATAAACAAATCCCCATTAAATGTTACTCTGTTAATTTATTTATCAATGTTAAATGTCAAATAATTTATTTACCTTTCTTAGATATTATTTTTATACGTTTTTATCTCTGCATAACACCAAATTTTATTTTATTTATTTTTTATATAGTATTTAACTTAATTTTTACGCGTTTTAATTTTTGTATAATGCCTAATTTTATTTTATATTGTTTTGCTTTGTATAGTATGTTATTATTCATAATTATTCTGGCATTTATCTGAGAACAAAGCTACTACGCCTCAATCATACTTTATTAAAATAATATTGTAATTATTGCTTATTTGTACTAGTAAGAGAACATTTCCAATTCCTGCGGGTGAAATGGAGTTTCAGTGTATTATATTATATTATAAATCAATGTCTTCACAAAGTTGGGTTAAAAATTGAATTGGACAATTACTTATCGGAGAACAGCATTCATTACTGTCCATTTTAGCAAACATGTCTGTTGACGGTGTATCTTAAATTGTGATTTCAGCGACGGAAGATGTGTTTGACGGAACTCAGGAGATGATGACTTTGGGTCTGTGCAATATGGTCGCTGCCTTCTTCAGGTCCATGCCCGTTTCCGGATCATTCAGCCGATCTGCCGTCAACAACGCCAGCGGAGTCCGCACCCTCTTGGGCGGCCTATACACCGGCTGCCTGGTCATTCTCGCCCTGGGCTTCCTCACCCCTTACTTCTTCTACATCCCCAAAGCCACCCTCTCGAGCGTCATCGTCTGCGCCGTTGTCTTCATGGTGGAGTTTCGACTGATCGGGAAAATCTGGAGAGCGAACAGTGAGTTTCTGCGAGCCTTTCTCTTCGAGATAAATGTTCACGAAGACACCTCTCTTTTTGAGCAGAAAAAGATTTGATCCCGGCATTTGCCACCTTCATCGCTTGCCTCTGGCTCGGAGTCGAAATAGGAATTCTGGTGGGTCTGGCAGTCGATATACTGTACCTGTTGTACCTGAACGCAAGACCTAAATGTCGAGTGGAAAATATAACGGTAAAGTGCAAATATTATTTTAATTCTTTGATGGATTCCACTAAATAAAATGCGATTTCAGAGGGCGGATTTCCAGGACTATTTGCTGTTTTGCCCTAATTCTGGACTCGTTTTCTCCAATGTGAGCTACGTGAGGACAAAGTTAACCGAAGCCACCAGTCATACCGATCTGCCGATAGTCATCGACTGCCGGCATGTGTCGGTGTTGGATTTTTCAGCAATTCAGGTACGGAAAATCGGTTTGATTTTAAGTAAAAAACAAGGAAGAGATCGAAGAAAGGATTTTTTCAGGGTTTACAATCGATGATCAACGACATGAAGAGAAAAAACCGAAGAATAGTGTTCCACAAGTTGGAGGACAAAATGGCCGATCTGTTGTCGAGAGTCATCGGCCCCGATTTTGTTCATGTGTCGTCTGAACTGGACCAAATTAGCAAAGGTGAGGATTGTGTATTCGATCAAAAACTCTACACTTTTCTTTCGAATGTTCGAATGGATGAAACTTTTACAGAATTTTTTGAAACCGCGAGAATGAGTCCTTCCGTTGGAGTTGAATCGGAGTCCGGCATAGAAATTCACAAATTGAAGCAAAAAAATTCTTCAGAGGTTAATACGGAAGAGGGAGACAGATGACGGTTGTAATTTGGTATCGCCTGAGGATGCGCTTTGTATTATTGTATATTGTTTCCCCGGTGAATTCTAAATGTGATTTTGACATTTAACCCTTTGCGGTCGTTTGTCTGCTCTCAGCCACCAAAGCCTTTTTACCGTTGCAGTCGTTTGTGTTGGCAACACTGCAAAAAAAGATGGCCGAGCGCTCCAATAGAAACTTAATGTGTGAATAATGTTTTCATTTATTGTTTTACTTTTGATTTATCCTTAGTGTTCCAAGTGAGTATAATAAATACAAGTTAATATATGTCTGCCACAGCAAGGAACTATACGAATCTTATACTGTATGTATTTCTATATCAGTTTAAACTTTTCCTCAAATTCTATTAAACCTTTTCATCAACTAATACACAACTCTCTCCATCGATTGGAGATAAATTGTATTTAGGAGTAATTAGAGATTCTCTCTTGTTAAAATATGACTAAATATTACTGAATATTATGTATATGTATTCCTGCTCTTTCCAAAAAAATTAATTCCGACCAATAGATACCCACCGCCAAATTTTATACGACCGCAAAGGGTTAAATCTTCTCCTACAATAACCAAAGGTTTTGTGCTAAGCTCTCTGAAGTTCGTTAGATTCTGTATTTACTGTATGTAAAACCTCCACCCATAACTAATCTCGCTCAACAACAAGAAAAAAGATTGTTATCTTAGTCTCCTCTTTTCCTTTGGAAGGAAATGAAACTCAAATTCCGACCGAAGCATAAGTGAGCATAAAAGAACCGTCGAATTTTACGGTAACTGAAAGTAAGTAATTTTAGCAATGCTGACAGTCGTAACAGTCAGTAACACCAGAGTTTGCTCATAACAAAAGAGCTGTGAACCCCTCAAAGGAGTCAACTTTGAGATTTTTAATTCTTATAATAAAATAATGGCAGAAGGGTGAAAAAGGTGACTAAAATAAATTAAATGAATAAATATAAGCGGATAAAAAGAAAGGCGGAGAGATTTTGGGGTATTTTTTTACAGCGGGAAACTCCTCAGTTTGTGTAAAACTTTGCAGGAAAAGTTTCCCTGATTTGGGATTTTCCAAAAACAAATTCTGTTTTTTTTTTACGAAAATGATTGAAAATTGCATTTATGAATTAACGCTTTGAAAACGAAACTCAAAACGTCGGATTGCGCATTTGAAAAATTTATATAAGAAGGACAGGTTCCGTTAGTTGAAGATAAATTGTCTGATTATTAACTGCCAACGAATAAACTCATTCGGGTATCTTAGAATGCACAAAAAATCAAGAGGTCCAATCTTATGGAAAAACCAAATAAATCCATTTTGTTAAGCGGATACCAAATTTTTACTTTTTCTTTCTTTTGACTTTTCCAATGAAAATGCTGACATTTTTACTGTGGTTATACTTTCATTGTTTTCTTTTCTGTTGCGAAAAGAGAATTGAAAATCAAAATGACGAAGGGTTGGTCTAAAATAGAGTTTATTTTAGATTCAAACGTTAATCATTTTGTTGTTTTTGTTAATTCTAAAAGAGAATAAAAATGTAAATAATTATAATTATACTATAATCGGTAAATAAAACGAAATATAAATACTGTAGTCTTCTGCTATTTTTTCTTTTTTGATTTAATAATTATAAAAATATATACATATTTCCTATTTTACATATTTTACAAATTTTTAAGTGCTTTTCGCACTGATCTAATTATTACAAAAGGAAAACAAAAAAGTAAAAAATACAAAAATACAAAATGAAAAAATACAACTCTGCCTCTTTAAAATACACTGCCTATTTATTAATTTCTTTCTATTTATGATGCTATTAATAATCAACCGGGGGATATAAAGAACCATTACAATAAGGAGATCTAAAATAACTGCTGAAAGTGAATTAGAAAAGTCTAAAAGTGCTGGAATGAATAACCGATTCGGACGGGGAGAGAGAAATTCTAAAATTCTTTGAAGACACGAAATAGGTTTACTCCAGAGGCAAAAACCAAAGAAAAGAAAGAGCTCGGAATGTAACTTGATTTGTTTGTCTCCTCTACCCCCCATGCATTACAATCAGAAGTTTCTACTTTCATTGCGGTGCTAGTAGATCGGCCCAGTAGGTCGAATATAATCGGTACTATTGCCCTCTGTGATTGTTGTAGTGTTACTTCAATACATTTTCTGTACACTCGGAGTTAAATTAATAGCAAAATGGTAAGGATTTTTTCCGCTCTCTCAATGCCTTTGCATTTCGTCTGGAAACTCTTGGCCGAATGGAAATCCTCTCAAAGGATTCGTTAAATTCAAGTTCGATTTTAATGAACAGGTGAAACAAGTGTCCACTCGGCAGCCATTGATTCACATCGAAAATTGGGTTTCTTGGACAAAAGCTGGTTTGTTTCTTTTGTCTGGACCTTTGGGTTCACCATTTTTATCTTTCGATTATCTCTTTGCCTTATTATTATATTTTGTGGCAGCGGTTAGTCGTTCCTTATACTGCTTGTGCTCCGACGCAAATATTACCAAATGATTTGAATTTTTTGTTTAAAAAAAATACCTAAAATATGGAAAGCATGACCGACGAAAATTCATAATGATTAGGCTAAAAATGAGGGAAAAGAAACGAATGTAAATTAGGTTAAATGATAATTTCGTCAGCATTTAATACTTAAATTTGACTGCTCTGATTTTGGGGTAACAATTTGAGAAGAGAAATGGGGGCAAAACACGGGGGTTGCGAAAAGATGAAATTTAAAGCGGACAGTGGCAAACAACAATACGATTTAATTGCAACCGACAGACACATCTTCGGTATAAAAGTATAAGAATTTAAAAAAACACGAAACTGCGATTGCGTTGTTGTTTCGTCAAAGAAATAACGTCGTTTGCTTTCTAAACAAAAGAAACAGAGGAAGGGGAGTGTGTTTATCTCCGAATGCGCATAAGTGAAAAGTTGCATAATGACTTGGGGCGGAAAAGGGTGACGGTTTCAAGGTGGCTGTCCGCTTATTGTTGTAGCTAAGGTCTGTTGAACTTTCATTCAGTTTCAGTTCGATTATGACTCACAGTCTCTATGGGAGATGTAATTAATCAAAAGTCGTTCCAATGCGGTTCGGAAAAATCGGTTATGCCGTTATGGGTTTGTTTGTGGCCGCGGGGGGCGGAGGGTGGGTTTTTGTTCTTTTACAAGCGGAAGGCATCGGAATCAGGACCAGTTGCTGGCAATCTGTGCCTCACCTTCAGACTTTTTGTTTGAGTTTTTTCCGAGTAGAAGGCCATTGGAAAACTTATTACTCATTGAATCGGCGCACGCGACAATTGAGACATTATGGTCTTTTTTTCCCATAATTGATTAGTACTCGTGAGGAGGTTTCAATGGGATTTCGAAACAAAGAGAAATTATTCTTTTAAAAAAAAAATAGTAAAATTGAGCTATTTGATTGATTAGGGTAATCGATAATGAAAAATAAATTTCGAGATGTGTCTCCTTAAGTGTCACATTTAAGAAAGTGAAAGTTTTTTAATGTTAAACAACAAATGCACATTTTTTATTTTCTAAAATGTCAGAAAAAAGTTTTGACGGTTTAATGTGACAGACAGATTCGGATAATCAACGACGAGAACAATGATTCCGAAGAAAATTCTTTGACTTTTCCTCGCATTGGGAACCGCATAAAACGTTATTAATACTTTTGCAATGTCAGTTTCTCCAATAGTTTTTGCTGATTTTTGCTGTATTGCAGTTACGAACTGTTACAAAGGTGAAGACTAACAAAATTACTCCAGTATTGATTGTTCATCATTGACAATTCCGATGAATCACTTCCATGTGAGGATGAACTTTCTTTGGTGTGGCACTGGAAAGGCCGTTGACGACAGCCAAATGTCTCAACATTTGCTATAATTCATACATTTCATGAAGGTTAAGTCATAAGTCTGTCTCATACACCACAAATTTAATAGTTTGAGGTCGAACGTGTTTCAACATCTTTTTTAAAGACGAGCTTAGGAGAAGATAAGCTTTCCAACAATGTCGTATTATCTCCCTACAGTCTTCTATTCCTACTCATTCTTGAATATGGACTGACCTCAGATATTTGACGTACTTCCCCGGATATAGCGGGATTTGAACACTGCCCATACAGTGAGTGGAAAACAACATTTTATTTTTGCGTGTTATGAAACACAAAAAAATTTCAAGGTAAAGCACGCCTTTTTACAGTAATAAATCCCTCCAAAAATTATTCACGATTATTCAAAATGTTTGGTTTGAGTGTTTCATATCGCCTTAAGGTTTACGTTAAAAGTTAAAAGCATCCTTTCGTTTTAGTTTTGATGCACATTCATTAGGAATAAAACCAATTATACAATTCTCCATAATAACCTCAGTTATTATACAGTTGTTGCCGTTATTGCTTCTCTTCTTTTACGCGTGAAATTATTCACTCTTCCTTTGACTGTTTCTGTCTTCCTGTTTGACTTCCAGAACTTCACCCGTAAGTGGGAAACGGATTAAAACTTTTAAATGTTTAAAAAACAAGTCTAAGGTGTTATTAATTACGAAATAGGCGCCTTCAGCTAAACTGAACAAAGCCTCGCTCGCCTTGGCGCTCACGAGATTTCACCCTTTGTGCACTCCAGTCCAGAATGTCACTTGACTTGCCCCTATTATTTACATAACGCCCCCGCCCTCCCCCTGGAGAACGACACCATTTTCACTCCCGCAATAATCACACATTTTCGAAAAGTGAGGCCACTAAAATATTTTTAACCCTTTTTAATTATATTTTTCATTAAATTTGGCTCTAAAAGAATGGATTAAGCCAGTGATGGCCAACCTACGGGCCGCGGGTCATATCCGGCCCGGTCTTTTATTCCTATATTCACAATACGTATTTGGTGATTTTAGTCCATTTTAATTTTTAAATAAAGGGTTATTCTAATTCTTTCTTACCTTTCGGCAAAATTTCAATTCATTCAAATTTACGCTTAAGCTTTCGAATCCATTCGGTCATATAAGTCAAAAGGACTGCTTGCTTAAAAAGGTAAAAAGGGTAAAGCCGGATAAAAGAGGCAAAAGCAACAGAGCAGAACGAGGAACGCAGGAGAAAGAGAGCAGGAACGTAGAGAAAAGAAGAAAATGAGAAGACAGAAAAAGGAGAAAATGAGAAGAAAGAGAAAGGAAGAAAAAGAAAAAGAGAAAAAGAAAAGAGGAGAAAATGATAAAAGATAAGAAAGAGAAAATGAGAAGAAGAGAGTAAAAAATAATATTAAAAATCCATATTTAATTTTCTTATACGTTGTGGCCCGCGAAATTACACCAAACTCAACTTTGGCCCGCACATTATTAAAGGTTGGCATCACTGGATTAAGCGAATCATCAAAGCAAAATCTAATCCGGAGCAATTCTTAAAATGGCGACTATTTCCTCCTGCAGTGTTTCAATCTTAAAAAGGCACAATCCTTTCTCTTCATTGACCATCGGATTGGCAACCTTTAACAAAAGCCTCACTGTTCCTTCTCTTTATCCTCTCGTGACACCATAACCCAAAAACAACCTTCGGAATCTGAAGTTCAAAAGGCCATTTCAAACCGTTGTTTTGTTATTGGTCGTCGCAACCTATTGTCCTTCACAGGCCACGTTCAGAATTACTCCATTAATATTTATAAAGTGTGAGTGTGAGGTACGTGGCTGAACAATGTTTGACATCTCTCGGTTGAAAATGAAAAGGGAGTGAGGCAGAGGGTGCCTTTCCTGCCCTGTTGGGGTGTGTTTTCATTTTAATCGTTTGTGGTGAGGAGTCGTTTGATGTCAGGAAAAACCTTCGAGAGGAGAAAAATGCGAATATGAAAATTTTGACGGAGAAAAGAAAATTACAAAGAACAATAGCACAATTTAAGTTTTATTGTTTTTGATGTTAATAATGACCTGAAAAAACGAACAAAATTTTTTTTTTAAAAGCCTTGAGTGAATGCGAATAATTTTTGGTGGAATTTTTAACAATTGAAATTGCAAAACAACTTTTTACTTTCTAGAAGTGTTTGCTTGTCCGAGATTATTTTTTCAAAATTATTTTAAAATAAACATAAACTTGAAGTGCTCGCCTTCAGCTTTCCCTCGCATTGCTTTTACTCAAATGGCGCTTCTGCTGACACACACTAATCATCTTTGTTGAAATTAAGCAGCCGACGAGGGTAGGAGCCGTTGGATTGCACGATTTCTTCATGCACCAGTAACCAAAGAATAATCCGAATTAAAATTTAAATTTGCACCGCCATATTTGGAAACAAACAATTACTCAATTCTCCGGTGTATATTTTTTAGAATTTTTTAGCACCACAAAGTCCACTTATTCCGGTCGCTCCCGCAACTCCGAATAATTTTTTCTTTAGTCGCATTTTGCGAAAGTGATAACGATTTGAGACCTCGTTGCGACATTTTCTAATGTTTATCGTATCTGTGTAAAGATTGCAATACTTCCACTCGCACCCCAGGGACATGTTTTACTTTTTGTTTTCGGCACTCATGCGAAATAACCACAAGTTTAGACTTGTATATCTATGACGTAATTCTCCGCAGTTTGCTTGGAATAATATTCATAGACGTCCGCGTCCATAACGCCCTTCGCAGAACACAAAAAACCGTTGGCCAGACGATGCTGTCTCTTCTCCTCTCTCTCTCTCAAAGGAAACATCATTTTCCTTTGTGCTATTGGATGTTGGCACCACTTCGGAAAATATTCTGACGTGGCCATTTTGATTTTACTGATCGTTATTGTTCAAATTGCTTAAGACGTCTGTTGGATGCTCACAAATATTTTCATTTGCTATAGAATATTACTGGTCAAGAAAGACAGTTGTTCTTAACCCATTGAGTGCCAGAGAAATTTAGAGCGTCTGTCCTGGTTTTATTTTGGAGAATACATGAAAGTTCACAAAATATAATTATACACAATATTGTAATGGCATTTACTCCAATTTTTACTTAAAAAAGACACTACCAGATAACTCGTAGCTGGCACTCGGTGGTATAAAATTTGTGTATGAGTATCTATTGGTCCGAATTAATTTCTTTGGAAAGAGCAGGGATACATATACATAATATTCAGTAATATTTAGTCATATTTTAACAAGAGAGGATCTCTAATTACTCCTAAATACAATTTATAATACATTCTTTAAAAATATATATAAAGTTTAAACTGATATAGGAATGCATACAGTATAAGATTCGTATATATTCGTATAGTTCCTTGCTTTGGTGGCTGAGAGTAGACATACGACCGCAAAGGGTTAAAACCCCGTGAGCTTAACATGTAGGTTAGTTAGCTGACTAAAAAAATATTGGTAAACATAGAATAGAGCAATTTTTTTGTCGAAAGGGCGACAATGTTTAATTAAAGAGGGACTGATGAGTAAAGGGTTCGTCTTCTGTTGGTGGGACCTGAAAGTGAACTGAACCGTCAAATGACATTCTCAGCTGAGTCGAGAGATCCCACGCCTTTGTTGGTGCGTTTCAAACAAAGCTTTCACTTTTGAATTTGGCAGCCTTTGCCCGTCCCAGAAAGGAATCGAGACGGAAAGTGCAGACTTCTCCGAGTGTCCTTTGAATCGGCTATTTGGGGGAAAATGGAACGTGGAGAATTAGGATTGCTTAGATAAGCGTCTTCTGCAATGGAGTGCCTTCAAAGGAATTCTCTGATTCCTCCAACGATCGCAGAATTTATCAAATGCATTTGGAATCTTACTTAGGAGCAAATGGTAGTCAGTGATGTAATGTGACGTGAAAGAATGTACGAAACTTTCGCGCCTTTATTTTTTCATTGATTTACTCTGCAAACGACCGAAAAATTTACTGTCTTCATTGTCTTCCTGTATTGATATCCTATTCAAAAACTTTATCTAAGACAAATTCGGAGTTAAGATAAAGAGGCAGTCCCCGAATGGGAAATTCAAGGCAACGATACACCCCACTCATAATCAAATATGCGTTTATCAGTGGCAACATTTGCTTAGCACGAGCGCGAGATAGTTAATTACAGAAAAAAGACTTGTAAAGTACATAATAAACTGAAACATAGAAGAAATAAATAGTGAAGGTTCAGTCCAACCGGTACAGAACCTTGGAAATTTGTCCTTTCGGCTAGGTCTCGTTTGATGATCTATTTAGCATCGCGACGACGCCCATGAACTTAGACTTAACGACTTCTTCCAAGACACCGCACTCCCTAAATGTGGTTTTGGGGTCGCCCAAATGCAGTGCCAAAGGAAACTATAAAATCTGAAAGATTGCCAGGTCCGGCAGAACCGAACCGAACCAAAAGAGACTAATACCTGAATTGCAGTGGCAGTTACCGATTGCCATTCAATAATTAATTATTTGGTAAAGAATGGCGGAGCCCACGCCCTTCAACCGCAATTCTTAATTGGTAATTGGAAGAAGTAGGATTTTTTTGTCCGAAATCATTCCCAGTTTGGTTTATTAAAAGTGAGACACTGAGATCAACTTGAGAAACTACCAAATTCTCTTTCTAGTTTTAGTTGCCCTCACGGGGTAAAACTTACCTGAGACTACATTGTATTTCCATTATCTAAGGGTCAGAAAAATAACGGAAAACCTCGGCCATAAATTATAATTTTTAAACGTCACGAAGTATGCGGTAAGAAAACCGCAGAAAGTGTTTAAGAATGAAAATAAAAGTCCTAAAACCTGATGATAGTTTGAAAAAGAAAGTAAAAGTAATGACTGGTCTGCAACTATGAACAGGAAGATGACGAGAAGTAAAATAAAAGGTCGATTCCAAGGAAGGATAGAAGAATGCCTGCGCTGCCGAAGGCTGTTTCTGTCGAGGAACGGTTTGCCAAAACCAAAGTGATCATTCATTTTTAACGGCTGGCTTTGCAAAATTCCTTACGGCTAATTTCCATTAGTTTAAATTGACATGTTCATGAGTGAAATTAGCCTAATTAACCTGTAGTCAAACGCCATCTCGTACAGGTATTCTCTTGCAGTGTTCTAATTTGCTTGGAATTATTTGTGGGTTTCATTTTTACAACATTAGGTGGATTGCCAGAAAGATTAACCCTTTGCCGTTTTTTAAAGCCTTTTTACCGTTGCGGTCGTATGTGTTGGCAACACTGCAAAAAAAGATGGCCGAGCGCTCCAATAGAAATTAATAGGCTTCATGTGTGAATAATGTTTTCATTTATTGTTTTACGTTTGATTTAACCCTAGTGTTCCAAGTGAGTATAATAAATATAAGTTAATATATGTCTGCCACAGCAAAGAACTATGCGAATCTTATACTGTATGCATTCCTATATAAGTTTAAACTTTTCCTCAATTTCTATTAAACCTTTTCATCAACTAATACACAATTCTCTCCATCAATTGGAGATAACAAACGAATTCCAAAGAATATTTTATAAATTGTATTTATCAGTAATTAGACATTCTCTCTTCTTAAAATATTACTTACTATGCTTATTTATGTATCCCTGCTCTTTCCAAAGAAATTAATTCCGACCAATAGATACCCACCGCCAAATTTTATACGACCGCAAAGGGTTAAGCGATTGATCTCCTCAGTAAACTAAATTTAATCTAAATGCATTTAAAGTGGAGCATCCCCCTGAAGTGGTCAACCCTAGGGCATCCGTCCACTTGTCCAGTTTTGCTGCAATGGGAATGTTTTACATAATACAATCTGACATACTTCCATGAAAAATACTCTCGGTTTTAAGATATGAATGAGTCAGCACAATTCGCTAATGCCGTTCACGAAAAGTGTTTTGCGGAAAAAACTCCTTTGCTTTCTGCCATATTGGTTATACAAGAAGGTTTCGAAAGTAAGCAGACAAATGAGAATTCGTAAGGTGGTGTTCGCAACCCCATAAGGGAAAAATAATTTTCCTCCTTCTTCAAAAAACAAAAGAATTTACATTTAAGTAATTAGTCTCTATATCTTTCATTGTTAATTTATTTAATTGGTCTCCGCCCGAGGCAAAATTAAGCAAAACTGCGGTTGCTTTTCGAGAGTTCCACACTCGAGTACTGAGGTTCTGGATCATTGAATTTCTCCAAACTGTTTCATAGCGAAGTCTTTAATCTTTATTCGTCGGAATGACTTCCTACTTTCTAAATGTTAATCGATAGCGAGAAACCTTCCGGAATGACTGGGAGGAAGAGAAAGAAGATGAAACCCCACTCGGGTTCACTCAAGAGAAGTGCGGAGGTCACACACACACGCGTGACCTGCCCGAAGTTGTTTATGTTTATAAAAGGCATCCTCGTCTTCTGCTTTCGGCAGACCTGCAGGAAGTTACTCGAGGAGGACAGTTCTTCCTTATGGTTGAGGAAATCACTTTTATAAACTAAACCGTTACACCGTTGCCCCAAAAGAGAAGATGAAAAAAAAACATTTTTATCTTCTGAGTTTATCTGCTGTCATCAAAACAATTTCTGTTCAAAACTATCAGTTATGTAACAAAAATGAAGAATTAGATTTTAGACAAAAAACAGGTGGCACAATATTTTGGAAAAAGTTAAAGCGTGAGTTTCATCTTAAAGACGAATCGAGCGTGAAAATCAACTGAGTTTCCTTTATATATAATATATAATATAATATATCGAACCTCCATTTCGCCCACAGGTGTTCTCTTACCAATACAAATAAGAAATAATTACAATATAATTTTAATAAAGTAAGGATAAGAATAATAATATGCAACGAATAAGATTATAATATAATATAAAATAAAATTAGGCATTATACAAAAATAAAATCACGTAAAAATAAAATTAAATACTATATAAAAATAAAAATAATAAATAGTAAAATAAAATTGGGTGTTATGCAGTGATAAAAACGTATAAAAATAAAATGTAAAAAAATAAATAAATTATTTGACATTTAACATTGAGAAATAAACCAACAGAGTAACATTAAATGGGGATTTGTTTATAAAATAAAAATCCGCATAATAATAAAACACCTGTTTATATTACAAACCGATTTTGAAAAAAAAGATGAAAAAGAGGGAAAGAGAATCGAATAACAAAGTGATTTAATTAATAATTTAATTTAAGAGAGACATTAAATGCTCTGTAAAAGTTGTAAAAATAAAAATAAATTTTTTTTTTTTTGACGAAGGCTGATGCAAGCAACAAGGACAGTCAGTTCTGTTTTCAGTCTGGAAAAAAAAAGAAATAATTCAGTCACAAAAAAAATGTTTTATTATTACGCAGGTTTTCCTTTGTTATCATCGTTCTGATTAATTTACTTATTGGGTTGTTCCTGATATGTCTGACGGCAGAAAGTTTATCCGAAAAAAAAATTGTTGAAATATTTATTTATAGTCTCTCTGAATGGATTTTTAGAGGTTGAGGTTTTCTGAGCGGCTGCCAAATCACAAATTACAAACCTGATGAGGTGCCAACACCTTCGTGAGCCCAATACACCGATGACATAGTCGCAATAATTGCTCTTAAAAATGGTCGTTCTGAATTAATTCACTCATTCTCTGCGCCATTTTTAGCGGACCGTTGCACAAATGCATTTTCGTTCAGTTCCAGTTGAGACGGAGGACGAACATTTCCAACAAAGAACCGTCGCAAGACATTTAAATTAGAATCGGCCCAAAAGGCAAGTCGGTTAACATTTATAATCGAGATTAATTCATGACTTTTGCAAACTTCACTTCCGGAATAAAATTGGCCAAAAGTGAAAAAGTGCCCTCCACGTAATCGCAGTCTGCTGAGATGGATAACTTCTTCAATTCTTCTGAACCCGTTGCCTCCAACCTGTGCCTTTCAAAGAGGGTTAAACAAAACTTTCTTTCTCCAAAGTGTTTTTTCCAACTGAGAATAATTATTTGTTCGACGTAATGAGCCCATTGCAAAAGACTCGCGGTTGACGTTTATTTTCTCAATGTTTTTCTTTTGTATTTCTATAATTTTAAATTAACAATATGGTGGATAATTACGGGAGTTGTGTAACATTGAATCTTTAAAAATGAGTTGGGCGTGCGAATAAGCAATGACTTAATTAAATTCGTTTTTTTTTCTATTCTACACGGACGCCCACATTGGGTGATACTGTTAGAAACGGAGAATAGAGAAAAGTAAACCAGCCGGGAATGGAAGGGAAGTTTTTGTTGATTTCTGCATTTGATAGACAAAAAGGAAGGCGACATTCCCGCGTTTATGATGAAACAGGAATAGCGAAATAAGGTCGTTCTTTTGGCAGCGTTGCCAGGCCAACCGTCGACTGCTTTGGTAAGCAGATCAAAGCATCGACTTTGAAAGTCGACGGCCTTGCTGATATTAATTGTACAAAATTGTTTCGAGTAACAGTTCCAAAGGGAAAACGCATTATTAGAGATGAAAGACAAATTGTCTTGGCCAAACCGGGCACCAACCGCAACACATATCGGTTCTTTCTGGCAACGATTAACATATGCATTCCGAATTCATTAGGAAGGCTGCACTTTTTTCTCCGTTTTTTGCGCCGGACAGTTCGCCTTGAATTGACGATTTCCTTTAAAAATTAATTCCCGCCAGCGGTTATACTCGTTGGAGGCTTTGCTTTATCTACCTCCCAATGGAAGAGGAAGAACTTTTTGTGGTTGACTGGTCTTTCAGCCTTCACCTCCCGGAGAATGTCACACTGCTTCAAACCATCCGCACAAGGCCAGCCCTCGTCTCGTTTTCTCTCCGGCCACGCAGAAGACACGCTCTTGAGGCGATCCTGCCACCCCTCCACCCCCAACACCGCAATGTCGGTGGAAGGACGTGTTGAAAGGTTAAAAAAGAAAGGCACTTTATTTGAGAGCAGTGCCTGATCAGATAACCGAATGCCAGTACTTTTAGGACTAATTAAGGTTGGCCGTAATTAGGAGAGCAATGGAGAGACCCTCGGGGTTTATGCTGAGGAAATCTGGCAACCGCGTTGGAAACTTCTTCCAAAAGTGGGGGAGGTTTCCCCCCAAAAGAAACTCGCAGTACCGAAGGAAGACTTCAATAATCCCTAATTACGGATTAAGAAAAAATCCTTCCAGAGTTATCATTCTGAGAAAGCGAAGTGAACGTGAACAATTATTCTTTAAAAAAGCACTTGAAAGTAAAAGTGGCAGGATTTTAGCAAAAACGTTGCCAATCAGTTCTCGGATAAGAAAGGGTTCCAGCTTTTGTTAATTTTACGTGCTCGACAGCCAAGGTTCGAGTGAAAGTTACAGAAAAAAATTTGGCCCCAATAACAGCGGCATCATTTCGATGTGAGACTTTTATGGCGGCCGAACGATTTCGCGTACGTTAAACTAATCTCTGGAAGAGGGCATTCATTAAATATTACTCTTTGCCCGCCATTATTCTGAAGAAATACCTGAGGGGGATCGTTAATTATACGACATTACAACAGCACAAACTCAAATCAGATTTTAATTGTCGTTTTTTTCTTTCGTTTCAGTTACTGCCCAGGTGGGGAGGCCATGTAATTATTACCTGTATAGCTTTGATTTTATTAGCGCAGTTTTCGGATTCAACGCAAGGTAAGGAACCAAATCAATTTTATTTTGCACTAAACCTGTTGAGCAATTAAGCACCAAAATCGACTCAAAAACTTTTAATACAGTTCTTAACATAATCTAGAGCTGATTTTTATTTTCCGAAAAGGATTAAAATTTTGCTGAGTCGAAGGGAAGTAAATGGATTTCATTTAACCCTTTGCAGTGGTATAAAATTTGTGTATGGGTATCTATTGGTCGGAATTAATTTCTTTGGAAAGAGCAGCGATACATATACATAACATTCAGTTATATTTAGTCATATTTTAACAAGAGAGAATCTCTAATTACTCCTAAATACAATTTAGAAAATATTCATTGGAATTCTAAATATATCTTCGAACGTAAAGGAAAAGTGTAAACTGATATAGGAATGCATACAGTATAAGATTCGTATATATTCGTACAGTTCCTTGCTGTGGTGGCTGAGAGTAGGCAAACGACCGCTAAGGGTTAAAGCGACATTCCAGAAATTCAATAGAAAGCAGTTTCTCCTTGATTTTAAGTAGTCCTAGACGACAGTAAATGTTAGAAATTGTTCAAAAATGATCAGGCACGCCTTTATACATATCCAGCAGCCCCGAGGGGAGGCGGCCAGGGTATGTAAGATCAGGCACGCCCCTGGGACCTATCGGTGTTTTATTGACCACTAATTCACGCTTTCAAAGTCACAAGTCTAAAACTCCGGACCCACCTAAGCCCGGGGGAAGGAGCTTAGGAAGGAGCCCCATCTCGAAATCAATTGAAGATTGAATTTGCTTTTAGAAGATTAGAAAATTTTAATCTTCGAAGAGATATTCATTAAGAGAATTTGTTATTATTCGCCTTTGGTATAATTAGTTAAACTTTTCTTAGTCCATATTTAGGTATTTCAACATTGCAATGAATTTCTATTCCAAATAGTGCAAAATCTAAATTTATAAATTTAGAAGTATAATCTAAATTTATACCTCCTTATAAGGAGTCTTTCAACCTCTCCGATTGTGCTCTGAAGTAAAAGCAGTTTCATTTCAGTGTGGTTCTAACGAGTTTGTTTTTCAGGAACAAGAAGAAAGCTGCGAAGGCCGAGTTCTTCGGCCTCGACTTTAGTCAAGAAGGCAGACCAAGAGATCTCCGCTAGTGTAAATAGATTCAGAGTTAAAAGTAAGCTTCATGCTAATTCTATAGCAACGCGAAAGTCCAGTGATAGTACCGATGAACAAGATTACAAGGTAAGTCTCCCCTGGAAGAAGTCAGGAGCGCGCAACGAGATGAATGACATGCTGTTCTCCTTACAGGTCGTATGCTACTACACAAACTGGTCACAATACCGGGTAAAACATGGAAAGTTTTTACCCGAAGACATTCAACCAGATTTGTGCACACATATCATATTCGCGTTCGGTTGGCTGAAAAAGGGAAAACTTTCGTCTTTCGAGTCCAACGATGAAACCAAAGATGGAAAAGTCGGCCTGTACGAAAGAATTATGAAGCTGAAAAAAGCGAATCCCAAACTGAAGGTCTTGTTGGCAATTGGTAAGTGGGAAGCACAGCCTTAAATGAAATACCAACTGAGGGGGGAAGTTGGAATGGAAAGGGGCCAAATCATTGGTCACCACCGAAACAGATATTTAACAGCTTCATCACGAAGGAATGATTTTGGTTCACTCTCGAGGCATTTCATTTTCATCCCCACCGAACAAAAAGCGGTGATCGTTAGTCAGCAGATGTACATAATTAATTACGGACTGCATATTATTATGATTATGGAAAATCCGAAGTAATGGCAGGATTTTTAATAAAAACGTATGATTTCTTTAGGTGGTTGGTCATTCGGAACGCAAAAGTTTAAAGACATGTCATCTTCTAGATACTCGAGGCAAACGTTCATTTATAGTGCTATTCCGTTCCTCAGAGAAAGGCATTTTGACGGTCTCGATGTAGACTGGGAATACCCAAAAGGAAGCGACGACAAAAAAAATTACGTTCTTCTGCTCAAAGGTGAGTTTTCTGATAAAAGACTATAATACTCTATTGTGGTCTCCTCCAGGCGGGGACCGAAGTGAGTCTGAAAGGGAAAGTGGGTTAGAATACTGTGCGTGGAAGTTCACACTTAAATCTATTTTAATACAGTCTGCTTATGGTAATCGTACTCATTGATTCCGTTGTTTCAGAATTGAGAGAAGCTTTCGAAGCTGAAGCTCAGGAAGTGAAGAAACCGAGACTGCTCTTAACTGCAGCGGTTCCTGTTGGCCCCGACAATATCAGATCTGGATATGACGTTCCTGCTGTTGCCAGGTACGGACTGACTGATAACGATACAGTAACTGATCCCACTCATTCGAAATTATTCTGACGTGTTTTCAGCTATTTGGACTTCATTAACCTAATGGCTTACGACTTCCACGGGAAATGGGAAAGGGAAACTGGTCACAACGCACCCCTTCATGCTCCCTCGTCGGACAGCGAGTGGAGGAAGCAACTGTCGGTGGAAAATGCTGCAGGAATGTGGGTTCGTCTGGGAGCTCCCAAAGACAAACTGGTCATTGGAATGCCAACCTACGGCAGAACGTTCACTCTGTCCAACCCTAAAGTGTACAAAGTGAACAGCCCCGCGAGTGGGGGTGGAAAGGCCGGAGAGTACACGAAAGAAGGAGGATTTCTGGCGTACTACGAAGTGGGTTTTTAATTAAAAAATGTTTCGGACTTTCTACTATTAAGGTTCTAATGCGGCGAGGAAATTTTCAGGTGTGTGAAATGCTAAGGAAAGGAGCCACGTACATTTGGGACGACGAAATGAAAGTGCCTTACTTGGTCGATAACGATCAGTGGGTCGGATTCGATGATGAAAGATCAATCAGGCATAAAATGAAATGGATTAAAGAGAATGGTTTCGCCGGAGCCATGGTGTGGACAGTCGATATGGATGATTTTACGGGAACCATCTGCGGAGGAAACGTTAAATACCCATTGATTGGAGCCATCAGGTTGGACTCGTGAATCTTTTTCTTTCCCCCCCCCCCCCCTGCAGACGCCTTACACTCACATGACTCTTTCAGGGAAGAGCTGTTGGGAATACCCAGAGAAAACAACGCCAAAGACGTCGACTGGAGTAAAGTAGCCAATACAATCTCTCAGGTCGTCGTCGAGAAGCCCGAACCCAGCAGAATTCCCGTATCAGAAATCCTTAACAGACACAAAAAACCGACTAAAGTAAAAGTCATCGATGCTGTCGTCGCCCCCACAAATGGTAACTACCTTTGTTTTGTCTGCACTGTCACCCATAAAAAAAACAACCGGTCAATCTTTTATATATTACAGAAAGAGATCCTCAAGTTTTTTGCTACATGACCAGTTGGTCCCAGAAACGTCCGGGAGCGGGAAAATTCAGCCCCGAAGACATAGACGCCTCTCTGTGCACTCACATCGTCTATGCATTTGCCACTCTCAAGAACCATAAATTATCTGAGGCAGACGAAAAGGACGAAGAAATGTACGAGCGCGTTGTAACTCTTCGGGAAAAGAATCCCAACTTGAAGGTGAGGAAAGTTCTTGTGTGAAGCAGAACTTTGTGACGGGGAAGAAATAAAAAACTTGAATTTTGTGCAGGTGCTCCTCGCCATTGGTGGTTGGGCTTTCGGATCCACTCCGTTCAAAGAACTCACTTCCAACACCTTCAGAATGAACCAGTTCGTTTATGAGGCGATCGAATTCTTGCGGGAGTACAAATTCAATGGTTTGGATGTTGACTGGGAATACCCGAGGTAAGGCGACTATGAATTTAGGTATAACGAAGTGAGAAGCCAATTTAAATACCGAAACTGTTCTCCAGGGGAGCGGACGATCGCTCAGCTTACGTGAATTTGCTGAAAGAACTCAGACTGGCATTTGAAGGGGAAGCGAAGAGTTCCAACCAGCCCAGATTGCTTCTTTCCGCTGCTGTTCCAGCAAGTTTCGAAGCCATCGCAGCCGGGTTAGTCCACAGAACACAACAGATAACCCTCGTATAAACAACACTTCAAATATCCCTCACTTTATTTTCAGTTACGACGTCCCTGAAATTTCTAAATACTTGGATTTTATTAACGTCATGACTTACGATTTCCACGGACAATGGGAGAGACAAGTCGGTCACAATTCTCCGCTGTATTCACTGGACAGTGCCACCAGCTATCAAAAAAAACTCACAGTGGTACACTTTCTCGCTCATCTTTTTGCTCAAGTGCAACCTACATTCGTGCTCGTTCACATCCATTTTGTTTTTTAGGATTACAGCGCAAGAGAATGGGTAAAACAAGGCGCGCCTAAAGAAAAACTAATGATAGGAATGCCCACCTACGGGAGATCTTTCACTCTGGTCAATGAAAGTCAGTTCGACATCGGCGCCCCTGCTTCTGGAGGAGGAACTCCAGGGAAATACACTGGAGAAGCTGGATTCATGAGCTATTATGAGGTTATTAATACCGCCATTCTGCACCGATTAGGACATTCGCCTACTATAACTTAACTGCTATCTCATTTAGGTTTGTGACTTCTTGCAAAAAGAAAACACGACTCTGGTGTGGGACAACGAGCAGCAGGTACCTTTCGCTTACAGAGAGGATCAATGGGTTGGATTTGACGACGAAAGGAGTCTTAAAACGAAGGTAATTAGTTAATGAAATTAGTAGAAAGTGGCAATCCATGTGACCAAACATTTTTGCAGATGGGATGGCTCAAAGAAGAAGGCTTTGGAGGAATCATGATTTGGTCCATAGACATGGATGACTTCAGGGGGCAATGTGGAAGCGGAAAGTACCCGCTGATCAAAGCCATGAAGAGCGAACTCGAAAATTATAAGGTCAAATTGGAATATGACGGCCCTTACGAAAGCTCAAACCCGAATGGGCAGTATACAACCAAAGATCGTAAGAAAGATTCCTTTCGTTTTTGATTTGAAACTTTAATTGTGGAGTAATGTGGAGCTTTATTCCTTTCAGCAAATGAAGTTGTGTGCGAGGAAGAAGACGGCCACATAAGTTACCACAAAGACAAAGCAGACTGCAGGATGTACTACATGTGCGAAGGAGAAAGAAAGCATCACATGCCATGTCCCGCCAATTTGGTTTTCAACCCCAACGAAAACGTCTGCGATTGGCCAGAAAACGTAGAGGGATGCATGGAGCACACGGCAGCACCACCGCCCAGCAAAAGGCGATGAAACTTCTTAGAACCTTATTTAATTCGCCTTTGATCTTTTCCACTCACATCCGAAATTCCAGACGAACTCACGAAAACTTGTAAGAATATTTGCTTTTCTTCGTATAAGTGCCAATATGCCTTCGTAATGCGGTTGTGAGGTCATTGTTGCAACTCGGCATGACTTTTCATCTTTCTTAGTAAATTCTCAGTTCCGTTAGACTGAAACAGAGCCGCCTCAGAAAGCAATTACTGGGCCCTGCTTCTCTCTAAGGTGCCCCAAAATGGCGTTCAGCAAAAACAGGATTATATCCTGAAATGATTTCTTCTTGCAAGTGGGTGCCGCCAAATGAAGAGCGTCAGTTACTTTACTTTCCTTTTCATTAACCCACTTTGTCAGCGAGGGTCGCCAGGTTAAATAATTTTGCCCCAAACAATTTACTGCCTTAAATTTATAGATGAAAATTATTCATATTGCGTGACAGTTTCTGATTTCGAATGCTCAGATTCTAACTCATCACTGGTGCCTCTGATTTTTAAATAAATGAATAACTTATGTTAAATTATTAAAATTTGGTCAGTTTTATTTATAGACACCCGAAATTAGGAAATTCCAATACTTATTGGCAGTCTTCTGCATTCGTTTCGGTTCGAATTTAGTCTGTTCATTGATTTCGAAACTAAGGTATATGTATATAAATGTAGTATATAAAATAAAAACGTTTTTTGTTTTCTCGGGTTGTGTATTGAATCTGATCCTCTTCCTGTCCTTCAGAGACCAAAGTCAATTCTTACAAAACTCTACTAGAGTTCGTAATGGCGGTATTAATATTCTTTTAAAAAAATGGTGAAATCACTTCGGTAAAAAATACTGTTTCATTATCCCTCGAAGCTCTTCAGTTTGTGAAGCAGCAGTGAATACCGGACTGCGCATAATTGCTCTCAACCTCACCGCCATGTTATCCTGATCCTGAGACCACGAAAATCAATATCTCTTCAACGCTTAATATTATTTATATCCTCTCTACGGGTTTTCTCATCAGAGACGTCCAATTTTTATTTCTGCCTGATAACGTAAGTCCTGCAAATTGTCATTTTCAAAGGGCGATGATGATGATTGTCGGATATGTGAATCGCCAAACTAAATGGCATTCTTTTTGTTTTGCTTTCCGCTATTTATTATCACTGCGATGCGAATTTGTAATTTTAGGCGCGGAAAGAGAACTAATTTTTTATAATTTGATTAAAAATGTTTTGTTACACCTGATTTAAAAAAAAAAAACAACAAAACAACATCTGCTTATGGTTTCTAATAAAAACTTAAAACGTGACAGAGTTTGACTTTTGTCTGAAACATAACTGCATTTGTCAGATTCCACTTTACGGCAAAACAGGCTGAAACTGAGTTCGCCATCTGACGAGAGAAGAAAGAACTACCACGATTACTGTTATTCGTACCTCCTTGGTTATTCTGATTTTCTGTTCAGATTCATTCAGTAGATCGATACTTGTTGGTCATTTTCTGCCTGCCGCGCGCAATATCGTCATCGTCTTCGTCATTCCTTCACACTTTTTTTGATGTTTATTTATTGTTTATATTATTAACGTCTATGGTCTTGTAAACTCACCAGCGCATACCTCATCATTCACCGGCCTAAATTGTGGCATTTTTTAATAATTTAAATAACGTGAAATAAGGTCCGCCTTTTAAAGAAGAGTTAAAATGGCGTTAAGAGTTAAAATTGTTAAAATGGCGTCGATGTTTGCGAAAAAGGCGTTCAAAAAAATTTTGGAAACTTAAAAATTTTCTATAGTTTGTTAACGTCTGTGGTTTTGTCAACAGTTATTTTATTAACCATTTTAGCGGAAGAGAATAAACAGTAGGCAAAATTGTTTTTTTAAGAAAAAAACGAAGAACTGTTCATTTCACTCACGTCGGATTTGAAACAAATATGAGAGTTATTGCAGATATTATTTCGATTACTATAATTTCCATTGAAATGGCTTTGCAATCACCGATTCGGAAGCAGAGGTCATTACAGAATCTAATTTTACGTTTCTTCCGAATTTTCTGATTGCATCAAACCAAAACACAATAAAATTATCTATCTTCGAAGAGAATCAATTTCTCCATTTTGGATTTTTCCTAACTAATAATAATAACCTTTGTTATACAAATATTAGGAAAAGGAAGCGTCGAATAAAATTGATTTGTCATTCAATGTCAAAAAATGGCATTGCGACGAACAGATTGCATAATATTTCTATTTCAAATTCCGATGAGCAAAAATATTCAGCAGCAACTGATACGAAACTGTATCTAATGATCGATTGCCCGTAACGGTCAATTCCTCCAAAAAATATACGTTTAATATGTAAGATATTCCAGAGACAAACTTCTTATATATTCTTACTACTTGATAATTTTATGTTAAATCATTACTCTGGAGAAAAGAAATTTCCTTCAGTTCCTGTATTGAACGCGGCACAAACGAAGCAAACTAATCTGATGGCGAAAAATAAAAAATGTATTACTTCCAAAGGAGAAACAAAGTGTGAAGTTATTGCGAAAGCGCAGTCTAGGTACGTACAGGTTTCTCCAGCGACTGGAGTCTTCACAGAAGCGACCTCCTAAGTTTTATGAGTGTATGATCCAACTGGTACCATTGTTCGATCTTGAGGGACTTTTTAGCACTTGTGCTTGTTTTTGGTACGTACCTGTGAGTATCGGTTCTGAGGTACCTGCCGGTGCGGAAGCGACTTTATAAAAAAGTACTGGTGGTTCGCTCGAAAAAATCACGTCCTGGTTTTTATCCTTCACTGATACCTGCGGTACCTCAGTTGTATGAGGTACTACAACGCAGGCGCAGACTCCTTCGAAATTCGCTTTTTGTGTTCTTTTGTTTTTTTGGATCTTTTTTTTTTATAAAAAATATCTGCATTACTGCGGAGGCCATCTTTTATAAAGAATTTTACATTATTAAAATTAAATTATCAGTTAATTTCGAAGAATAAATTTTAAAACCTCAAAATTTAAAAAATGAAAAGAATAAAATTCGCAAAAAAAATTATAAAATTTATAAGAAGCGCATGAGAAAAGGAACGACACAAAGGACGGGAAACACGGGTGAATTACAGCAAAATTAAAAAGTAAGAGAATTATTTGGAGCAAATTTTTTGCGCATTTTTTACGTAAATAAACTCCTTAAAATGAAGAAAATAAAATGGCGTCTGAAAACTGACCGTTCAAACTTTAGGAAAAAATTCTCATATAATTAATTGTCATTTAATTTAATCATTTATTTCAAAAAAAAATAAATTGGGTCTGAAAACTTAAAATTTATTAATTATATTTTTTATAATTTAATTTATATTTACAGTATTAATTGATTATTGAGTTCGGTGTTTTTAAAAAGAATGTCGTTAACAAATAAAAATCAAATGAGGGAACGCAAATGATATAAAAATTTAACCATTGACAGATTATCGCGCTTTATCTACACGTAACTGACTCCCCTTTAATTCACACGAATCAGGGAAACATAGACTGCAAGAGAACAACAAGGAGTACCTGACCCAGTCCGGTTACAACAAACTCGCCCGCACCGGATTTATTTTTCATATCGAGACCTGACAAGAGGATAACAGGCTTATGTGTTCACTCGTAAAGTTTGTAAACGCAAAAAGAGATAATTTTGCGTCGTCTGAAGCGAATGAGTCTCATAAAAACCGCAAAGAAACGAAGGAGAAAAGCCTAATCGTTTGGTGAGCTAAGCGGCTCAAAAGCGGCGGTGAAGAAGCGGTGATCCCGGATGAGAAAGAACGAAACAGGTACGGAACACCGCTGCCTCGGTAGGGACACCTTACTGCGCCACCTCCATTAAGTACCGATTTGAATACCTGTTTGTACCTTTTTAATTAGACATTTATAAAAAGCAGGAGGTATTGGCTCATTACCTTAGTCTCACCTGCGTAAATGTGAATTCGCCATTTTGTAAAACAATACGAGTTATACCTGAAGCGGAATTATCTGCTTTTAAGATAAGCTAAACAAACCGTAAAAGTTGCTTAGTGGTTTATAACTCTTTTAACTAAATGACTGACCTTTTCATAAGATAAACATCTGGGAATGTTTCATTGTCATACCTGTACACTCAAAGCCGACTGAGGTCAAACAAAATATTGTAAGTTGAACTTGCAAAGTTAGAAAAAAGCGATGACGAGTGGTTCTTCTTAAGTTTTTATTACCGCCAATAAAGACCTCGACTTTAATTAAGTGCTTGAAATGAAAATCTTTATTTATTAAGTTTGGTCTTCTAAAGATATGGCTAAAGACTGTGGGTGTGCCATAATTTTTAGTTCTTCCGTTGAAAACTTCGTGTAAACATCACATAAAGCAAAAAAATTCTTTGAAAAAACCCCTTTCGTGGACGAATCGAAGTGTGTAGCCGCAGGATAATCCCATGTGCGCCCACTCAAACATTCGTACCAGTTTTTGAGGCGCAGGAGTTTAAAAGCCCATCATTCGATTTATTTTGATCCGGCTTTCTAAGCTAAAAAAATCTTCAAATTGTCTATAATTCAATTTTTAAATTCGTGAATTTATATCCAATCGTTTAACTGAATAATTTGATGAGGGATAAATGGTCGGAAGAGAGCGCTGAGATGAGCATTTTAAAAAATTTATCAACTGAAATTAAAGAATTTTGTAAATGTTTAACTAACAGCTTTTTAGTTTTCAGCTTGCTAAAATGTATTAAATATGAGTGTTTTGAACTTAAGAACGTTGATATTTATGGCTCGGGGATATAAGAAATTTTTTATAAATAGCAGTTGTCTGAGAATTAATAAAATACACTATCGGATTTCACGGGATTTTCTATATAACGATTAGGGTTACTGTCAGAGTCTCTCCTTTTTCTCTCTCTCTCTCTCTCTCACGAAGGCATTATCTAAAGTATAATAAAGTATAAATTATCTAAAGTATAATGCGGAGGCCATTATCTATACCATTAGGTACCGCAGCGCCCCGAGGCCGAGTAGAAGCTGGCGCCGTCTTTCGACTAGCGGAGACCGACGCAACTATCTCCATAACGTCCGTTAATTCTCCAGAGCACCGCAACCTGCACGGCCTCGGGTAAGAAAGGAAATTAGCAGCCTATTTTATACTTTGGAGATGGTAAATCCGATGTCCAGTTCAGGTTCAGTCGCGTGCCTGGCTCTTTCTTTTAAAGTGTTTATTTTGAATTTTTTCAGTTATGCAAACTATTCCGTACGTGTTTTTTAAGTGGGATAATTATCATTAACAATTTAATTTTCGTCCCTCGGGGACCGCAATGAACTCTTAAACTCAGGTAACGGACTCGTAATAAGTTTTGACGTTTTATAAGCTTTTTGATATCAATTTTTACAATGATCCCTTGAAATGTGTCGCTTGAGATGTTTTCAGAATTAAGGGGGCCTCCGATATTATAGCTTAGAAGAAGAGACTGGTGAATTATTTAAGTTAAAAGAAGTAGTGATCAGAACTGAGGTGCAATAAATGTGCAGAAATTGGTGTTATGAATGCGATCAAAAGGTGAACTTTTATGGGGGCCGCGACATTAAATTCGAAAGGTTGTGACTTTTTATTTTCTAATTTTATACGTCCTTTCTATAATTAATGTAGGCGCTGTTTTACTGGCTACACAAACTTTATATTTCCCCTCGCTTTTACCGGTATTTATTATTAAGCAATTATGCCGAGTATGTTTTCAAATTATGTGTAAATCCTCTTAATTTCAGCATTATTGCTCTCATGAGTTGTCAACGTGAAAAAGAAAGCAGAGAAATTTTCACTCTGCTTTTATTAGAGGAATAAAACTGAAATCCTGACGAGCTCATTACCATCGGTCATTACTGTCCGCTTTCGCATTTATCACTGAATACGTTGAAAATAATTTTGAGTTCGGTATCTTGCGGTCGAGGGCATTTGTTACAAATGAGCCGACCGCAAACCACAAATCGCCTCATTGTCTAACCCTTCCCCCACCCCCAAATGACCTAATGAAACAATCTGTCTCATTACCGGACCTCATAAGATATGCATTGTGGACAACCTAATGGATTTCTTATAGAAACGACGTCGGAAGCAGTTGACCGCAACGTTTCCTAATTACAGAACTCATCATGTTCTTTTCCATTCTGGCGTTTTTCTGCTTTCCCAGTCCGTTGGCTCTTAAGAGCTGTCATCTCGAGTATTGTAAAGTCATTTCGAGAATTCTTTTTTGACAACGAAAAAATATTTTTCCTCTTAAACGTGTAAAAACACAATTTCTTATCGTTTTGTTTTTGTTAAGAAACATTTTCGCTTTTTACAGCTATTCAATTTTCTTTTTTTTCACAATATAATTTATTTTTTTCTCTTTTGGCGCTTCTTATAGTTGATTTGAAAATAAAGATAAGTGAGTCGTGCCTTTCAAACAGAAGGTTCTAAAAAATGTGTTCTTTCAAAGCACTGCATTGTTTAAATAGAAACACTAAAGAATGAGCTTTTATATATAGTTCAGATCTTATATATACACACTATCTTATATTAGCAAATGAATCTGTGGGTTCATATTCTCACAGTTTTGGGTTTCAGCATACATTCAAGCAGTTCATTTCAGTTTAATCAGCATTCTTAAGACTTCCGTTATCTCCCGAAAATTATCTTTCTTCGTCGACCATCCAAACAAATGATTTTGCACAGGAGCCTAATTAAAAACCGGGCCCATTTCGGTTCCAATCTCATAATATACTGCTCAATAATTTCCCCATCTCCTAATCTTAATGGATTTAAAAGCAACCAAGAATTTAACACCGATTCTCATTCATTAAACGGTCCCGGAATGAATTAAATTGGTTATAATCACCGCACTCGTTTGACTATAAATAATTAGTTCGATTAAATAAATTTATAATTTTTTATACAAAATTCAAATGTAGGGATTTCGTAAAAAGAGAACCACAACTTGAAATAGAGCGAAAAAAACTTTTTTTTCATCAGTACTCTGCAGATTGAACCTCAGCACCCACAGCTTATATATTTTGTAGGGCTTTAATGAGGGAAATAAATGTCATGATTTAAAATTTAATAAAGTGGGAAATAAAAAAATGTTTAAAAAAAGTGGAAGCGGTTTTCCGTCAGTGGAATTCGAGCGGAAAATTATGTATTCCCAAGTTAGATGCCAAAAAAATGGCAGTTAACCCTTTGCGGTCGTATGTCTATTTTTTATCAGTAATTAGACATTCTCTGTTGTTAAAATATAACTAAATATTAGTGAATATTATGTATATGTATCCCTGCTCTTTCCAAAGAAATTAATTCCGACCAATAGATACCCATACACAAATTTTATACGACCGCAAATATATATATATACTGAACAAGAAATTTACTTTAGTACCGAAAAATAATTGTGTGTTCCCTTAAGAAATGTAACTGTCGGCAAATGAAGAAGACAAAGAGCAAATAAAATGGTTAAGTTTACTATTATAAAGTTTTAAATAAATCTTCCAAACAATTACAGTTTATCGTAAGTTTTAATTTTGATGAAAATCTTCAATAAAAGCAATGCGAATACAATGGAAAGTTTTCTTTTTCACATAACAGTCTGAGGTAATTAAGTGTTAAGTTTTTAGTATAAATTAGTGAAATTGAAACTTTCCATTTTTCGGAATAAACGAACAATCGACCAAACAAAGCAATCCCACGGTTTTTCGTTATTATTTTTAACAAAGGAACACAAAAATCTCGTAATTCATTTTTGTTTTTCTACGCACAACAGTTTTTTTTATTCATCACTGTTGAATTTTGATTAAAGTTCTTGACGGACCGTCTCAAATTTCTTACAGGTTTTAACCCTTTGCGGTGGTATAAAATTTGGGGATGGGTATCTATTGGTCGGAATTAATTTGTTTGGAAAGAGCAGGGATACATATACATAATATTCACTAATATTTAGTCATATTTTAACAAGAGAGAATCTCTAATTACTCCTAAATATATATTATATACTAATATGTATATATACTAATAAATGCAATTTATTAAATATTCTTTGGAATTCTACAAAGTACACAACTTTTGTTTAGATTAAATTTTGTTATCTCCAATTGTATTAGTGGATGAAAAGGTTTAATAGAAGTTGAGGAAAAGTATAGGAAGCTGATATAGGAATGCATACAGTATAAGATACGTATATATTCGTATAGTTCCTTGCTGTGGTGGCTGAGAGTAGACATACGACCGCAAAGGGTCAAATTTTACATGTTAAGGCTTTTTTTCAAACTTCGGGTAACATTCTTTGAGATCATGTCAATTCCTCCAACATATGAAAACTTGCTGACGGTAAAAAAAATTTACAGTTTAAAAAGCTGTCTTAATATAAATTAGACTTAAATATAATTACAGGCTTAACTTTACATCAGACAATTTGCTCCTAATCTCTTTAATTATGAACGGCTCACTTAATAAGCGACCTTGTAGCAAATTCATACATTCGTTATGTAAAAATGTAAAAAAAATTATTAAATATTTTACAACTTCAAAAGAAAGGGAAATGTTTTTTATAAATTTCAATTGTCTCTTTGTTGAAATGAAGCAGCTGTCAAATGTCTGCATATTTCCTCACTAGACATTTCTTTTGAAATGTTAAAAAATAAAATTTAATGTTTCTAAGTAGAAGTTGTCTAAACAGGGACATTCATCGGTAGAACAACTTTCTTCACAAAAAAAGGGCAAGGAAGTGCTCTTCCAAGTTCTAATTTTACCTTGTTTTAACTAAAGAATACTTTTTTCTAACAGTCATAGCAGTTGGTATTAACAATTTCCTTTGATTAAGTATTTAAACTGAAGTGATATTGTCACTGAGTATTCAAAGGATTACAAAAAGTATTTTACTCTTCAATTTATGTAAAAAAAATCCGTAGAAACCTTTTCGAAGATTTCGAAAATATTCGTTAATTATACTAAAAGTGAAAAGGGAAAGTATAAGAATAAATTTTAGTGTTCGATTCCTACAAACCGTAAAATGATGAGTCAAAGCTTTTGGTTTCAGTGATATGTGTGACATATTTAATTGCGAAAAAGTCACCTGATTTAATAACAAAAGATTTGTAAAATCATTACCAAATTATTTTTGCCATTATTACATTTTCAATTGGAGAAAGTAAATTTTGAATTTTTAAATATTATTGCTTTCAGGCCAACAGAGAAATCAAAATTATTTCTCGTGATCTCATTTATCTTTACCTTTCCTCTGAACTATAACGGAAAATTTCAGCAGATTTGTTTTGTGTTTCCTGTCTTTCTGACCTGACCATTAACCCTTTTACGGTCGTATAAAATTTGTGTATGGGTATCTATTGGTCGGAATTAATTTCTTTGGAAAGAGCAGGGATACATACTACGGTGAATAAAACAGAAACTTTATTTTGTATTTATGAAAGTATTTACTATTTCATTTTATATATTTTATTTATTACTTATAGATTTATATATTTATTTCTTTTATAAAGCATTTATTTACACATATTTATTTTTATTTCTGTCTGTTTTTTCTGTAGTTTTGTTTTAAGTTACTGTACATCTGTTTTTAAAATACTGAGTCATACACTTTAATGCTCAAGGGCGAATAAAGTTTATATTGATTAATTGATTGATTGAATACGATGGATAAATAATATTCAGTAATATTTAGTAATATTTTAACAAGAGAGAATCTCTAATTACTCCTAAATACAATTTAGAAAATATTCTCTGGAATTCTACGATGTTTAAACTGATATAGGAATGCATACAGTATAAGATTCGTATATATTCGTATAGTTCCTTGCTGTGGTGGCTGAGAGCAGACATACAACGGCTAAGGGTTAATTTGTAGGGGTGCTTTTTTCTGAATGACACTTTTCAGACTCTGTCCAGAGATGAACTGACGTAAAGCTGACTCGTGCGACGCTTTAACACACACGGCCGCTATTAAAACACTCTTTTGACCTTATAGAGAAAAATTTTCTTTATTTTATCTGATTTAATGCCACTCTCACGAAGTACAAAACCTTGTTAAGCCCGCTTTCTTAACTGTTTAAATATGAGAGTAAATGGCCGCTGTGCCCATCATCCGTAGATCCTCCGAAACACTCATTAACCACACTTAGGCACTGTGAGGTGCTCCTAATATGAAAGGAGCGTCTTCTCTTTTCACTTAAACAGTTAAAACCCATTCATAATTAACAGTTTCTTTTTTCTGGGCGAGCTCACATTTTTTCAATCGCTTCCTCATACTTCGATCAACTCTTCGGTTGGAGTGTTGACACTGAGAGATACTTTAATAGCTCTGAGTATAAAATTTTAAGTGCCGAAGTAAAATTAAAAATTTTTTAGTTTCAGGGCAACGCTCTGTCATTCTTATGTCGGTTGCGATAATAAATTTGCCATATTTCTGTTTATTCGGGAGCAGTTGTACCAACAATTAACCCGGTTTTTTACGGGTAATGTGCGTGCCAATTTTTAAGGTCTCGGAGTCTGCGATATATCTTAACAGAATATGAAACGATGCTAAATTTTTGTTATCTCATGAAAATAAAAATTGTCTCGCTCTGATTTAGATGACCAGGTCACTCCCTGACCTTAAAAATGAGATAACATCGCTGAGTATTCTCAGTTATTTTTTTTTGCAGAAGTCGTTTTGCCCTTTTTATGAAATTTGTATTGACTCTCTGATCCAAACAGCCATTTTTTGAAAACCACCGCTTGAAAAAGTTGCTGAAGGTCGGAGATTAGATTTTTTTAGAAATCACGTGTTGATACAGAACGATAACTGAAACAAATTGGATTTTTTCTGGAACCGTAGTAAAACTATAGAACTTTGGGCGATAAAAATATAAACTGAGTGTGAAACAATTTTGAACTCTTTTGATCAAACTTCATTCGCTCGCATGTATTTTTTAAATGGCGATCTCATTATAAGATCGTATATTAAATAATTTAATGAAAGGTTTTGAGTCGTTTAATAATTTCAATAATCCGTAAAAGTTGTTCAATCTTTCGAGGGCAGTGAAAATAAGGAAAATTTTTATTTACGGAATTCAAGCTGTGATTAAAACAGTTTATAAATTAAGTAAAGCTTAACCTTTTAAATATTTTGGAATGAAAGGGTTTCCGCGAAAATTTTAAATGGCGTTATCAATGATTGTTTCAACCTTCAAGAAACCTTAAAACGTTAACAGCAATTTTCTGAAGGCGATTACTTTATCCAGAATTTTTTTATAGTTAGGAAGATAACATTTGATAACCATATAACGTAAATGTTATTGACAGAATTATGTATTTTATTTTTGTGATTGATGGGAGTTTCAAAATACACAAAATATTACTAAAAATGGATACGTTTCAGGATTATATAAAATTTCTTAAAAGCAGTATTTTCACATCATTTGCATTTAAAAAATTTATTATCTAAATAATAATAAATATCTAAATAAATAATATAAATATAAAATTTATTATATAAATCTAACCCGCGTGGAGTAAATACGGTAGCAGTTAACTTTAATTGTATTAATGTTTCTGTACATTGGAAGTAATTTTGATAAAAATAAACTTTATCATTAGCAAACATATTTTTTTATAAAACACTTTCTTATTCCGGTAAGGAATCAACTTTAAAGGAATTAAAGACAAGTTTAAACCATAACTTAACGGTAGCGTGCATTCTGCTTTGTAATTAAAACCGGTAACGTAAGTGCAGTAAAATTTTGCAGTTTCAAGTTTCCGCGGAAACATTAAGATCAAACTTTGCTTTTTACTTCCTAAAATTATTCTATTGTTTAAGGTTATATCAAAGCACAAACCGACCAATCATAAAGCCGTCAGTTGGGACTTGTGAAATTGAGCAACGTCAGGTTTTCAACTAATTCACAAAATAGGTTCTCGAGAATCCGACAGGTTTTTCTGGATTCTTTCTGGATTGAAAAACTAAGCCGTTGCATGTGATTTCCTTAATACTGTTATTTTTTAACTTCGGCAAAGAACTCTTTGAGGATCGATTCACCAATATTTTGCTATGGACCAATAAAGTCGTTTCTTATAACAGACATTATGTCATTAATTTCGTCAACAGAATGAGATCAGTTCGTGAAATCCCGAAAGCGATTCTGTAAATTTTAAGTGTTAAGGTCAAAAATTGTCATTTCGGGGTCAAAAGACTTGAAATCACGTTTTCGTTAACAAAACCTGGCAATTACGGGAAAAAGACCAGTCTGGTTTGGCTCTAAAGTGGCTCTTAAAAATTCACCACTTTTTGGTGTTATGTATACAGTTTATCTGTCAAAAAGACGAGTTGGACGAGTGGCTTCGCTTGAGAAAGTCTTCTCAGAATTCAACTTCTGGTTTGTCTAGTTTAGTTCGGACAGCTCATAAAATCATTATCACAGGTTCTCTTAACGTTCAAAGTTATAATTAATTAGATACACACGAAACATCGCATTGCCCTCAGTACTTCAGTAATTATGTCTCCATCCGCGAAGCATTTATCAGTGTATCCTTATGATGGCAGTACATTATCCAAAGAGAGTTGAGCAAATGATGAAAAAGAACCAATGACATTTCGACCTCTTTCGAAACGCTTTTATTACTATTTGCAATAAAAGTGAAGTCCATTTTCACTTCCTGAATTAGACTATTTTAGAATCTCTGTTCTGCAATTAAGGTTTTCAGGAAGTGTTATTGCTTCTTAAAACATCTCGTGTTCAAATCAAACGGTTTGTGTAACTCCATTCGATGAAATGTATTGCATTCGATCCAAATTCTCTTTCAGCAATGTTTACTTCAAAAGGCAAATTTAAACCTTTGCGGTCGTATGTCTGCTCTCAACCATCAAAGCCTTTTTACCGTTGCGGTCGTTTGTGTTGGCAACACTGCAAAAAAAGATGGCCGAGCGCTCCAATAGAAACTAATAGGCTTGATGTGTGAATAATGTTTTCATTGACTGTTTTACATTTGATTTATCCTTAGTGTTCCAAATGAGTATAATAAATATAAGTTAATATATGTCTGCCACAGCAAGGAACTATACGAATCTTATACTGTATGCATTCCTATATCAGTTTAAACTTTTCTTAAGGGAACCTCAATGTCTAATAAGGTGTTCCATCAATTGCAGATAACAAAATTTAATCTAAACAAAAGTTGTGTACATTGTAGAATTCCAAGGAATATTTTATAAATTGTATTTAGCAGTAATTAGACATTCTCACTTCTTAAAATATTACTTATTATGCTTATTTATGTATCCCTGCTCATTCGACAGAAATTAATTCCGACCAATAGATACCCATCCCCAAATTTTATACGACCGCAAAGGGTTAAAAATCACCCCGAAGATTATTTTTGCTTTTTGATTTATATTAACGGTTGCTTTTTCGGTTAAAAGTTGGAATTATAATGTGCAATTTAACATGAAAATTTAAATTTAACAGGACAAAGAACATTTAACAGAACAAATTTAAAATTACTAACAGTACTTAAGCAACGCGGAGAAAAGTGTTACAAACCCTGAAATGATATAGTGCGGTTTCAGTCGTCTCATATGAGGCATTGGGGATAAAACTATTTATTACCTCAAATTCAAACGCTATCATTCATGCGGAAAAGTAGAAATTTTTATAATTGTAGGAGATGTGCCTGAAAAAAGCATTAACCGTGAAAATCCATTGTGCTTCACTCACTTGAAAAAGTGAATATTTTTTAAACTTTCCTCTGTTTCAATTTCTGATCTTTTTCCGCAGTGGTTTTAATAAGAAACTTGTTTTCTGTGGTGAAGCATAGACCATAAGAGGACAAGCCAACTCAGCTCTTTCCTCAGAAGACTCCTTTCCATTCCGAACAACTTATATACTCCTCTTCGGTGAAATGTATTGATGCATTCTGTTCAAACTGTCTTTCAACGAGGTCTACTTGAAAAGTGCAAAATGTTGAACCGGTGACACATTGCCGCTAACCGAGCAATGTTTTGAAGGGAGTTCGCCATACAAGAACGAAAGATAGCCGAGTTGATTAATTCGTGTTTTATGTACCGTAATCGCATTGTATGAGGTACCTGTAAACGAGTAACTGTTTCTCTTCGACGGAGAATTCCATATTGAAAAACTCTTTTGCCTTGTCATTGACAACTTGCTGAAAGGACGTTAACTCTGAAAAAGCTTCTGGAGCTCCTTAAATGCTTTAACCTTTCGACGATGTTGGATTTTAACCCTTTGCGGTCGTATAAAATTTGGACATGGGTATTGTACTGGTCGGAATTAATTTCCATCGAAAGAGCAAGGATACATATAACGCTAGTTTACAATGGATAAACAACATTTAGTAATTCTTTTGAGAATTTTTAGATATATCTTAGATATCTATATTCAATACAGGTATCTAACGATATGTTTTTGTATAAAAATAATGTTTTATAACTCTCCATCATGTGGTATTTTCAAAGCACTCCATTACATGTGACAACTTTTGTTTAGTTAGTATTTCGTTATCTCCAATCGATGGAGCATCGTAATGAGTTCTTTAGGCATTGAGGTTCCCTTAGGAAAAGTTTAAACTGATATAGGAATGCATACAGTATAAGATTCGTATATATTCGTATAATTCCTTGATGTGTTGGCTGAGAGCAGACATACGACCGCAAAGGGTTAATAAATATAGTTTTGAGTGACTGTAAGATAAATTAAAGATAAATAAAGATAAAATAAAGATAAATTAAAAAACAAAACTAATATTTATCATTTTATTAAATTCTGATAAAAATTATACGGCTTTTATGAGTAATTTTTTAAAAATTGGTTCTTTTATTAAGGAATTTGAGAAGGAAAATTATTTTGAGTTCGAGAAAATTTAAGAAAAGAACCCGCATCAAAATAGTTAATAAATTTTGCTTTGCTCCACTTAAATTCTCAAAAAAATCACAAAGGATTTCGCAAACGATTGCACTAACCGAAAAATTGGTTCCGAAAAAACCGTGAAATATACCGCATGATTTTTATTACACTTCCCGAACTAAATTAAGCCCCTAACCAAGACTTTAACTTAATCGGAAAATAATAATTTCCAGGTTAAATTGAAAATGTAAAGAAAAAAATTTTTATTTTCCGGTAAAGTTCTAATTTCACTTTTTTCGATTTTAGTTTACATCTAAAACATCACTATAGTATTATAACTCTCTTTAAATTCAGTCAAATACTTTTGAACTGAGTTGAACTTAGGGAGAATAATCTGAAATAATGAGAAATTGTTGACATGTCAATTAATTTGCGGTAATTTTCTTGTTTTCAGGAAAAAAGGAAATGGCCCCAAATTCAGAAGGAGATTCACAGATCTCATTTACGAATAAACGCAACTGGGGGATGGAATTTACAGATAAGGTAAAGTCTTAGTCTATCATATTCAGTTTTAACCCTTTGCGGTCGTATAAAATTTGTGTATGGGTATCTATTGATCGGAATTAATTTCTGTCGAAAGAGCAGGGATACATATACATAATATTCAGTAATATTCAGTAATATTTAGTCGTATTTTAACAAGAGAGAATCTCTAATTACTCCCAAATACAATTTATAAAATACTCTTTGGAATTATACAATAACGACATTGTTTAGTTGTATTAGTTGATAAAAAGGTTTAATAGAAATTGAGGAAAAGTTTAAACTGATATAGGAATGCATACAGTATAAGATTCGTATATATTCGTATAATTCCTTGCTGTGGTGGCTGAGAGTAGACATACGACCTCAAAGGGTTAAGTCTAAATAACGTTAAGAACGGATTAGGTTGACTGATAAACTTGTATTCAACCTAAAACTTATACGAATAGGATAACTAATGATAGTATTTTGTCAACTAATCACTGAGGTTGTAAAATAATATTTTCAATGAAAATATTAAGCAGTCGCTTTGTATTTAACACATTATAAAGCCTGTTTAGAATGTGAATTTTTCCTCCTGAAAGTCAGTATCAAGAGATCACTGATTACATGAAAAGTACTTCCCTATAATCGAATTCAAAATTAGTCAGGAACTAATTTTGAAAAAGTTCTCGAGATTAAGCAAAATCATATTATGAATGAAACACGAAGGTAAAATTTCTTGCTTTTGCTCACGTTTTGTTAAACGCCTCAAGTCCAAAAGGTCAATGAGTATTTGGTTGATTAAGACGGCTGTTCATTGCCTGGGACAGCCACCTACCGCTGCCTCCGCGAGAGTAGCACCGCACAGCTAATGATTTATTTCTTAAAGCAGATTCTGCACTTCCATTTTGTGCAAATTCACTTGTTCTTTATCGACATCTGATATTGCGTAATGGGGAGGAAGGGTTTCCTCTCTAATCAGTGAATGGTGGCGATGTAGAGGGTTTCGACAAAGTGAAAATTCCCGAAGTCTCCCATGCATTAAAAAACCATTTTCATGTGCTTGTACATTGACCTCGGGACCTGAACTCCAAGTTTGAAATCCCCGAGAACCAACAATGAATGGTCAGCGGAAGTCATTTCACATTCAGTACATTTTCTTATTAACTGCTCATTAAATTTCTCAGACTGAAATGATAGTAATCTCTCCAGGCCAGCACAGGACTGGAGGCTTAAACCTTTGAGCGGTAACCTTTGCCATCTTTGCGGCCTCTACTTCCCGAGTTTCCACTTTTCAAAAGTTCAATATCACCTTGACATGTCGCAAATCGTTCAAAAATTCAACTGATTGCACTTGTTTCTCACCTGAAGGCATTCTCTGTCTGTAATTTTACCTTTCAATGCCTGGCCTGATAATTATCTTTAAAAGGAATAAATTTAGCACGAAAACAAAGACTGCAAATAAATAAAATTTCCTCTTTCGGTGTTTAATAGAGTCTCTTTCTCCCAATTGAGCATGTAGAAAAAAGAGGCGAATTTAAAAGTAGTTGGCATAGCCTGTGGGCAGCGCTCTATGTTCATCTTTTACAGTAATTACAGGTAATTGATACCACCAGGATGAGTATTAAGTGTACGTTTTTTAAGAATGAATCGACGAACAGTAAAAAATTCTTAATTACCACAAGCCTGAGAAATATGTTAGTTACTTATCGATAATTACCCGTTTGTTTACAGAATTGCCTTTATTAGATCAAAGGTCAGCAGAATACGACTACCTTAAGGTGGAGAAATCTGAATTTGACGTTTCTAAAAGAAAACCGATATTGATAAACCACTGTCTCTAATATCCCATGTCATTAACCACAAACGTTATATTTTTATCTTTCTTCAGGAACCTCTTCGACCTCCGGTTTATAACCCCGAGGATTACGCGACGTCGCTGAAAAAATGGGGGAAAAAGGGATGCATCAGCACCATAGCTCCTCAGTATCTCTCTCAGTCCACGAGCTCTCTCGAAAAACTCTCTGAGGAATTCAATTTGAGAAAAAAAAGACAATCATCCCCGAGTACAAAGTCGTCCTCCAGCATCAAAAGTGGAGATGAAAAGCAATCGAAAAAGGAAAAAGAACAGACTCTTAAGTTAGAAAAAAAAGACTTGAAAAATAAGGAAAATATCAACAGAGGACTCAAGAGTGACCTGCAAAAAGATTTTCTCAATCCGATCCTGAATTTGCCGGCGCAGTCGGGAGAAATGAGTCTGAGGCAATTTTCCACTGTTACGGAATTGCTTTCAAAACTCAAAGTCGATCTGAAACTTTCTTTTCCCAGGTGAGTATAAATGACACCCTTCAATTTAAAGTATGAGTAAAAACTCGAGTGGAAGTTCTACTCCTGGAAAGAGAAATTTTGTCGACCAAAGTATAAAAAAATTCTTGATAACGCCAAAAAAGTACAATTTATTAATAACGAGTATAATTTATCAGTAACAGAGTCGCTACGAATGTCAGTTATCTCCTGATAAAACCTGCTATAAAACTAAGTATAAGTAAAAACTCGAGTGGAAGTTCTCCTGCAAAAAGAAATTTTTTCGACAAGAGTAGAAAAAAAACTATTGATAAGGCCAAAAAAGTACAATTTATCAATAACAGAGTTACCAGCTTGAATAGTGGTCGCTACTAATGTCAGTAATCTCATGATAAAACTTTTCATAACAAAAACTGGAGTCATTTTCCTTCCACTCCAGTTTACTCATAAAATATAAAAACATGTATTATTTTGTAATAATCTTCTAGTTTTGTCCCTGAGAATTTCATGCAGACATTTTGAATATAATCTGTGCGGCACTCCTTTAAATAGTCTTTATTCTGTTAGAGAAAAATTATTAAAACCAATTCTTAGAAAAAAATTTCAAAAGCCAGGAAATGTTAGTTCCAAAAAGAATGCCATAATAATAGGTAATTACACACGAAGACACGTAAAAATCTGAGGGAAAACTGTTATCTTCCAAGACATTGGTTTTTGCAAAGAGCTAAAAGGGCAACCGAATGCGTTAAAATCGATGTTCTATTCCTCACTTCACCAAAGAACGAACCAATGGCTTTCGAAGGAGAAAAGTTGAAAGTTATTAGTTCAAGTGAGTTCTTAAGTGTTGAATTCCCGCGGACGTACTCATCAATCCCAAGAGACATAAACGGTATTTGCCAGATGTTCGAAAATCTTCACAGGATACTTGTAGTTGCATGTGAACTACTAAGAAATTGATGGCGTGAAATTTGCTTTCTTCTTTCGCCTTTTCTTTCTTCGGCTCATTTGTTTGCATGTGCCACATTTTGATGAGTGGGGTTCCCAGTTTAAACACTCATCTGTGATTCAGTCTTATCATGGATAACACGTTTAGTAGTAAATGCTGTCGCCGTTCAGGATTATAAAAGTCGAGACGGACGTTGAATAAAAAAAAGAAAAAAATAATTTAAATTTTTGCACCGCCCCATTTAAAAAGCACAGAATACTCTGAGGCGGTTTCGTTCTCAACTTTCTGAATTTCTTTTTAATTGGTTCACACATCCAAATAAGGAAGTTTCGCCAGAATTTATTAAAGTGCCAATTAAAATAATATAACCTTTTTGAGTAAGCATAACACTGTCCAGATACGGTTTTCAGTGCGTACTTCTTTCATTATTTTAATTTGAATAAATCATCGGGTACCGCTAAAATGGTTTTCCCTGAGGATACAAAATGCTGAAACTGATATAGGCCCACCTGAGAATGATTTCCGACAAAATGCAGTTGAGATTCCGTAATGGCCGGAGATCATAGACATTAAATAATTTATAATTGTGACTATATATTTAAGTTCTCCTGGGGAAGCAGGCAAGAAGGGAAAAGATACAGATAATAATATGGTCGTTTATTCCAAGCTAAATATTTAATTCGAGAAACTAATTAAAGTAAATTTTTAGTTTCGTTCAGGAATTCGTCGGAGATCCAATAGATGGCGTCACACTTCTTTTAGAATTGCTTCGTTGCGTTCAGTTGAGTCAAACGTCTCAGCAACAGAGATGTCCTCCCCAGATTCTGAGGAGGGCTTTGCTGGATGAGCATTCCTGTCTCGTTTGCCTTAAGCACTGCCTCCGGTGTTCAGATGCTTCCAGAAGACTGGCTTCTTCTCCTGCTGGATTATTCACTCTCGCCGTGTCCATAATGAGCAACGTGACTCAGTCCAGAACCATCGCCCTCGAGGTACATACAGCCGAACAAGACTCCAAGATTTCTCATTGTCAAATGTTTAATGTTTGCTTTGCTCTTATTTTTAAGCTGCTTATTAAAGCATGTGAACCTCAGGCGGGTGGTCACAAAGCAGTTTCGGAAGCGCTGTCGACACTCAGACTCAGATTTGGAGAACCCGTTAGATTTAGATTCTTAGTCGGGATGTTAAGCAGCGCGGGAACAGTGGAACTGCTCACCACTGCCATGAAATTCATAAATGCCTTTGTAAACTCCGCGCCTAACTTACAACAAAAAGTTTACATACAAGCTGAATTAGAGCAGGCAGGATTTAACTGTGATATGTTAAGGAAGGTGGGTTAAACTGTTTTTGAAAAGTTTTTAAAAAAATCCAATGGAGTTTTCAATTCGATTTATTGTTTGTTTAGACCCTACCGAGCAACTCTGACAGCGTGAAAACAGAACTGAAGATTTGGGAAAAAAATTACTTTGACGTTGAAAAGCTTCATAATAAAATGGCCGAAGTAAACGTCCTGCAAGAAAAGGTCAATTTTCTTGAAAAAAGAATAAAAGTAAGTCCTCATAATGCGGTATTTGATGAAATTAAATACAATTAAATACGTTTAAATTTGACAAATTTCAGATTCTGCAAGAAGAAAAAGGAATACTGCAGTCTTTAGAGCAGTGTCTTAAAGAAAGATGTTCCGAATTGGAAGAGGTGAAAGCAAACGAATCTGCCAAAAATTTCCCAAGCAAATCTTTCCGTAACTGCGATGTGAAACAAATAAAAAGAAACACAGAAAAAGGAGAGTCAACGCCGGCAGAAGACGAAGGAATTAGTTCTTCTGAACAAGAACTATCACAGGATGAAGACTACGTGAAAGGAGCAATTTCCTACAGCAATCCAAGCGACTATGAAAAAAACACAAAACTAAAAATCAACAGGGGAAAACCGCCCGGGAAAGAAACCAATAAATACTCCATCAAAGTCCCAAAAATTAAAATGACGAATAGTTGCAACTTGAAAAATCTAAAAAACATTAACAAAATGAAAGAAACAAATGTCGACGATGGCACCGAAATCATTCCACTTTACGGCGAAGACGACGAAGAGGAGGGAGAAACAACAATAGATGAAGTTATAGAAGAACTGGAAAATATAGTAAATGACGCCGAGACGGAGGCCTGTGCGAGTGAGGAAAAGATAAACGTCCCAAAATCCATTCCGGTATTCACTGCCAACCCAACAGCAAGAACATACCAAATAAGGCGGAGCTTCAGCTCTCAAGAGAAAGTTGGTTTTGAGGAGTCGGAAATCATCCCCGCCATACTGCATCCCCAACCCCCCAAAAGAGCCAAAAGTTTGGTACACATTTACTTCCGGGGTAGCGAATTCGACAGTCATGGCTGCAACAAGAATGAGTTTTTTGAGGGATCAGACAGTGAAAATTCGGATTCTCTGCTGACGGCGACGAGGGAGGAGAAATCCTTGAGAAAGGGTTGTCACCGATCACTGGAAATATCTGAGAGTTTTAATTCTCATTCCAGTGTCAACACCCGAACGCTGTTTATAAATCAAGAGCAGGAATTCGAAGACTTGAATCTGAAAGAGGATTACGAGGAAAGAAACATCGACGAAGAAGAAATTAAAAGAAACCATTTAAAAACCTCACACCAACATATTCAATTTCCCGAAGTGACTTTTAAAAACAGAAATAACATTCAGAAAATACAAAATGAAGGAACGAGAACAGAAAAATTAAATAATTTCGCCAATGAAATGGATACTTATCAAAATGGAAACCGGTTGACGGATAGTGTTTTAAGAGAAAGCCCTTTTTCTCAAACTCCAAAATTTGCGCCCACACCGGTGAAGAGGAGTCAAACTTTCCACATTACTTCCTCAGACGGAGAAAACATTCATAAAGTAAATGAGGTCAAACCCAAACCGAAAATGGGGGTGAGAGGCTTGGATTTCCAGAGGTCCTCAGAGCAGAAGACAAAAAACGAGAACTGGGCGTATCAAGTATTTGATTACAAGAAAAACCCCGGCAGACGAATGGATGCGAATGACAGATATTTACAAAGGGTAGTAAAAGACACAGAAGGTGATAACGGTTCTCCACTCCCAGAACGAGAAAGCTTCGTAAAGAACAACAGCCAAGGGAACAGTGCTGTAGAATCAGTTCTTAAAATTTCACCAACAGGTTCAGATAAAATAACACCGGGATTGAGATCCAAAGGCATTGAAAAAATAGACAAAGGTTTGGACTCTCTAGTTGATTTTGTGATTTCATCAGAGAAGACCAAAAAACCAAATTTGAAAAACGAATATAATGCAGAGGTAACCAAAAACATAGGTCCGAGAACCAGGAGAAGCTTAGCGGAAAGCAGTTTATTTTGTTCGCCACAAATCAAAAATATGAGTGAAGCAGAAGAGCCGCAAAAACCTCCCAAACCAGCTCAGAGAATTTCCCTTACGAGGAACAACTCTTCCACAGCCCTCTCGCAACTCCCCGTTGAAATTAAAATGGCCTCTGTTCAACCCAAACATCAGTCTTCGTGTACCTTTGACCTCAGACCGGCCAAATCAATTGACAGTCTGTTGTCGTCCTCTCAGAAAAAGCGCTACCCTCCTGATGGGTCGAGCAGTCCAACAGCTCTTAAGAAAAATGTGGAAAATCAAAAATTTTCCGAGGAAAAGTCGACCGTTTATTCAACTCCTCTTAAGTCGAATAAAATTCATACATTTTTCGGCAATCCGAAATTCAACAACAATTCTGCTAACGATCAGAAATACTTCGAGTGTAATTACACCGGAACCGGAAATCAGGAATCACTGAGTTTGCAGCCTCGAAACGTTCAGAACGGTTCACAGGAAAAAATTAAAAATTTTAACGGTCCAATTGTAACTAACAGTAGTTTCAAGAAACTCGGGATAAAAGACAATCAGGTGGGATCAAAACCAAATTTTTTACTAGGAACATATCAGTCACAACCACCCAGAATTCTTAACACGAAATCAAATTTCAACAGTTCGGTTTTGCAATCTATAAACGCGTTCAATGCGAATTCTTATGCAGACAACAAATCTGACCACAGCAGCACTTTTTCAAGAGCGAGAAAAAACATTTCCGATTTAATCAACAGCAGACAATCCAAGAATGTTTCTGGCTCTGGAAAAGTGACTGACTCTCCTTCTGGACTGTACTGACTTTTTCAGTGTTAAAATCCGACATATTCGTCGGTTATATGTACAAACATAAATATATGGGTACGAAAATAAGTTGTACTAAAGTAACATTTTATTATTAGTTTTGTGTATTTATATTTTCTCAATTTCATTCCTAGGAAGAATAAAATAAACTAATTTAAAAATATAAAATATCTAAAATTTAATTTTTAAATTTCAACATTAAAATTTCGCAATTTCTTTCCTCCAATACTTTTCGGAGAGTGACTGAACACCTATGGGCACAAATTCTGAGATTCAACTGTATCAGGGGGAGGTCAAAAGTCGAGAAGCCTCTTTGATGTCATCAATATTAAGTCCGGATTCTTCCTTTCTTTTGTGCTCTTTTTTCCCGAACAAATGGTCCAATTCTTCTTCGGTGCAAACGTGAATAAATTCCTCTACGTTGGCCCCTTTGAAAACTGAAACTACATTGGCGCACGGCTGATAGAAATAAATTGGTTGCTTTCTCTTGGCAAAGTCATCAATTAACGCGGCCATTCCCTGCAAAAGCCAAATAAGTTCATTTCTGACCTTTGTTGTGTTCTTCCTTACTTTCGTTTGAATAATTACAGTTATTTTTCCCCGAAAAAGTTCAGGTGGGAAAACTAACCTTTACAGCCGTAAAATCAGCTCCTAATATATATCTACAATCTATTACTACAGGAATTAAACCTTCTTTGGCAGCGGCGCGGCACACGCTCACACGAATGAAATCCACGGCAGGAAAATACAGGCTGTTGTCAGGAACGACTAATAAGTACTCCGCACCCTGTAATGTCTTTAAGGAAAGAAAACATAAATTAAAAAATTAAGCGAGCAGAAGGGAAGAAGGAAAACTGAGAAACCCACCCTGGACTTTTCGACGCGAACATTAGGTCTGGCCGATGGGTACAGGAGAAACATAATGTTTATGGAAACTCCAATTAATATTCCGGCTTCGACGCCGATAAGTAAACATAAAATAAATGTGGCAAACGTCGGGATTAAGTCCTTTTTGCTGGATCTCCACATGGGCTTCACCACTTCGTATTCGATCATAAAAATTACCGCGCAAATTATTACGGCTGCGAGAGATGCTTTAGGAATGTAAAAAAAATACGGAGTTAGGACTGATAAAGCTAACAAGATGATGGCACCTGAAATAAATACAAAGTCTACAGATCGATGACAAAGTATAAAGCAGAGAAACGAACGGCTCTTTTTTTCCAATGATAAAACCAAATATTGGAGTAATGATTACAATGAATTCGCAAGGTCACCTGTGTACACTCCACCAAAAGGTGTCTTCACTCCACTCGCATGGTTAACGGCACTTCTGGAAAACGATCCCGTAACTGGCATGGATGAAATGAAAGATCCCAATAAGTTACAAAGTCCCAATGTAAGCAGCTCTTGGGTTGCGTCAATACAGTCGCCACTTGCTAAAATTATTCTTTCATTATCTTCTGTCTTAATTCTGAAACACGAGAGTGAGAAACATACCAAAAGCCTTGGCAATGGCCACATTTCCCAGAACGGCGATCACAGGGACCATAATAACAGCAGAACCCATTTGGTAGGTCATGTCGACGAAGGAATAAGTCCTGTTTCCTACTACAGTAGAGAAATTTGGCACTTGAAATTCCGGCAGTCCAGATTTAACCACTCCTAAAAGCATTTTTGCCCATCAAAATGGCGGACATCATCTACTAGGGTTAACATATGTAAAACTATCTTATATATGTAACTTAGTTACAATAAAATAATAGCAGGGCAAGTTACCAGAAGATATTTTTTAATGTTAAAATTTGAGAACAAAACAAAATTTCTAATATATTTTTAAAATTTGAAGTTTACGTCTAAAAGAGCATATGTATCTGCAATGCAATTTATCTAAACAGTTATTTGCAGGAAAAGTTTAACTTACTTTGGTATCAAACCTATAAAATATGTGCTCACCTGTTAAAGTGAACGGAGAGGCGCCTGATTTTGGATCGTATAGGAAATACGAAATGAGAGAGCAAACTAAAACAATCAATGCATTTCTGGAGGTTGAAAACAACCAAAGACTTTTTTTTATTATTTTTTGTCTTTTCGTCATGGGCTTTCCTTTAGCTCCAAGTCTTATGTCTTTTATTTTCTGTAATAATAAAAAAACCAAATCCGTATAATTCATTCAAAATATAACTCTCACGTTTCATTTCCCCTTACTCTAATAAATAAAAGGATCACTATGCAAGTGAACCCCAAACAAGAGTCATTCAATTTTGCTTCTTGTATGTGTAAAGCAATATTTTTGACGGTGTCGATGAATCCGGAGGATGTGAATTTCAGTCCCAGGAGTCCTTTTATCTGGGATGTGGCTATGATCACCGATGTAGCGGAAGTGAAGCCAACAGTAACGGGGACTGAAATGAAATCTACTAAAACACCTGAAATGAAAATTTAACGTTGCTTTTCATGGGGTCTAACCGCACCTTTAATTCGTCCGAAGATGACTGATTCTTTACAAAAATATATGTATTATTGCATACCTAAACGAAGAATACTCATAATAATTTGGACAAGACCTGAGAGGAAACACAACAAAACTGCAAAATCTACATTTCTGTTCACAATTTGCTGATATGTCATGAGAGACATTAATGCTGTTGGACCGATTGTTATGTCTTTGCAGCTACCGAATACAGTATAAATAAAGCATCCCATGAAAGCAGAATAAAGCCCATACTGAAAGAAATTTATTTTTGTTATTTAAAACGGGATTTCTTACAAAAGTAATAAAAAAATTTACTGTTTTTAGTCTCTTAAAAACTTCGTCAAAAACTCTCTCATGCGATCAGTTCGCTTAGATTTAATTAATTAAAGATCCAAATTAATAGATTAAAGATCCAATACTTTACTGATTATTACCTGAGGTTCCAAACCGGCCAAAGTGGCGTAAGCCAAACTTTGAGGAATCACTGTCAGCCCAACAGTCAATCCGGCTATAAAATCGGAAACTAATGTTTCCGAATTGTATTCAGGTAACCATTTTATAATAGGAAGTCTTTTTTTTAATAATCGGCCAAACCTTTTATAGATCTTTTGTTTTGTTCCTTTTTCTTCCAAATCCATTCTTTCGAATGTTTTTGAGTATCAATAGTTTTTTAAGGCGTACATTTCTTTTAAAAATGCTCAATAATCTAAAAAAAAAGTAACTGAAAAAAATTTGTTTTTGTTGCCTAAAATCACAGCTTCACAATATTTTTGACTTCAATCAGATCTTAATTATTAAGATATAATATTATATAAAAGAATTGCACTTTCCGCACAACAATCACTATAATCCGGGAATACAAAATAATTTTAATCTAAAAGTTTCAAATGATTTATACTTTTAAGATCTTAAACTTACTCTATCGCGGAAGCATTTAAATGTAAAATAAGAGCTGCATAAGCAGTTTCATATTAGGAAATACAACTGCGAACGGTTATCACGGTTATATCACACTCAAGGCTATGTCTACCGAGATTAGTTTCAATTCTTGTAATAAGAATTAAGCAGTGAGGATAGAATTACGCGGTCTACGTCATATTAATACGAGAATCATAATTGTCCCATTGATATTTTCTGAATTAGAGTTTCATTGAATTAAAATTTGATAGAGTAGATATCAAAATCCTAACATTCAACAATTTATTTGACATTAGGAAAATAAAATACTTTCCCCGAAAAAACATACATTTTTTTTGGGGGGGGGGGGGGGGGGGGTTCGTCATGCTGAATCTGAAATTAAAGTAAATAAATAAGTTTTTCACCCCTTTTTTTGTGTTCGTTCGAAGGACATTTCCACATAATAATGCAAATGTGTACCCGATGCATTTCAATTTAGTGCGATCTATATAACAGCAATAATTACATAATTTAAAAAAAAAATAACGAAAAGAAAATACAGATTATAATGAAGTTAAAAAACGAGAAATCTTTAAGGTCATGAAATTAGATTTCGTATTAATTTTTTTAATCGGTTCATTCGAACTCAAAAGGAATTTGAAGTAAAGTTTTACTTACATGGAATGAATACCAAATGAGGTCCTTTACTTAAATGAAAATTAGAAGTGAAAAATTTTTAAGGAAAAAGGTTAGAAACAAGTTTGTTACAGCAAAACTACTGTGAACTGAACTGAATTGTTATTGAAGGCTAAAGATCAGAAATATGAGAATGATTAGGCAAATTTCTTATGATCTTGACATAATTCTGAAGAAATCCAATTAAAAACTTCATATTAAAAATTTTCATATTCAATTCTTAAAAATTATTACTAATAATAATACCATGTTAGAAGTGGTACGATATATTTGAACAGGGTAAAAGTTTGTGATTGAAAATTTACCATGCCCTTGGCATTAATTCTAAGAAAGAACCTAAGGGCTTGATGGCAGTCTATGCATGCTCATGACACTGGTATTACTATTCCAAGCTTTTTTAAGAGCATGTGACGCTTACGATACATCAGTAACACATGAATGCTCATCCTTAAAGATATATCAATGAAGGACAATTTGCTTAATGCAATTTAACAGAGATTATAACAGATGCCAGGGCAATTACTCATGCTGAATACTTAAAATTTAAAGTGCATCTCAAACTCATTAGGAACTTAAGCTTCACAATGGGATTTCAACAAAGCTTCAAATTTTTTTATTCAGGTTATTTTTGTAAATAATTTCCAAAAACAAGTGTGACTCTTAAAGTTGAACCAGAAGGTAAAACATTTTAACACATCCTTTGGTTATTTTCATAAAATTCCATAGACAGACAGCAGTTTAATTAATCAGAGAATCCCTTCCATTCATGATAAATCTGAAAAAGGAGTACTTTTCTTGCTAAATAAGGCTATGGGCAAAGATTATGGTAAGAATATTGCACATATTTTACTAAAATCGTGACGCTTTGATATTAAACTGTCTTCTCAAAAAACTAAAAACCTACTGACGTTAATATTGTGCCTGACCTTGCTTTGAGTTCAACTTTTTACATTATTTAGTCTTTAATGTGACCAGTGATAACTAAAGTTATTAACTGTAATGTAAATCTGTTATAAGTATTACAGTCTAAATTTTCACAGTTCGCCAATTTATATCTTTTGACTGACAGACTGATGTGTGAAGCCTAAGTTCTTTCAAGTGTTAAACTTGTGTAATTTAATCTAAAGCATTCCCTTGTAAGAATACCTTAATATTATAAAATTTTTAAGGCAGTTTCTAAAAAGTTACTTTTACGAATGTAACTACAGTGAAAGTTTCAAATAGTGAATACTAATCTAATGCCACGACAAATCGTGGATTTAATTTAACAATTTTTATCGGATTTAATAATAATTAAAATAGGATTTAAATGAGTAACTAATTAATTATCGTAATTAATTAATTAATAATATTATAATTAAATAATATAAATAATATTAGAATTCCTCCAAAACATTTTGGGAGAGAAGAAAAAACTTTGGTTGTAAAGCAAACATGGAGGTTACAAAGGAAAGTAAGTGTGCTTGCAATTATAGCTTAAATTTTTTTGAGTGTTCACTTATTTTGATATTTATTAATTAAAAGAGCAATGAATTTTGATGCTATTGCATGAAATTTATCATATTGATTTGGGTTTTTGGTACAAGTGATGAAATTATGAGTTTTTAGTAACTATATGCTTTTAATTTTTTGAATATTGGTCTTTTTGTTTACAGATTTTGAAGAGGTGTTGCTGGATTTGCCAAACGTTTTTGAAAGAGCTCTGTTTATTGCTTTTGATACAGAATTTACAGGTCTTAAAGTAGAAGGTGCAAGTAATCTTAATTATTTTGATACTTTGGAAGATTTGTACTTGAAAGACCGGCTTAAAGCTGAGACTTTTATGGCTATACAAATTGGTTTGGTAGCTTTTTTTTACGACGAGGAAACGAAAGCGTAAGTCTAATTTTCTAATGTCAAGTAACTTCTTGTATAACAATATAAAAATGACTTTGATTATACAAATAATAATGCTGAATGTGCAATAATTTTAATTCTGTTTCAGGTATTCTCACAATGCATACAACTTTTATGTATATCCATCTTCATATTCAGACGTAAATTTTACCTGCCAGAGTAATTCTATACAGTTTTTAATTCAGCATGGATTTGACTTTAACAAATTATTTAAAAATGGCATTCCTTATTTGAAAGAGTCAGAAGGGAATAAACATATAGAAAAATTGACAGAAAAATATGAAAAGAAAATCAGTTCAATTAATAGTCAAGAAATTGAAATCCCGAATGAACATAAAGGAATTATTAATAAAATTATAAACAGAATTAAAGAAATTTTAGACTTAAATGAGAAAAACAGCTTCACTACTGATAGGTATAATAGTTTCATTAGGAGACTAATATGGAATTCAGTGCAACAACAGTTTGAGTCCAAAGTATTAGTAGAGGTAAACAGTGACGAGTCTATGACAATTACAGTTGGACTTAGTGATTCTGAAATAAAGGAGAGGCAAAAGGAAAAATTTTTACTGAAGAAAAAGGAAATATTGGATGAAGTTGGATTTTGCAAAGTTATTAAACTATTGATGGATTCTGTAAGTGCTCTTGAAGAGTTGAAAATAAAAAATCATTGGTGATAAATGTTATTTACAGTCATCTTTTTTTGTTTTTAGAAAGTACTCTTAGTAGGTCATAATTTATTTCTGGACATTTTATTTGTGATTAGGCAGTTTCTTGTTCCATTACCAGATAATTACAGTGAATTTAAAGAATTAGTTAGGTTTTTATTTCCAAGTATCATTGACACTAAATATATGGCAGCATCAGAGATAAAAAATATTAAGGATACATCATTGCAAACTTTAGTAGAATATTTTGAAAATTTAAAAGGCTATCCGGAAGTTTTGACAGAAAAAAATGGAGTTGGGTATACTTTTAAGGATAAAAAATTACACAATGCTTCTTATGATGCTTTTTTAACAGGGATGTGTTTCCTGGCCATGACAAAACATTTAGGTAAGAATTTAATTATATCTCACTTGGTAAAATAAACCCATGATGCCAAAATTTAATTTTTTCTTCATTTTTAGGGGTCATTAACCTCACATCAAATGTCACTAAAAATTTGCAAAAATCACCAATTTTGCAGCCTGTTTTAAATAAATTATCTATTCCTAAACTATGTGATATATTTTGCATGAATATAGGAGGTTTGGATAATCTGCCTGATAGGACAGGTGTATACCATTTGACATTTCCCAAAGAATGGACAAGAGAAGACATTAAGGATTTATTTAAAAACTGTGGTAAGCTGGTCTGATCCTCTTAGACAATTCATTCTGATTGTTGTAACTGTTGTATACACTTTTATACTCATTTTAGGAACATTGATAAATCTTTATTTTTCTATATTTAGTTTTCTGCAGAAATAGCTTTTAAATATTTTTTTAATTTTAGGTTTTATAAATATATCCTGGATTAACAACACTTCTGCATTTGTTAAAGTTAAGAAGGAATACATAGTTGAAGTTGAAAAAAATCTTATGGGCCAAAAAAAGGACTTTAAATTGCAGACCCATAGTGAATTCAAGAGGTTAAGTAGGGACTCTCCTGAGCTTTTATTAAGTCCTTCAGTGGAAAAACGATTAGAAAATGATGTAAAAGGTTCTCCAGTCAATGACTCCCCAATGAAAACGAATTCTAGTGAAAGTAGAAACAAAAGGAAAGTTGAGGAAGATATTGGGGTGGTGGTTGAAAGACCCCAAAAAAAGTTATGCTCTTGATAGGTTCATATTATGTGTGTAATTATTTGATAATGAAGTGACGTTTGCTCATTTCAAAACTGAAAGATTAATTTTCCAAGATTTTACAGTCACCTGCTTTACACTGATTGTTTTCATAATTCAGTTGTATGAACTTTTATGTTTTAAGAAGCACAATATAGAGAATATGTGAACAGTGTAAACCTTATTTTTCAAAGTATTTCAAAAATAGTATAATTATAATAATTAAAATATATTTTAATATAGTTTTTTTTACTTTAAAATTATTTATTTATAAAATAATCAAAGAACTTGGGTTATTTATTTTAAAGAAAACCAAAGTATATACTTTTCCTTCAGTTTAAATTCAGTTTATTCAGGAAATACTAATTTCTAAATTGAGGGTCTTTTAATTATAAAACGGACATTTATAATCAAAACTGCGGCAAACTTGAAAGCTTTGGAGAACGTTGGAAAAACAGTAGTGCTTCAAATTAAATCTTGACAAGATTTATTTAAGTCATTAGAAAAACATATTTTAAATTATATGAAAATCCTTTGCATCTCTCCAAACAGAATAGTACAATTTCTTCTTAATAAAAGAAAAATGGGGATTCTATTTGTGTTTCCCCTCAACTAAATTAAAAAAAAATGGGTGACCCAGAATTATTTTTGTACTATTTTTATCAGAGTTGGACTTGAGCGTGTGCAATTCGAGAATGTCGCAAATCAGATATAAGAGCAAGTTAAAATTTTTGAGGATTTTGAATGAATTGCTTCTGAGGAATCTTTGGAATAATTTATCCGAAGCGAAAAAGAATGTCTAAAAAAGGCAATCATTTATAATGAAAAAAATTGAAAAACTTTATTTAATTTTTTACATAAAGAGAAATCATTCGAAAGTATTCGAAAACTGACCCGAATAAAATTATAATATAAAAGAATTATATAAATGGAAAAGATAAAATTTATGGAGAAAACGCTACTTTGAGAAAATTTTAGATTTTCCCGTTTGGCAAGCAAAAAAACCCCGATATCTGCATGATGTCCAAAGTTTGAAAAAAGCTGCATCATATTTCTAATCCAAATTGACGGAATAGAAATTACCTCCAAAGGAACTAAATTTAAGGAAAAACCTAACAAGATCGAGGCCGAAGTTTTTATAACTCTAGTTTGCATTTAGGCTACAGATATGATAAAAAAAAAAAGAAATAAAATTAAGCAACCTGCCAAATTCTGATTATTTAAAACTGAACTTAAAATTTAAAAAAATCACAATGCAGTCTTATAATATATAATAAGGGATCGGCCCACTCTATTTGCAGCCTAAAGAAGAGAAATGCTTTTGGGGGGAAACTGGTAAAAAAAGATTAAGAAACCATATGAAATTTTAGGCGAATTTTTATTGGGAAAGATTCCACACTAAAAATTCAGTATAAAAATATTTTAGTATTCTCTTATCACATCTCACTCTAAATAAATAACAATATTGACAACTGCCACTCATTCTAGGTTTTGAGGCATAAGAATTAAAATAATTTAAGCAAAATTTTATGAGTGTAATAAATGAAATTTATCCAATAATAAAATTAATAATACAAAGGCTTTTTGAATTAAAACCATTCCATTAAGAAAAAGTAATGCCATACTGAAGTGTTATTCGAAAACCGTAAGCGAATGCATGATTTAATTAACAACAAAACCGTTCAAAAAATTAAGACTGCGGTTCTGTTTACTAACATCAATATTGCACAAATCAATCAAAAAAACCCACAAGATGAAAAAACATAAATAATTAGAAATTTTTTTATGTACGTTAAACTTTATCTTTTTCTTCTTTTGCTTGATTTGAGTGCTGTTCCTGTACATTAGTTTCCTGTTGTTGTTGTTCCTGTTGCAAACTGGCGGCCGCCTCCGCATCCACCTCCATATTCTGTGGTTTTGGGACCGCTGCGGGGGTGCTTTCCTTTGCGCCGTCCACATCCATTGGCTGTGGGGCACCTACAGGGACTGCTTTGTTATTTTCTTCCTCATTTGCCTTTGACTCGGTTGTGCTTTCATTATTTTCAATTACGGGCACTTTATTTTCTAACGTACTAATACACCTTTGAATGCTTCGAATGGTGTCTTTTCTCGCCTGTCTTACGTTATCTTTTCCTTCAGTATCAATATTATCTAAAAGTAGTAACTGCCTTGTTAAAAGTTCGTCTAACAGTAAATACTGTTTATCTGTTCTAGAAGTCCCTTTAAAAGCCTCTACTTCTCTCATCAATTCGTCTACTTCTTTCTGAATTGCTTGAACCTTAACGATTGGATCTTTAATAAGTTCGGGCTTCGACTGAGATGGCTTCGAATCCGTTTCGTCTCTCTGAGGAAGCTTAGAGCCTTGTTGATGGTGCTGTTGCTGCTGTTGTGGTGGTGGTGGTGGAGGTGGTGGTTGTTGCTGTTGATACGGAGGTGGCGGAGCCGGTGGCTTTTGTGGACGCTGCTGTTGGTGTGCAAATGCGTGTTCCTCGGGTGGCGCGAAGTGCTGCTGGGACATAAAATGTTGAGAGGGCGTCGCGTACTGCTGGTACTGCGGAGCATATTGATATTGGGGAGGAGTCGGAGCTCTGTCTTTGTGAGCGAATCTCGGCGAGTGCCTTTGATAAGATCCGAAATCGCGAGGTAAACGTCCTTCGAAAGATGGTTCCGCAAATGTTTCCGACCCAAAGTTAGTGGACGTATCTATGTTGGTATTAACTAAAGGAGTATCCCGACCTTCCACCTGAATAGGTATGACGCGGACATTTGGCGCAACGTTTGCTTTTTGTATGTTCGGTTCTTGCGGTCCTTTTCCAGACAAGTCTGGCTTTACTTGAACCGATTCTTGCACCGGATTATTCATCACGGGGATTTCGCATTTCGTAACGAATCTCTTATTTGAACTGCTATTTTCGGGTGGAGCTGACATCGACCTTTGATAACGATCTTCTTCACTGCAGCTTTGTGGACCGAGTGGAACGGTGTTTCTCAAACCAAAATTAGAAAGACTATGCCGAGGTTCTTGCACTTCGGACTGCTTTGAACTGCTGGGTTCACCCTCGGTGTTCTCCCTTTTTGGAAACCCAGCTCCTGAATTCCCTGTTCTTTCAAATGGAGGCTCAACAAAGTCCTCACCCCAAGGACGTTCTTTTAATTGATCTGCAAATTCCGGATGACGAGATGCAATTTCGTCAAGGTAAGTTCTGATGTTGATTCGATTTCGATCGTCGTCGAATGGGAAACCCTGAAAAATAAAAATAAAAAATTTATTAAGATGTTTTCTGGTCTTTTGAGGATTTCGAATAAACTTCAAATGAAAATGTCACCAATTTTATACATATTTACTTTCCATTATTTTGACAATATCGTTTCCAAATTATCGACAAGTTTCCATGAATTTAAAGGTAGTGTAATATAATATTTAGGTAATATGTGTTTAATACTGTAATAGAATTAAATGCTTTCTCCGAGCATTCATTACGAGTCATCTTAAAAATTTTTAGTTAAAGTCGAAACTTTTGCTTTTGTAACCGTTTGATACAGCCTCAAATGGGCAGAGAGAGGATGACTAATCAAAGCGCAAGAAACCCTGTGCAATAAAGCAACACTTAGGTATATCAAGTAAGGCTGTAGTCACGTTCAAAAACTTCAGACAATGGAAATTTGAACACATAGTAAGTTAGCTTTAAATACATTTATGAGTTTACACGACTAAAATTCCTTGCCTGCCCCCTAGCGCTCCTTTTAAGAGGGCCTAAACTGTTACAATTTCAGAGCTTTTCATTAAAAGAAATAAGTGAATGAGATATTTTAAGAAACACCACGAACAATTACCTCTGAATTGCTACGAGCAAACACACCTTTTATTTTTAATAAAGGTGTTAATTAATTTTACATTTATTTTACAATACTGAGCCAGGTTAATTTTTTTTATTAAAACTAATTCAGTCATGACCATAAGTGACCATTGGAGATACATAAAGACTCACCATATCACTGTTTGCCTCACACTTATTTGAACAATTCACTATTAAATCCATTCGTGCATATTATTTTTTATTCCAAACTTTTATTTCACATAAATTATGAATTCAAAAAAATGTCACTGAAAGAGAAATAATATTCCATGGGATTATGAGCTAAAAGAATTGCGGCCCGATGGATTACATAATCTTTTATTTTGGTCAGCTTTCTAAAAAAAAGTTTGGAAGGTTGTAGTAAATTATGACCCGTAATAACTTTCCAAAACGCCTTCTTAAACAAAATCAAGAACACAATATGCCTGAGGATTGTGCAGTTGCTACAAAATCAACTGATGGATCAAAAGACCAGGGAATAAGTTTTATGGCATGTTGGTCTGGAAACGTAACCGAGCTAATTAAATTTACTGAAATTCATACGAAACAAAATATTAAAAAACGTATCGCCCGACAAGTTTACGACTTCTTACTAATTTCAAGTTAATGGTCATTTCTGCATTCGAGTTTTAACGAATTACGAATGACTTGACAATGCGATGTAAAAAATTCGTGTACATTTAATTTAAGAAATATTTACAAAAGTCAGATGTTTTTTCTTGAATTAAATATCATGTGTACCTGGCATCATTGTTAAAATTTTAACTATTTAAGTTCATCAGTTCAACAATTACGTCACATTTCAACATAGTAAAAAAAATCCAGTTGGTGACTCACATTCTTCCAAATATTTCAGTGTTCAGATTACTATTCCTCGTTGCAAAAAATACCTTTTCCTCTTCCAAACATTGGCGGGTAATATTTTCGCAAGCAGATACTTTAAAAGTTGGAATTACAGCTTACTTTAGGTTCATTTGTTTCAGCTCTCATCGCTTACAATCAGCTCGAACTCATGAAAACATACTGACTATAACTGTGCAGTGAAAACCAATGAGTCGTAAAAATTTCTTGCACAAATTATGGTTCAAAAATATCACAAACCATATTTAACGTTTAAATGTTTCCCTGAGATTTGAGACTCGTAAACGATATAAATCAGGGCTATCAATTTCTCAAAGTAAATAGTCTCATCGATTATTATTAATTTTTTTTTGACAGGAAGATTAAGAATCGCTCCCCCGAAAGATTCCATTTTATAAAGAAAAAATTGCTGACTCATTTCACAAAATTCGGAGACAAAATACGTTGCGCACGGCTCTCGTTAATCACCCTCTCCATCGTTTATTTTGCATATTTGCACCATTATAGTTATTGCCATATGATTTGTAATTTTTAGATTTCTCGTAAGATTCAAGTAAATGATTTTAAGCTTCACTTTTCTTTTACATCATTCTTATAAAGTTCTAATTCTCCATTTCCTGGCAATGTTGAAATGAAATGAAATACTTCCTGAGGTGTTGGCCTTCAGTTTTCAATTAAAAAAAAAACTCATATTAGGAGCATCAACAAATTTCTTTGAAAGGTGGTTATTTTGATTTGATGTTTACAAAAAAAATATTGGTTCAAAAATCTTGCAATAAACAATACACAAAGTATTTAGCATTAAATGGTCAGTATGGCTCCAACTGAGAGTAGTAATATAAATTAAAAAATTGTTGAATGCAAACTAGGTTTGGATTAAGTGAGCAATAAGAAGTTCAACTAAATTCAAATTTGATGAAATACTCTAAGAATATTTTTAGCAATGGACTTACATATTTTGATCAATTTATTGAATTGCTCCTGGAAGTGGGCCAATCATATATATTCCACAGATAAATAAAAATAAAAGTAGAAACTACCTATTTTACAACAGACTCTTTGCTCAAAATAACTGAAAGTAAATTACTAACAGTAACCTAATCATTTTAATAGAAAAAAAAGGTGAACTTTTAATACATTTTAAATCCCTTGCTATTTAGTAAATGAAAATAAATGACTTATTATAGGGCCTGATAAATTTAAGAGAAACATACAGCATGTACTTGTTAAAGGCACTATAACATAATAATGCACACTAGTCTATCCATATTTTATTGTTATTAAAGATGTAAAAAAAGGGAAAATTGGTAAAATAATATTTGTAAATGTAATAAATACATTTGATCCACCTTTAACTTGAATCACCTTAATGATACTTATTAAATTTTGACTCATAAAACAACATAACTATCAAAATAAAGGCAAAGCTAATTGATTGATACAATATCCATATGTGTTTTAGTATGTGTAGAAAGTTCATCAAACATTTGTTATTTGTTAAGTATAAATTATAAAACTGATGCTTTTTAACAATTGTGTTAAAATAACTAAAAGTAAAAGCAAAGGCAACACTTAATTCAGAAAACCCATTAGTATTGCTATTAAAAATCAAACTGAAAGTATTGCTTCTTTCAATGCAATCTGAATTAAATAACAATATTATTAATCAAAGACTATAATGATATTGTCAGATTTACAGATATTTATGCAATGACTGCATAGTGTTGTATTATTTATCTGCATTAACAAAATTTCATGTGTGGAAAATAATTTAGCAGAATCATGTCACTCATTTTTTATCATGTCACTAATTTCTCAATGCGCAGCAATCACACCTATTAATCTGCGAACTCATCACTCGCTGAATTTGTTCTAATATAAGCGGCACACAAAATTCGCATCCCTCTTCAGCTTACCCTAGGAAACGCAGAATTACTGTGTCTAGTTCTCCAAGAAGGTGAATCGAAAAACGTTCTTCTTCCCTGATTATCTAAGTCACTTTTTAATTCATTTAACATATCTTCGCTCAATTTTCCACGTAATTTGTCAACTAAGTTCGACTTATCGCGGTAATTAAACGGCATGACTGAAATTTTGACTTACCGCAAAAAAGTATTAAATTTTTTACTGAATTTCTTCTAGATCACTGCAGAAAATTCCAGACTCTTTGGTAACCTTGAAAAATTTTAGAATTTATGCGTCAGAGGTCAGCACTAAATAATTCCTTAAACTTATTAGAACTCTCACACTCCGAATGTATGCAGAAACTGAAGTTTTAATTTATTTTTAAAAACTTACACGACAATAATGAAGTAAAAAACGAACGGGTACTTAAAATATTGCAAACAGATGCCTTTTCCGTTTTACAGCCTATTCCATGTTTACCAACTTGAGAACGTAAATTTCCCTTACTTTTATTCAGAATTCTAATAGCACCTTATAATCCTGATATTTTGATCATGCTTGGCCCCTAATTATAGATCTATTTTTATTGATTTATTTTTAATTTCAATTTACTACAACCAATAAGAATAACGATAACAGAAAATTTCAGGGAACATCGAAATGAATATTTTTTTAAAATTCTTCCGAGAAAAAAACTATATGGATTAAAACTGAATGTCAGGAGTTTTGAATAGAACATTAAAAGCATGAACTAAGTAAAATAAGCCCCCTAATTCAACCTATTCTACAGAGTCCTAAGGACAGTCTGCAAAAGTAGTTTCGCATAACGAAGTCTTTGTTAACCCGCTTCTATGTTAGAGTCGCGGGGTCACACAATTTGAAAATAATCTTACTTTGTCATTATTTATTTTGTAATGCCCAGTAAAAAAAATTGGCAAAAAATTTCTCCAAATAAACACATGAATAATGCAAAATGGAATGAATTACTGCCTCAAATCTTCATGTTGGAAGGTAACTGTAACTACCTTAAAGTTTCAAAAAGTAATTAGTTTCTTATTATAAGCAGTCACAGTGGAAAACGTTAACATAATAAAAAGGGTCACCTCAAACTCAAAATGCATCACAAATGTATCACAAATGAAACTAGATAATCTTTAAATTTGAATTCACATTTGAACATAAAATATCATACAGATATGCCGAATCCATAAAAGGCTTTTTATGAAAGACACGAGTGTCAAAAATACATTTATAAAACACTTAACGTAAAAATTAGAACACAGTTGATGCAATAAATATTTCATGGTAATCTAAAAAAATTTAATTAAAAATTAGGTTCATTTAATAACATTTTTATAAAAATTTTTTTATCCATTTAAACTAAACACAAACAGAATTACATAAAGATCTTAAAATTATTACTACTTATATTATTTAAACTAATCAATATAATTACTTTCAAGCAACCTAATTGCTATGACGGATGATAATTATAAGACAGTACATTTTATTCCCGAAACAAGTTCACAAACAAATTCAATAACTGTATTAGAACGATTAAAAAGTTTTTTATCTGCACTCACGAATTTAATTCAAAATAGGGTGACGTTTAGGTCTTGGACTACAGATGATGAATTAAACAAAATCATTGCAGGTATAGATATGCTTTTTCATTAATATAATAATTTACCAGAATTTAAATTGTGATTAGGAACTGTCGCATCCCGATTCAGAGACTGTGTTTGAAATCTACATTATACAGTGAGCAAAAAAAAGGACTGTCAGATACATCTGACTTAATGGAATGGAAGTGGGTCTCTTGGTTAATAAATAAGATGAGTTGAATACATGAAGAGAATCTTAGTGAACCATACTTGCCATATTCTGTTGATATAAACCTATCGAAAAAATCCAAATATTCAGTTACTGTAATGTAAGTAAGGTTTACATGATTTTGGACACATCTCTGATAAGTCAAGATGATATAAGATCTGTTTCAACAATCAAGAATGGATTTTACCTTGGATTTGCTACCAGTAAGGGATCTTGTCAAAACATTTTAATCACAAAATTAAATAAGAACTGAAAAGCTGAAAATTTGCCGGAGTTGTAAAATATAGAGGGTTTTGATTGAACAGATGATGTTATCCCAAGACCAATTAATCGTGATCCATTTTCTTGGTTCGGTTTCTTCCGTGTCCGAAATGGAGCACAATCATCGGAAATAAAAACATTCATTAAAGACAACCAAGGGAAACTGACCAACACAAGAAATGGTTCATTAGGGGGAACACTTGTCAACATATTATTTAAGAGGCTTAATATCAGAATTCTGAATTTTTAAATTATTTGCCAATACTTCTGTGAACATTACATTTATACAATGCGTACACATTTTAGGTGTAACACAGCCCAGATGAAGATGCGAATAATTCACGCATACACTCACACATCCTTTTCCAAAACAAACTGATATTCTGTTTAACTGCATTATTACTATATTTGTCATTTATAGTCTCATATATGTTATTCTAGTCTCCTGTTACAAATATCAACAACAAAAAATTGTAATGTCATGTATGCAATTAATTAATTAATTAAAATTAAAAACTAATTTTAGCTGTGGGAAGCCTAGTAAACTATAACCGAGGCCTTTGCTGAATTCATAAACTAAATATTGAATTACTCAGTAAGCAGTTTTAGTATTAAAAAAAAAAGTAAAAATTAAATCTACAGACAAGAGATAAAACTCAGTAAGGTCATTAGGCTAAACCATAATTCAAAAAATCCATAACTTTATCAGCATTTCTTGGACAATTTTTTAACATTCACGCGAAAAGAGTAGTGGTTGAACATAATTTTTATAATAATTCATTTAATACCAGCTTTAACACATTTGTTTCCTTTTCCCTTCACTCAGAAAAAATATGCACAAATTAATTTTACTCAGACTGAGTATGCCATGGCAACAATTCAAGCTAGAATCAATAAATAATTTCAGTTTATTTGTCTTATTTTTTAAAAAGTAATATAAACTGTAAGTATAATTGAATAATTAAATAATGTTTTCAGCAAGAATGTCAGTCTTCTGTAATTATATTGATAATTGCCCACTACTTACTAAGTTAGTTGTGAGTTTGCTATTTTTTTAACAATTATGTTTAAATAACATTTGAACCACAGGTATTAAATTATCCTCAAACATATCTTTTTTAAATAAAATGAATTCAATGGCATGACTGGAGTTACTCCTGAATATTAAATTTTAAACTACAGTAGACGAAATATTTCAAAAAAAGTAAATTTGTGCACATTCAGAGATTTTATTTTTAAGGCAGTGGCGCATTACATACTCACTTTCGGGCTTCATTTACACTGATTTTCTTCACATTTGCAAATAGACATTTCCCTTAATACACCTGAAGTTCAAAACTTATGTCAATGACTGTCTGATAAATTTATTGTAACCTTTTCATTTGAGAAGTACATAATAATACAAATTAAGAATTTTTAATTTGAACTCAAACATGCCTTAAAAAGCAGCTAATGTATAGTAGGATTACTCAGAAAATTACAAGTAATTTTCATTAAAATTCCTTTTATAAAATAAAAAAATTAATTCTTCATTATGACCTAAATATCAGGATTATGGTGGCTCTTATGAAAAATACCATGCCTGTTCTACATTTAAATAAAAAATAAAAATGGATAGCATCAAAATTCATTCAAATTATTATTTAGATCAATTAAAATTTTTTTTATAAAAAATCTTTGTACATGATAACTTCTCATTAGCATACCTTTTCTCATTAAACATCACATATAAGTAAATAATAAATCTTTAAAATAAAAAATCACTTCTTGATTTGAACTGAATCAAAAAAAAAAAACTTTCACTTTACTTGCTACAGTATTCAAATAAACAAGAAAGAGACCTAATTAATTAAAAAAGCTGAATAAATCAATTGCTTTTCTTGGTAAAATTAGGCAGGAAACAACAGAGTATCTTCATATGATTAATTGTAGATTAAGGAGCAAATTCCAAAAACTAATTTTACATTCTAGACCCCTTTTGCTGCAAAACCTGTAAAAAATTAATAAAAATTACTTTTCTTTATAAATACAAATTAAGAGTAATTTATTTATTTTATAAAATTTATTTATCCATACTCAATTTTTTGGAATTTCAATAATTTTTCTGAGAGGGTCTGAAATCTTCTAGAAACACAAATAATTTACTCTGAATAATAAAATGAGTTTGATTTTGAAGTAAAGTGAGATAATTCAAATAAAATCTAATTAATGCATTAAAATGTAAAGTAAGAAATTCTTATTCAACCTATGTAAATTTAATACCTTTGCTCTATCAGTTGGTTCTGTTTCCTTTGCATGATTAAGGACTGACCCATATTCTCTTGAAACAACACATAAAAATTCAGCATGATCTTCTGTACCATAATTATATTGAGAACCAATATTTATTAGCTGTTCAAATTTCCAACCATCAGACATGGTGGACACCATCTAAAAGTAAAAAGATGTTATTTAAGTTAATTTTGTACAAATGTAAACCACAGTTCTATATAAAAAATTAACCCATTTTAAGCCATTAATATATGACTTTCCTCAAAAAGCAATGCATACTGAATTTACAAAAAAAATGTAACAAATAAAATACCTGTGTCAATTCATCTTCATGACATTGCAATACTCTATAAACATGTTTCTTTGAATCCTTCATTACATGAGTATCTCTAAGGCAAATTCTTTCTTTAACCAACTTTATAAGTTCAGTAATATTATAAAATTCTGCTTCTTCTAAAACACCTTCTTCAGCAAGGCCTTTATTAATAACAAGTTTTCCATGTCTTAAATAATTTAAGACAGGACTGAAATATGTGGGATCTCTATCTATTAAATAGGCACCAGTTTCATCCTGAAAGTATAAAAATTGACGTAAATTTTTGAAAATTTGTATGATTATCAATCAAGTAATTACTTCTCACCCTGTCAGAAATAAGATCGGAGTCTTCTTGACACAACCTATATAGAAACGATTTTTGATCTCTAGCTAGTGTAGTTTTGGTTGTGAGAAATACAGTTCCTCCAACGTTTAGTCTCACCCACTGTTTATTAGAGTCCTTCCCATTATTAAAATAGGTGTTGGAATTATTTAAAACTTTATCATTGTCTTCCGCCATGATTTGATAAGTGACTTATATTGGTAAATCACAGTCAATTAAGAAAATTTATGTAAATCAGTTATTTATAAATAGTTCCCAACCCATCCACGCCCATAATCCGAAAAATAATTTCACAGGTATTATCACTAAAAAAAATAAAAAATAATATTCACATGTAGAAAATTCATCAAGCATTTTAAATAAAACCAATATTCACCTCTTGGTGCCACTTCTGCGGAGCATTATAACCACTCCATAGAGTTAAAATGATTTTAAAATATTCCTTTGAATGTATTTTCCTTTGAGTTTGTTATTTCTGAAATAACTTTTCAAAAGCAGAGTATACGCCATTTTAATGTCAGTTTGATTTTGTATTGAATTTAATTTTTTAAGACAATATTTTTGATAATTCCGCTTATTTTTATAGTAAGTTGTTTTAGTGAATAGGTAATTTAGGTGAAATCATAATTTAAATATTGCCTGTCTGTGAACTGTTTATGTAATTAAAGAAAATGTTTTGAAAATTAAAATGGAGTGATTGTGATGCGTGTTTGAACGTCACATATTGTCCGCATTTCTATATTATTCATTAATAAAATATTTGTCCGCACATACTTATTCATTAACTTGAAGCATACACAATGCTTCATTAGTGCAACTTTGTTAATTGAGACGTTATAAGAATCTTCTTGTTAACTTAAGTAAAGGATCTCAGTTTATAGGGCAAGTAATTAAACGTTCGCATAATATACTTTAAAAACCTTGAAGAGCTATAAGACTGTATTTCCTGGTGGCTAATGAACATTAAAAACAGTTAACAAATTGAATCTATTACTGGTATTAAGAAACATAATTACTTAATTGAAATAAAGTGTAATTAAAGCTTATTGTATTAAAATGCTGTACTCTTAAGCAAAACTTGAAAGTGTTCTTTCTAATATTAAAATAATTGGAGCTCATTCCTGAACATTTTATAGTACTTTATTGTTACTCAAATTTTAAAATTTATGGGAAATATTTTGTAAATTTTGTGTACAGTTTTAAAACACAATAATATCAGTGGATGTTGTCTCTACAATATTAAGATATTTGTTTTAATTTCTCATTTCTGAGTTTCCCTATGCTTTATTATGGGACATAGTTCCCAATAGAGTTTTGGTAATTTAATGATGTTGACCCAATATCATTAGTGATCATGAAAATTTTGAATATGAGTGACAACTGTTGTAATTAATTTAAAATAATTTAATAATCTAATTTTCAGATTTTGCAGTTAAAACATTAAAAATTTATAAATGTGTTTGCAATTTTTGTTCCAGCTTTAAACATGAGTGATGAAGAAATACCAAATTTTAAAAATGAAAAAGAAGAACTTATGTATTGGAAAAATACTGCTTTGCAGCTAAAAGAAAAAGTAGATGATTTGGAAAGAGAGTTATCAGAATTTCAGGAAAGTTCTTCACAACTTGAAAAAGAATTAGAAAAATCATTAGAACATTCAGATCGTACAAATAGAGATCTTAAAACAAAATGCAATAGACTGACATTGGAATTAGATATGTTTAGAGTAAGTGATATTTTGTGGAAATTTGTGAAGAACCATTTTATGTTAATTTATTTGCAGCCTCTGGTGCTTAATCCTCCAGTCCACTGTATTCATGAATATAACTAATAACACCAAATCACATAATATACCTAAAATTAGATAATAATGTAGTTTAGGTTAAAGTTTTATCTTATTGCTTCTAATCTAAATCTTTCTAATAAAATTTTCAAAAATTTTAGGAAAAATATGAACAACAGTGTCATCAGTCAGGCAAGCAAATATCAGAACTTCAGAGTGAAATTGCAAAATATGTGGAGAAGGAAGAGAAATTTCTAAAATATATTAGAGATCTTGAGCAGAAAAATGATGATTTAGAAAGAGCTGAGAGAGTAATGCAGGAATCTGCAGGAGACATGGAAGCAAAGTTAAATAATGCAATTGAAAGGAATGCCTTGTTAGAGAATGAATTAGATGAAAAAGAAATGTTGAGGACTATGGTTCAGAGACTTAAGGATGAACACAGAGGTATGTTTTTCATTTATCTTGAATTTTGACAATTTTTTAATTAATTTTGTTTTTTATTTTATTTTAGATATGCAGCAAGAACTGTACAGGCAGAGAGTGCAAACAATGCCAGATAATAACAAAGTTATTGAAAGATATCAAACTCCTGTCGAGTTAAATAAATTGTCATTGGAAACACAAACACCAATTGCTCCAAAGAAAAGTAAGAGAGATATCATTCTTAGACCTGCCATATCTGCTGGTCATTCAGTACCATGCTTAGCTAATATATCAGAAAATTATTGTCGGAGAGGTTTTCAAAATGAAAAATCTCTCACAAAAATACCAAAGGGCATCAATAAGAAAAAGTCACTAAATAAGAAGACAGAAAATATCTCTCCTAAGCCAGTCACAAACATAACAGATTTCAACAAAAGAAAAAATTTTATTAATAACATTAATAATGAATTTAAATCTGCTTTTTCTTTTATTCGTTTGAAAGAAAAAAAAAAGAACAATGATAAAAATTTTGGGAAGTTTACTAAAATTAATTTAAATTAAAAATATATGTTTTAAAAAAATATTAATTATAAGAAAATCCTCAGCCTTTGGGTTGGGGTTTTGTGCAGTAACATTGACTTTTTAAGTATGAGTGAGATTTGGAAAATCTGATTCAAATTTTTGGTAGAATTATTTTTACTTTTTTAAAATTTAGAATTGATTAGAGTAAATTTTAGGACTGGGGCATTTGCATTTAAAAAATTTTTGTTAGTTGAAAGTTAACGTTTTTAAATTCAAATTCTGTATCAGCTGAGAAGTTCTCAGAATGTGCTTTGTAAAATATATTTTCCATAAAAAAGGGATATTGTGTAGACAAAATTTTTAGCTGCTGGGGCAAGTTTGGATATCTGTTATAAACATTGTATTTGTGCTCCCGTTTTTATTTAAGGACTGCAACGAAAATACATGTGTTGGTTATTTGCGTATTTATATTTTCTTGCAATTTTTTTTGTTTAATATATCTCGTTTATGTTCGTTTATAATTTGAACAAACTCAGAATTTAATCTTTGTTATAGCTGTATAGGAATGTAAAATATCATTAAAATTTTCCCATTTTCCACAATATGGATTTTATTTTTGAAGTAATTGTATCTGTACCTACTGTACCTGTTTCTACGTACCGCTATACGTTTTCAATTTTTTAACAATAACACCGATTGGGTAACACTGGTCTAGAATTTACAAAGAAATTACTTTTATAGCTTATTTTTACATCTATTTAAAGTCCATTGATTAAAGAATTTTTCCCAGTATAGTTTCCCTGAAGTATAGTTCAGAATTCCTATGTAATAAATTCTTGTACTTTTACAGTTTTTACTCTTACAAACTGTTTGCACATCGAAGTTGAATATGTCATTACATAAATTTTATAACTTAAATTTGGACCTCTATTATTGAAAAGAATAGAGATGTTTTGCAGAATTAAGTATTATTGGTATCAGAAGTTATTTGATTAGTCAAACTAAAGGGTAAACGCCAATTTATGTGTAGAGTTCATTTGTTGATTACTTCAGTGCAAATTTATTTTGAAGGATTTAAGGGTCATATATAGTTAACTAAAAATTCCAAGTGTAATTTTGATAAGTAAATACGGAACTTAGTGGTTCTTTACTGTTCATTGTTATCATAAATGTAATGCATTTTGTAATCTTTTTATTTCAGTCGGATCTGGCGCTGGTCAGTTATCCCCTTCAAACCGAATATCAGCAATAAATTTAGTTGGAGATTTGCTAAGAAAAGTTGGGGTAAGTTATTGTGTGGCACAGAAATTTTATTTAGCTATAACTATGTTTGAAATGTTAGGCAAGAGCGTGCAAGTATCGACAGGTTAACATCTCACTCTTCCCATTACTGAGAAGAGCGAGTTATATTCTAATTGAAGTCACGATATTTTGTTATTATTGTGACTGAGTGCGCGATTTGTTTTGAAAAATTTGTGTTTTTGTGTGATGTAAAATGGAGTATTCATTTTAGTGTATTTATTTTTTTAATCATAGTAGTATTGCATGACATTTAAAATGAAAAGGCACGCTCTGATTTTGTGAGCAATGTGAAAACTGCACTTGGAAAAGGGTTTATTTTATTTTTTTAGTGTGCCTCCCTAAAAAACAAATATATTGTTTTTTAAGGTGAAGGGTGCTCAAGTGTGTTTGCTGTGAAAGGTTTTTCTTGTTTTCTTTTTAGGTTTTTCCCTCTGGGTTTTTTTGTACCTTATTATTAATGTCGTTATTGTTATTACCTTTTCTCATGGGTATTGTTCTAAGTATTTTTAGATATAAATTAATTGTTAGTTATTATTTTCAATCGGTTAATAGTTGGTTATTTGTTTTGGTAGTATGAAACTGCACTTTTAGTTCCATTTTTAAAATTTCATGTATTTAAAAATGTCGTCAGTGATATTTTAAATTTTTAGTGTTGCAAAGCGTAGTGTAAAATAGCATGAAAATCACAATGTAAATTATTAAGGCGTAAAATGTTTAATTTATCAATTGAGTTTTTTTTATTGCTTAGGAAATACGAGAAATAACTAGGCGTAATTTTTTTTTTCTACTTTTATGTTTGCACGTTGTATAGCTTGAGAAATGGCTGTGCCCCGGTTGTAGCCGTGTGAAGTGTAATTGTGGAGTTTATGAAGCACTTGCGTCCACCAATCCAGTTCGATCCAACAACTTAGCACAAAGCCTTCATATGGCCCGCTCATGACGACGACTCGCACTTTTAGGTCCGTTTTCATTTTTCTTTTGATGAGAATTTTAAATCTTTTAATGTCTAAATGCCTTAACTTTTGTCTCACACTAATAGCTTAGCAATTATCAGTTCACGGAAATATTTCGACCAACTTTCAATTTAAGATCACCGTATTAACGACTTTAATTCACGAAGTAAAACCGCTAAAACTGTAACAAAAGCACTCTCGCCTTCATAAAAGCAACCAAAAATTTAAATCCTTCTACAAATTCACTTACAGTCTTTACAATCTTGTCTATTTTATGCCGAGGTTCATAAGTGTATTAAAAAATTGTATGCTTGTTCTGGTTCTTACATAGTTCGATACTATTTCACGTTCATCCAGGAAATGCATGGTTTCTTCTGTTTTAGCGGTATTTGTTACTTATTTAAAATGTTTATTTTTTGTTATTTAATGTACTCTCTATCTTTTAAGTAGATTTACTCATGCTTCTCATTATAAGGCTCATGTCTAGTAAAAAACTACTGTTTGGTGCTAGGGTCATAACTTTTGTGACAATTAAAAAAATTTTATGTTTAATTAATTTACGTCAATTAAATCAGAGTCGATAATTTTGAAAACTGGAATAGAAATCTTTTTTTTGGCAGCGGTTCGCGCATCTTGATTACAGAATCATGTAAATATCTGTGTAAAAAAGCCATGAAAAGACATCTCATTTAAAAGGAATTAATGTGGAAGCTTTAGAAGAAATTATTTACATATCATAGCCACAGTTTATGACCATCTTAATTGTTTTTGAATAATTGACTGTCATTGTTTTTTGATATTTGCCCAAAAAACGCAGTGCAGTGAATATATAATCCGGTTGAATGTTACATAGTTTTATAAGGTATTGTATCAGTTTTTTTGATTAAGAACGTAAAGAATCGGACATCGCCAGATTAGGAAGTCTTTCCAAAAAAAAAATTAGTTCTAAGATGAATAATTTTATTTATAATTATGACATAATTCAAAGGCATTTTCGGTGTATACACTTTATTACATAAAAATAAATTCTAATTGTGGAATCAGAAATGTTTCCTCCTACTGTTCCGCGCCAAAAATTTTTAATATTAATATTTTTTCTTTTATTTACAGTCAATAGAATCAAAGTTAGCAGCCTCTAGGATATCAAAAGATGTGAACGATTCGCCTCTTCGAGAATCCTATAAGTGAGTATAATAGTTATAAAAATTTTGCATTAGCATAATTTAATTATATTGTGACACAATCAATTTTCTTTTTATAGGATTCGAAATCAAAGAATAAACAGAGGAACGCCCACATCAACATTTCAAAATAACGTTGTCAAAATGTAAAATAATGAAATTTCTCTAACAATTATTTCTTGCACAAAAGAAGGTGGGGTGGTACTTATGAAATTTCAAGCTTTCCAGTGTTATTAGAAAAAGATATATATATATATTTTATGTAATGAAAAGTATTGCTTATGTAATGAATGATAGAGATTTTTTATACAAAAAAAAGAACATTTCAAATGTTTCTTGAAATAACCAGACAAAAAATACCGCAAATTTTGAATGAGGTAATTAATTATTTTATGCATTTTTTGAAAATGCATAAATAATCTTTGTAATGTGGAACTAAGGAATTTGTAAAAGGAACTTTCTGAAGATGCCCGAAAAAAATTTTTTAGTGTTCCAATTTTTTCATGAAAAGGTTTAATAATCTAATGAATTAAACGGATGAGTGACATTGCAAGATAAAAAAAATTTCATTCTTCACGAGTGTCTATTGTACTATAGTGTATAGATCGTTATAACCCACGAGGTGACTATAAATGCAGCATTTTAGGGTATTTTTATGATATGAACAACGCTGATAAATTAAAAATAGCTTTAATTTTAATTATTTTACTGACGTGAAGGCTAATTAAAGCTCATTGAAAAATCTTGGAAAGTTCCTAAATTTATAAAGCTCTCATAAAACTCAATTTTCTCATGAAAAAAGCAAGATATAAATATGTTTGGCGTCTCACGCTTAAGTGGACATAACTTGCGACTAATAGTTTCAGAGACAAGTTATAGTGAAACCGTAATTCCACAACCAGGGGACAGACATTTTTATTATATCGAGTACATAAAGGCGCACTTATTATTCTTAACTTTCAGAAAAAAACGAGTGTCAAATGTCCCGTCATTTTAATTTTTATTATATGATTTTTGATTTTTGTTAGTCGATGACAGTTTTTATTAGAAGCCAGTTAAGAAGTTTATTTTAATTGGCGTCGAGTAGTTGTAGTTTCATTGTTTTAATTATTTGAAAGACCACAGGAATTCGCTTAAACCTAATCAGGATAAAGCACTTGTGAAAAAAATTTAGCGCTACGAAAGTCAAATATTAAGTACCAAACTGCTCTCTCTCGAACTGTTCTCGAAGACGTAGCTTTTTAGTGGTAAATTTTTTTTTTTCGCTTCAATTAATTATAACAGAATTTAACCCGGATATTATAAGTCGTACTCTTCGATGGAAATTTATTTTTCGAAATTAGATTTCTATTCATCGTTAATATTGTTACCATTTTTTGTTTTTATTATCTTATTAAGTGAAAAATCTTCAGCTTCGCATTACAAAAAATTATGTTGACCTCTTTTCATTTGATCTAACTTACAGTTTTTAACCTCTTAAGTATTGTGCATAAGTATGATTAAAGCATATTTTTTAATTCAGATTTGAACCAGGAAGTTTTTAAAGACAAAAAATTGTTTTCAGCTGTCACTTGTAATAAAAGTATATATAAGTTGTAAATTTTTAAATTATTCTGATTAAATATAAATAAAATAATATTTATAAATTGAATTTTATAATTTTAATATTAGTTATTTATGTGATCTCTGTTCCTTATTTCTTTAACTTCTTTCTGAGTTAACTAACATTTGTTCTAAGATGAAAGAGAAGGGAATTTTTAAAAGGTAAAAAAATGAGGGAAATTTTAGTTTAGATTAAATGAAAACATTTAAATTGTCTATATTAAACTGTTAAACAGTAGGAACTGCTGAAATATAGTTTTTGGGGGCTAAATGGGGAAAATAAGTTTTCCACTTATCAGTGAAGTTAAAAAGTCAGACAAATTAAATCCTTTTGGTCTTATTACACAGTCAGGCATAAAATAACAAACTGTTTCCCACCAAGAGAATGTCACTGGTTTTACTGTCATTATTATAAAGTTGGGTTTGAGAGACTTGCTATGTGGTACTATTTCAATTCCTGCTGAGATTTTTGGTGACCTTATCATCCACAATATGGTTGAATAAACTGGCAGAATTTGATTTAGCAGTCTAATCAGATTAAGAATTGCTTGTATCATAAGTATTGAAAGCCTTATCTAAAAATAAAATAATTTTTTGAGTTTTCTTAGCGGAGAAAACATTAAGAACACAGTAATCATTTGATCACTGTTTTTATCTGTTTTCAAAACTACTCACAAAGGTAAAAACAACATAGTATAATAAGGTTGTAGGCAGTAAAAATAACAAAATAGTAAATCCAAGAGTCCCAACAAACAACTGCTCAGGAGAGTAAATGCAGGAATCAACTTTTCCCCTTAATGGATTTTTTTTACGTCCAAAAAATAATCTCCATAATGACATTAGTGATGAAATTTGAATGCTGTATAACCTATGGAAAATTTTTGATAAATCAAATGTATGCATTAAAATAATTTTCCAAATAAGAATTCACACTTACTTTGCAGCATAAGCATAAATGCAATAAACATGGAAACTAACAAGGGCTAACAAATCAGCTGTTATAGAGGCCTGAAATGTTATTCCCAAAAGGCCTAGTTTTAAAAATAACTGAAATATTATTTTCACCAGAGGTTTCAAAAAAACTGTAAAAAAGAAATATTATTTATAAGTGAATATTTCAACAAAGCAATGTCAATTTTTGTAAAGAATTCTTAATCTCCAGAAAAGTGTTTTTAAAAATTTAGCAGAGGAAAACAAAATAACTTGCCTATAAAAGTCCACCAGATGTCAATGTGAAAGGAAAAAAAGGTAGACAATACATTATTAAATGCCCAATTTAATTTTAACCCTGCAGGATCTCCTCTAAGCCAATTTATTAAGTCTCTAATTGGGTTTATTACTGACTCAGCAGTAAACAAAAACAAGTCAGGGGTTGAATCTAATGATATCTTTGAATTCAACCAATTTAAAAACAAAATGCCACATAACATGTCCAACAATATTGAAATTAATAAATTAATTACTTTTATATTCAATTTTTTTTCACTTTTTGCAGATTTCACAGCCCAAGCAATACCATTAAAATAATTGTCAATATGCAAAGCAACATTAAAATACTTAGTAATTGGGAATCTAGCTAAACTATAATTTGAAGGATTAGAAAATATAGAACTTAATAAGTTGAGAAACATATTTTTAAATCGACACAGGCGAGTAGTTTTTCTTCTTTCTTCATTGTTTACTATTTCATTAATTTTTTCTCTGAAAAACTTAAAATAACTTTTATCACTATAAGTACAGGTTTCAGGGGAGAGGATTTCACCCTGAGAAAATACTGTAAAGTCGTAATTAATCCACAAACAATGGTATTGATTGGGATTTTTGTATTCTCCTTGATTCATTAATTTTTTTATAGTTACAACATTTTCGTTAATTTCAATAAGAAGCCAATTCTTTGATTGTTTTAGCTTCGTTTCATCTCCATCCCATTCTGTCATACCGAAAAGACCGTTACAGATTTTTGGTCTATTGGGATTAAACATTTGAGTAATAAAGAATATTTCAACGTTGTCCTCGAACGATTCATAGTCTCCGAGTAAATAACATCGCTTAATGCTTTCCATCGGGAATGGAAAAAAAATTATTAGTGCGTTTTTATGCTGTGGCGATTCCTCATACATCTCGGTAAATAACATAACCTCACTTGGGAAAGACATGTTTACCAAATTAAAAATTTATCGAAGTGATAAACTTCAAAAAATTTTACTATTATTGCATTTTGACATTCTGCATGTATCGTTAATAATTATGATTTAATGAAAGTGAAAAACTTTTGATGATTGAATGTAAGTTAATATTTAAAGTATTTGACTGATGAAAAAAATATTTTGTTTGAAAGTTTAAATCACTGCTTCGAGTTTTTAAAAAGTGAGGGTCAAGTTTATTGAGTTTTTGGTTTAATCTGAAGATCATTTATCTTTTATATTTTCAGAATATATCACTGACAGGAATTCAGAGGTTGTAAAATGGATTGCACAGAAAATAATGAATTTGAAAGTAAATTAATCTCAGTATTGAGAAAAATAATAGAATGTAAAACTTTTGAAGGCACATTTATAGATAAATTCTTAGCCAATATTAACAGTGAATTCAGTAAGTAAATATTAAAATATTTCATCTTTTCTTAATTGATATTATAAAACTGCCAAATATAGATAATGACATATTTTAATTAAATTGATTAATTTTATTTGATTTACAATTTCTATCAGTTAATATTTTATTTGCTTTTAAATTCTAGAATTTTTTTTGGCTTAACATTACTTTAAAGTTTTTCTGAACATTGAACTATTTTTTTTTAGATGCTAGAAATTATAATGTACCAATATCAGAGCTACATAAATGGTTATCAGAAACTCTTCAAACATGGAGTGGAGATACTCCAAGTGCTCCAGAAGCAGTATTTATTTGTGAGTTTGTTGGAATTTTGTCCAGGAATGAGCAAGGATTTCATCATTTACAAAATATTAATATTTTGAATGATCTATGTGCTGCCCTTCAGCCTGTTGCATTTGAAAAAGGAGATTTAACTTCAGCATACATTAAGTTATTATCAGATGTTCTAAATCACAATTCTGGATATGAATGGATTAAATCTTCTCAGCACTGGAAAAATGTTTGCAATTTGTATTTTTCCCACACAAATTTATTTGTTGAAAGAGAAGGTATTAAGACTATTAATTAACTTTTGATAACCTTAACATGAAAAATCATTCAGAATAATGTTTTTCAGGGCAAAACTTTCTAAAAAAATTATTTAACCAAGCCACAATAAATGAGGAGCTGACAGAAGAAGTACTTCATGAAATATTTTTACCAATTAGAAAATATAATGAAATAAATGCTTTGGATAAAAAGTTTCACTCATATGTATTGCTTTTATTAAAGCTTTTGGAATCACTTTTGAGAATGAATATTTTTAATGAGAAACATTTTTTTTGGTCAAAACTTTTGGAAGTGTTTGATATTGAAACATTTTTGGACTTCTTGTTGGAAAATTTTAGGGAAGAAAATATTATAGGTAACTGATTTTGTTTAGTTTTAAATAGTTTTTTCAGTTTTTAAAAATGAAGGTTTTTATTTTTTTTGTTGTTCTGTGTTGTAGTTGCAGCATCAAAGTTAAGGGTTTTGTATTTTGTGGCAAAGTTTGAAAATAAAAAGGAATTGCTTTTATCACTGGATATTGTTCCAGTACAGGATATTTTTTATGCTTTGCTAAGGCTAAACCAATTCAGTGGCATTATAAAATTAGCAAAATACTGTCAGTTACTATGGCATAAAATGGAAATTGAAATTAAATGTGAAAATAAATGTGGAGTAAATTTTATTTTACTGCAGGTAAATTTGTTATTTATGCCCAGTATTTATTTTTGTGTATTTTTATTTATGTTATGAGCTATTATTTGCTTAAACTGAATGTAAATGAAAATTTTACAAACAATTGTATATAGAGAACTGAAATGGTTTAAGAAATTACTACAAAAAACCAGCATTAGATTTTATTTTGTATTAGTTAAAAAAAAACTAACATTTTATGTGATTCTCCATTATATTTTAAAAATTAAATTTTGTTTCAAAGAAAGAAATATTAATGAACGTCATACTTAAAGAAATATGTAATATTTAAGGAAAGCTTTTGTTTCAGTTACTTCCAGTACTCATATGCATCAAGCCTCCTGACACAGCTTTATGTGATCTCTATATTCAGAAACTATTTTCATTAACCACTGATAGGGCAAAAAAATATTTTTACCTCTTAAGGGATGAAATTAGGAGTCAGATTAGTCCAAGACCAAAAGATTTGGCTCTCAAAGGAGTTCAATCAGTTATGACAAACACAGAATGTTTAAATCTTGTGAGTTCCTAAATATTTTTTTTGCCTTGTTTGATTATTATTCTGGCATTAATTTTTCTGATATTTTGTTTCCCAGGAACAAGCTGTTATAATATTTCAAGCAATGGCATACACATTGAAAACATTTGTGGAGAGCAGTTGCCAAGAGGAATATGTTGATAATAAGTATGGGAAAGATCAATCACTTTGCCTTCAAGATGCTCAGCTGCTTTCAGCAGTTTTAAATGCTCTTTGTGTTTTCATACAAAAATTTAAGATTAACTGGTCAGAGTCTTTAGAAAGTTTATGTCTGCTTAAAATGACTTGTATTTTGCTGCAAAATTCAGGACTGTCTTCAATAGTAAGTTTATTTGTCTTATTAAAGATTATTATTGTATTTTTTTTGGATTTCACAAAAATAATTGAATGATTATTTCAGGTGGCGGTTCAAGTGTTTTTATTAGTTAAACTAACAATTCTAAACTTCATGTCACCGGATCTCGCGTTATTATTGAACAATACCAAAGATTCGGCTTTCGATTGCCTCGTACCACTTCTACATAGGCGTTTGCATGACCCCAAATGGGAAATCCGAGACAGTTGTCTTGAAGTTATAACTGCAATCGTTGAATTGAGTGAATCAAGTAAATTTTGTGTCATTTTATTTATAAATGTAAATTATGAACGGAAATGTTATTAAAGTAAGATCTTTTTCAGAATATCCTGCTTTTCAACAACCATTGATAGAAAAGAATTTTTACTCTTTGGTTGTTGATATAATGGAGGGAGACTCCGAAAGTTATGTCAGAGCGTCTGCTATTCAAGCTTTGACAGCAATGACGAAAATTGACACTTTAAATCAGTATCTACTTAAGACAGAATTTCGGTGCAAAATTATTAAATTATTGCAAAAAGAGAGCGAGGGTATCGTTCGCCGCGAGGCTGCATTGTTAATTAAACAAATTTATCTCACTTTGAGTGATCCGTAAGTAACTGATATTTTTGAACAAGAAAGTTAAACAGAGTTTAATTAACCGCCTAAAATTGTTGTTTCTTTTGCAGTCAGGATGAAGCAGTAAATTCACTGTATGAAATAATGGGTTATTTAGCCATATGCGACTTACACTGGGAAGTGAAAGTCAATTCACTTATATTTTGGGAGGCGGTTATACAACGCACAATGGCTGATCAGGGAATGATTGACGGATCATTTCCTAAAGTGACTTTTTCGAAAGAGCATAAGAAAATAGTTACGCTCACGGAGAATGAAGTGAAACTACGACTCGATAAAGTTTTACTAACACTTTCAAAAATTGGATGTTTATATGTACTAATGTCAACTTTAAACGAAGACTGCGATATGCCGGTCGTTCAAAAATCAGCTCAGGTTCTATCGGATTTAATAACTATTTTAAAAAATTACGGAGTAATGGAATCTACTAACGTCTTCCCCATTGGCGACAGAATTTCCATGAAACGAAAAAATGCAATTTTTGATAATTGCGAGAAGAGAAAAACCCCTAATTTAGTTATTAGAAAGGACATTAGCCAGGTTCTAAATGAAAAAGAATCAGAAGATTTAACTAAGGAATCAAGTAGTTCAGATGCAGTGATTAATGGGATTGTCAATGAAACAGACCTTAATCTATTAGTGAGAGTTTCTACTCAAAATGAAGAAACAGTTTGTCCACAGAAAAAAATATTACTTCAGAAAATTGAACCAGAGACATTTATATATGAAATGCAAAATTTTGACTTAAAAATGTTTTTAGAGGACAAACAGAAATGGTCACAAAATGTGGAAATAGATTTAAAATCTTTTGACAGCAAAACATCCACTCTAAATTTTGCTAAGGAAACAAATGTTATGGATTGTTATTAAATGGAGAACTTAGCTCTATAATATAAAATACTTTCTTAAATAAATGTTATTTTTCATTATGGTTAATTTATTTAATAAAAAATTGTTATAAATATAAAATATGAATCAATTAGCTTTTATTTATTAAGATTTTACATAGAATACATTTTTTAAAAACTGTTATAATTTCATTAATAAATTACACAGATTCTCCTTTTCCAGGTTTTATTAGGAATTAGCCACTTGACTTAAAGGACCTTCTAAATATTCAGATAAGGCTCTGGCTTTTTCTTTTAACATTCCAAACCCAACTTTTTGCTTTGAACAGTATAAACATAGAAGTAAATTTGATACCCTAGTTATTGCTACCTTCCCATCCTGAAATTAAAAAAAAAAAATTTATAATCATTCAGTTAAAAAGGTTATAATTAATGATTGCAATCAGTAATGACTTGATGTCAGCAGTTTATATCAAGAGTTTAAGTTGTGAAATTATAACAAGACTTCTGTTTAAAAAGGCTACATTTCTTCCCAATAATAATTTAACTGAAATTTTTTTTGGACACTACTAGTTATAGAAATATTTAAATTAGATTTTAATTTCTGAATTTAAATGAATCCTACCATGCACTCCATCAAAACAATTTGTAAATTATCATCTTTAAATGCTGTTCCTCCACTTTTTTCATAGGCAGACCAAATATTACTAGCAATAGCTGCTGTCACCCTGGCATCCCTATCTGCATACCCACTGTAGGCCAACAACGCTCCATCTTGACTCAGAAGCCTGAAAAAAAAAATCTTATAACTTCCAAGGAAAATTTTGATAGTTTTGGTTTCCTGTCAGTTTTCTAATTAATATTTATTTCTCAGAAATACCAACAGTTTTTATAAACTTTTTTTGCAAACATTATTATTTGTTAATTTTGACAGAAAATTAACAAATGTAGAATTTTAAAAGTACTCACAAAGTATTATCTACTCCTCCTGTATTAGCCTGGCTAAGAACTTGTGTGAGCGCTTTAGGTCTTAACATGGTTGACTGAAACTGATCAACACTCCCCTTCGCGGAGTTGAACTCAGTGGTGAATCATTTCCAAGTTCATAGCTTATTATTCTGTGGAAGCCATAGACAGAGAAGCTAATGCTCTGTCAGTTTGATATTAAAATACTTCAGAATTGTAATTTACTTAAAAGGTTTTAAATATGGTTTTTTAACTCCGAAAGTTTTTACAAACTGAACTTTTTTTTAAGTAGGAACGTTAGACTTTTACTTTAGACCTTAAAATTAAGAATTTTGTAAGTTCGCTGGAGTCGCTTTGGATGAGATGTTATGAATCGGATTATTCTTTTTTTCTCTTCATTTCTTTGTTTTCGACCTTTTCCAAGTAAATATATTTATTTATTTATTATATATATATTTATACGATTTCTTCCAATCGTATAAATATATAAGCGAGTGAAGTGATTAAAAATCGGGAGTATCGATTGGGATTATTTGACTAGACGCCATCTTATATGCTTGTTTTCAGAATTAATTTAGTTTTAAAAAATATTATTTTCTCTTCGCTTAAGTAATTTAAAAAACTGTTTTGACAGAGGCAGTTGTTTATACTGATCAACGGAGGCAGGTCATCACCGGCTATTATAAAACTTCATTTCAAGGCTTAGAATTCCCAGCTTTTGCTCTGAGTATATCTAAATGTGAGCAGTTCAGTATTTAATTTTTTACTGCTGTTGTAGATTTCTCAGTCGTTTTATTCAAAAGATTAGAGGCCACAGATGTATGTGTCTTTTTAAGTTAGCATTGAAACCCTTTTACAATGTATGATTCAGGAAAAGTGTTTTTGGAACTTAGGGAAGGGAATCTGTTGAATCTGTTTGAAGAAAAGCAAATCAAACATTGAACTAAAAAAGTCAGCAGCTTGTAAAATCATTTAAAAATATGGTATGGTTTTAAAACCAGATAATTTTTTAAAGCAGTTAACCAATATATATATTAAATTAAATTGCTTATATAATGTAAATCAGAAGTTGGAAGAAAAGTGGAGCCATCTGAAATGAATATGATTCTGTTTCCAAATAACTGGAAAATATGCCATAAAAAATTTGATCTTGAGGCCTGTTTAAATTGTTTGTGTTAGTGTTTACCAGAGCATTATAAAATAGCTTATTAAGCTTCTCATAAAAATATTTGTCACCTGTAGGCACTTGGTCTTCAGTTAGACATGCATTTAGAGAAGTCTTCCTATGCAGACTGCTATTTATGGTAGGCTTTTTTTATTTAAATATTTATAAATTTAAATCAGAAATTTTATTTTATTTGTTTATTTATATTTTTTTAATTTCAATGTGTAAACTCAAAAGCAGTTTCAGTGAGAAGTAGTTCATAATATAGTATTTTTTTTTGCAATTGAATTACCCCAAAGTAAAAATATTTTTACCTAAAATAGTTTTTTACTTAGTTTAATTACATAATCTTGAAGTTCATATTGGAACTGCAAATTTTATCTTGTTAAATCAAATAAAAAGCATTAATAAAAGCTGTTTTTTGTTACAGGAAAGACAGTTTAAGTTTGCTGGAGTCCATTGATAACTTCATAGAAAAGAATGTTAAAACTGAAAATTCCTCTGCAGTTATGTCAGGCAGAAGAAAAGGCCTTAATTTCTAAATTGTCTTGCACTTTGTCTGAATAAGATCAAATTTGTCATGTTGTGGATTGCAGTTTTTTGGAAACAGCATCTCTTAAGTCTTGGAAAGTAGTACTGCATGTTGAACCCATACTTCTGCTATTAGGAATCTATTTTATTGGCCCAGAAATAATGGAAAATAGTGCAATAAAAAGTAAAGAAATTCAAGACAAGCTACATTTGCAATTTCTACCAAAATAAATTGATGTTTAAATTTTCCAAAGAATTTAATAATGAATATTTAAAAAAAGTAAAGGTTCAAAGTCATTTAACTGTTGGTTTCATGAATTCAAAAATTGATTGGTTCAAAATGAAAAAATGCCATTAATATTCACTTTCTAATTGAAAGTAAAACTACAAAAGGCTGAATTTCTTATTAAAATAAATAGAGTGCTAAAGGTTCACATTTTGAAGAATAAGTTTTGTAGTTAAAGGCCTTTATACTGAAGGCTTTATTTCAAAATATTACATTAGTCTGGTTTTAGATCCCAATCAAATTTAAGCTAAATATGGATGTAGATTTTAAAAGTCTTGTCTTTTTTTGTTAAATAACAGATATTCAAAAGGCTTTTCTTCCTAAAATGAGAAATGTCAATCTGAATTTGCTTTTATACAATGTATTACTGCAAAACGATTTAGGTTTGGTAACGAAATGTGACCACCGAGTCGAGAAAATAACGTATTTCGAAAGTAAACGAAGTCTTTTCGTCGGTCCGAAAATGCGTCGACGTCGGTGGTGGAAATGGACGCGTTTTGCCGTTACGGCCGGAATTCGCAGTAACGCGTTTTCGGTTATCGGATTCCGATTAATTGTCGTTGTCTGTCGCTTGCATGAAATTTTCGGGTACGGTTAAATGTCGGTATGAAAACTTCAGAGTGCAGGTAATAAGTAAATTTTATTCTACAGAGTGAGTTTTTAAATTATGTAAAGAATAATGTATTATTACAGTTAGTCTTCACCGCTGAAAGATGCAGGAACATTGGGTTATACTTATTATAAACTCCATTACTGGTTCAAAATAATTTTCAATTTTGCAGTCGAACTTTATTTTTCTAATAATAATACCTCAGGTCTAATAATACCTATTTATTTTGTTCTGCAATCGCTTAGAGGTGTGTTTTCATAACTTCGGTAAAGTTCAAAATCCGATCTTTCCTAAAATTATAATCATTATAAAAATAATTAACTTCACAGATTTCTTAAATATGTAGAGATTTCTTAATTAGCTACCTTCATTGCTTAGTTTACGAGAGAATTATGTAAAATTGCTTTAGAATTAAAAGTTTTATAAGTCTTTAGTGAGAGTTCGACTGCACAGTTAATACAATAAAGTTATACTTAAAGTACAATAAACAAAGGTATTACAATTCAGTTTTTAATTTTTTCTCTTGTATTTGTTTAGGTAGAAATTATAATGGACAAAAAGCGTGATTCTCGATCACGCGAGGTACGTCGCGAAGCTGTCCAGTCTTCTTCTTCAGTAGCAGACAAATCATCTCGTTTGAGGATGGACGCTTATTCCGATCGTGCAAGCCGACAGAAACGTAAGTAGATATTTTCATTCTGGAAGTTTGTTCTCATCACGAATATCTTACTTTAATTCATTTCCGTGATGTTGCAGCCTCACCTCCGCGAAGGAAAGAAATAGACAACGTGATGAAGAAAGCTCGTCGAGAAGGCACCGTTCAAAGTCAGTATTGGACTAAAAAGTTGTTGGAGGTTGAAGAGAAAGACCCGAATAGGTGGAGACACAGCGGTTACAAAGAATTATACGGGGAAAAGTCATCCAGCAGGTCAAGGAGCAAAAGTCCCGACGGAGGCAAAAGATCAGTGCCATCGAAGCAGAGGCAAGTCTATCACGGAAGAGGGAACTGTCTTTGCTCCAGAAACTGAAAAGTGTTTTCCTTCAGAACTGGACCTCGATCTCCGCCGTTACCATCCTCGTCGTCCCGAGCTCGAGGGAAATCGCGGTCGCGATCTTACTCGCCTGCGCGTAACGCCAGCGGGAAACCGTCGCGGCCGGCTGTTCGCGGGAGACCGCACACTCCGCCTAGCAAGCCCGTGTCAAAATCGTCGAAAGGGCGGCCTAAAAGTCCCTATAGTGGGTCAGACAGCGAGAGTTTAAGCTCTTGCTCGGACGAAAGTTGTTCCGTGTGTTCGCCGAAACATGGTCGGAGGAAGAGCTCAGCGAAATCAAGGTTAGGCTTCCACAGCATTTAAATATTATAAGTTTTTAAAATGAGTAATGAGAAATTATACATTTTAAATAATTAAAAAAAGTTTATATAATAATGTAAAGTATGTATAGCAATATTATAGTATATATAAGTGCAGTATAATAATAAAAGTAACGAAAAATTATACATTTTTAAAGTTTTATTAAAATCTAATTAAGAGTAATTATAAAATCATTGGATGTTTTAAAAAAAAAGTAGTTTTCTAGAATTTAAGAAGTCTCAAATTATACAAATTAATGGGCGCCGATCCCAAATAGTTCAGGCATAATTATTATTATAAAAAAACCCTTATAACTGGTTTTACACTAAATGGACTTTTTACGGAACTTGTAGGTCTCGTTCGTATTCAGTACCTCGGTCTCGTACGTCAAACCCTTCAAAAAAAACAACATCGAAAACGTCCACCGCCACAATCGGGCGAAAACCCGTCTCAAAAGACAAATCCAGACTGGAAGCAGCCCGAGCAATGAAGGATCGCCATAGTCCTCCGAGAGATCCCAGAGGACCACCGCCGTCTCCTATCAAATCAAAACCACGGAAAGATTCTGCGGGTGACAAAGTGAGTTCAATAGTATCAGTGAATGAAATTGTGTAACTGGAGGGATATTAATTATGTTTTTTTGAATTAGGCGGTCGGGACTAAGCGGAAATTACTGACATCTATAAAGATCGAAGGTCAGCCTAAGAAAAAAAAAGTAATCAGACCAAAGAGCCCGGCAGACTCTGAATCCGACGACAGTTCTTCTTCCTCGGAAGCTTCAGGTATAATGTGTTATTTTTACAGAACATAAGAATGAATAGCGAATCCGTCAATCATTTATGTAATTTTTTGGTACAAATTTCAATGTTGATCACGCAGTAAATCATGTAAATTTTACAATTTTTATCAAAGTTTTATCATTTATCAGGGTTTTGTCATATAAAATATCTTTCGACTTATAACTGAGCACATTTCAGCGTACAAAATTGACAGTTCGAAATAACATAAAAACAGGGATAAAATAAGTTACAAATAGATAAATAAATAAAACCAACACACAGAGGCCTGTAGAGGGTGCTAGAAGAAAAGATAAAATAAAATAAATAAATAAAATAAAATAAAACAAAGCATTTATGATTCTATAAAATAAAGTATATTTATAATTATTAGAAAAATTAATGTCTTTACAATAAGGAAAAATAAATTGACGAAGGAAAAAGACAAAGATAATTTTATAGGTTTTATTTCGACGTTGAACCTGCCATTTTCAAATGGTTTTATATAAATTATTATGAAAAACTTGAGTGTTTTTTGTGTGCAACAGGAACTGGTGCGCCGAAATTGACTCTGTCTGAGCGCTTCGGTAAAATGGCACAATGGTCTGTGGATCGAAGAGATATTGAATCCGTTAAAAACATGAGAATTACCAAAGATTCAGACTCAGCGGATTTTAAGGTACGTTCTTAAGGCTTTACCATCATCACTAAGCATTATACTAAGCTGTTGGGGAAACTTACAAAAAATTAAATGATTCTTAACTCAGGAATGTTAATTTTATAATACAGGTGGTGATAGAAGGACCGGATGAGGAGGAAATTTATAGAGCGGGAGCACCAGAATTTGGGGATCGTAGAATAGGGGCTGGATACTTCCCCGAATCTATGCATTCAGCTCCTATAGGGTTGACAGCGTGGGACGATGTTCGAGTTCGTTATAAGTAAGTCCGAAAATTATTCGGTAAACCATATTAATTATTACAATACTTGAAGGTATGAGTCTTGCCTGCGTTATTTTGCTTCATTTTAATAAGTAATATTTGTTGTTACAGGTACTATAAAAGTAGGGGATACCTAAGAGATTTAACATTGGATGACTACATGAAATGGGAAGAATGGTGGTACAAATACCAGGAATGGTTAGAGGCCGAACGCGCTTATGAGCATTGGGCTAATATTAGAGCTCGTCATCATAAAAGTAGAAGATATGGTGGTAAACTATCTTAAAAAAATTAATTTGAGATTTTTTTAAGATTTTTAATTCTCAATGCTGTTAGAAAAAAATTTGAAAAAAAAAGAATTTTTTAATGTAGATTTTTTGACTAAATTTATGTTTAGTCGATCTCAATGAAACGGACGCATGTTGTAAATTTTTTTTAACTAACTCGTAGTATAATATTTTAAAGAATAAAAGCGTCAAAAAATTACTCTACTGTTGCCTAAATTGCACGTCTTTGAACTGATTCTTGAGGAACTGATGATATATAACGTTTTAATTTTAACAACCCGTATTTGTTCTAAACAAGAAACATAGTTTCTTGTTTAGAAGTTAGAAGGGATTAAAAAAAGCAAAAGAAACTGATTGTTGGCCAAAATATTTGTCAAGAATTCTATTCTAAGATAAACACCTCATCGTTCATTAAATCAATTTGGCAGAACTTATTTCATATAAGTTATAGTTGGTAAAGATAACTTTGTAATTTTGGGCGCCCTAATTGCATAAGCTTAAGTTTTCGTGGCTTATGCTTTTAGAAGTGGTAATGTTAAAATTAAAATTATTCTTGTCGTGAAATTTAAATAATGAATGGAGTGCTATTTTAAATAGATTTGTTAAATGAATGAAAATTCGTTCAGGTAATTTTATTTAAAAAATTTTTGAAGTTTAATTTAAAACTTTTACTGCATTTTATTTATTTGGTATGCTGGATCAGTTTTTTTTAATTAAATTTGCAGTGATATTATGCGTTGTGTTTCGTGATTTCCTTTCCTTCTTTCTGCAGAATGGAAATATAAATTTTCTAATTTATTGAAAATATTTATTATGGTATTATAATCTATTTATTATATATTTTAGTACGGAATAATTTGGCCTTAATTTTTATCATTTTAATTTACTTTACGAACATTGTTAATTTGTGACAAATTATCCCTATTTAAATAATTAAATTGAAGGGAATGATTAAAAATATTTTATTGAGGGTGAAAAAACGAAAAAAAAGACAGTTTCTTCTGGAAATAGTTTACTTTTATTAATTTTATCAATTTTATCCCAGTTGCTCTTGTTCTTTATGCGGATGAGTCTCAGAGAAAAATGCAATAATTCTAATAAAGAATAGTTTATTAAATATGTTCTGGAATTTATAAAATGTTTAATTTCTTTAAAGCTGTAAAAATTATGTGACCAGAAAAGTTTTCACACTATTTTTACCAATAAACTTATAAATTCATATAATTTTTTATTTCATTAATAACTTCGATTCTAAAAAAAAAATAGATAGTGCTTTTATAAAAAACAATAATTAATCATAAAGAAAAGATTCATTGGCTAATAAAATAAGGAGCTCATGACTACATTGCTCATACATCATCACTCCCATTCTTTCATTATTCGTGCGTAATCTGATTCCGATATAAAGGGTTTGTCTATTGATTCCAGCATATATTCACCACAAAAATAACAATCCGTGGCCACTATACTATCTATATTAGCCTTGACAACATCTTTGTTGGATACGGCAGAATTCACTGACACATTATCCATTTGATGTCCCGACGACAAATGATTTAGCTGTTTTTGTAAGTCCAATAATTTATTTTTTGTTTCTTCGGGTAACAATTGTAACAACTCTGTTATCATACAGTCAGAATGAAAAAAATGTCCACAAGGAAATATATAAAAAGGCCGAAGCAGCAACTGTAATTCGCATAAGGAGCAAGTGTCACTGGATTTAATGACCGAGTATCGGTGCTTAAAGGCTGATACTTTCTGTAGAACGATTTCTGCTGATTTCGTCGCTTCTTCCATTTCCTCTTTTAGATCCTGAATGTGTTGGTTGTATTCCTGGTTTCAAAATATGTTATTAGTATTCGGTTAGAAATTAATTCCAGAGAATAATCGGAGTTAGTGAACTGAATAAATTCACCAAAACAATAAATATGAGTCCGGTTTCTCAAAAAATTCAGCAAAATTTGCATATCTTATTATAATGACAGAGAGGTAAACACTTCCCTCTTTTGTTCCAAAATTGAAAACATTCTACATTAGCGATATTTATAAAATTTATACCAACCTTCAAAGAGTTACAAATGGCTTCTTTGAAATCATCAATAGTAACGAAGTCTGAGAAGAACGGAAGTATATCCTCTATTTTTAAAATTTCAGATCTTCTTAAAAATTCCATTGCGAATTTAATATCATTTTTGCCTTTGATAACGCACTCAGCTAAAATAAAATATTTTCATATTTAACACTTCACATTATTCGCCTTGTTATTTCTCCAAGAACAACTTTTTATTATTTAAATATTACATCATTTTAGAGCCCCTTACCTATTTTGAGCCATAACCTTTTTAATAATTTTGGATCACTTTGATGGAGATTAGCAGTTTTCATTGCGAGATCAACACTAACTGTAAGAGCTAAATCAACGGCTGATTCCCACAAACCCAAAAGGGCAGATAACTGCACGCAAGCTTCTGTAAGACCGCGTTCCTGACAAAGTCTTAGGGCATAATGAATGTCATAATGCACAGATGATGCATCTTGTCCTGAAGCATGGAAATAAGAGAATATTCATAATTTTTTACTGCATTAGTGTATTACGCTCCGGTCAGAGAAAAATCTGGAATATCTTGAGAAGGGTGTGCAGTATTAGGAATAACTGTGATCTTCTCAACAGTAAACATACCTTGAGCAGCCAAATACTGCTTTAGTTGGGCAGGCTTATACTTTGTATACAAAGACAAAAGAAAATTATGAAGTGCTTGATCGGTACACTGAAGCTTATAAATGGCAAATTCTAAATATTCTATTGCTTCCAGACTGGCCTGAGGATTTTCATTACACATAAGTAATGCAAAAAGTAATTTAGTGGGGTCTAGATTCCTTCCTTGTTGAATCAGCGCTTGTACCAACTCTTTCGGTATCGTCTGAATTAAAGTTGGGGCGAAGAAATAGAATAATTCCTTCTTCACTGAACTCGCCCTCTTAAGAACTTCCAATGCTTCCAAATAACTCCCTGTACAAATATAAATTAATTCTCAATGAGTAATTAATTCAAAAAATAAATTAAGATTTTTTTAAAGGAATTATAAAAATGCTTCCAACGTTATTCAACCGTTATTCCTCTTTAAAATTAGCCCAATTTATTAATAAAAATAAACTACCTTTATAAATATGATGTCTAATAACTCTTTCATAATCCTGATTAGAAATAGTAAGCTGTATTAAATTTCTACCATCTCCATGTGTAGCCATCAGATCATAAACTGTTCCCTTATTGTTCTTTACACAATCCACTACTTCTGGCAGAGTCATAAACTCATCAAATTCTTTTTGTATCATCTCATATTTCTCATCGCTTTCCATGTTTTTTTCCCTGAGTGTTCCCAACTGACCCAAGTATAATTCAATTAACCATATCACTATCATAGTTGTTTGAGTTTTATCCTCTTTCCTCATATTCATTAGTTTTAATTTTAGAAACATTTTAAGAGGATCGATTTGAGAAATCTGCAAAAACTTTAGTGCGATTTCTTCAAATGATATTGATTTGATTTGGGAATAATGTAAAGCACTGGATTCGTAGTTTTCCATTTGAAATAAGGCGTCAGCCTGCTTCAGAGTGACTTGATCAATATAAATTGGGTTATCTTTGCAGTACATTTTTGCTAATTCAAATTCACCCCTTTCTGCATAAATCTGCCAAACATTTCTATCTTCCTGCAGCACTTTATAATTAAACACACTTTTTTCAGTGAACACCCAAATAGAACCTTTACAAGGCTCTCTATTAATGTTCTTCACTTGACCATATACCTAAAAGTTATCCATAATTAATAACTCATCTAAATTATAATATTATAAAATAAATTATTGTTAATAATTACTTCCAAATAAAAATCTTCAAAAACAACTAGCTGATTCAGTAAAGACACTCCTTTTACATGATCTGAGTATAACAGCAGCACATGAAATTCAGTCAAAACAAAACTCTTTGGTAAAGGAGCTGACTCTTCAGGAAACTTAATAACATCACAGTTTTCCAGTCTAATTTCTTCTTCCCCTGTGGGGTCAATCTGTAAAATCAAATATTATAATTATTCATTAATAATTAGTGGTATACTTAAGCAACAGAAAACTGAATTTCAAATTTTTTTATTTCTTTAAAAATATCTCACTAATGTTTTTAGATTATTTAAAAAATTTAAAACACTATTAATTTAAAAATGACTTAAATATTCAATGTATTAATGACTTGATTGAGAGGATTTCTTTCATCCTAATTTAGTCTGGACTTACTTGTCCATAGTATAGTTTGTTTCCTGTCAGCCAAGCAAATCTTTTAGGTGCTTCTTTTATATTACTGTAATAGAAATCCAGTTTTGAATTATTTACAACCCCACCAAGGGCTATTTCATATTTTTCTGGAATGTTTAAATATGTTTTAAAAATCTGCTGCAAAATGGGTTTATCATCTGTCACAGTTCCTTTAAATTGATACAACTTATTGGCTGTGGTTACTATTATGAAATATTTGTCATTGCCTGGTATTTTGTATAAGTGCATACCAGTAATTGGTGTTTCTATTCCCTTTCCTATATCTAATACCTGAAAAATTTTTAGAGTTTTTTGTGAAACTTTTCAGAAAGAATTGTGTCTCAATTTAACATGTGATGAATTAACCTGTTTCCAGTATTCCTCTAAACCACTTTGAAATAAACTCTCATTCTCATATGTTATTTCAGTTTCAAAAATAAAACCTTTTGAAGTTCCAAGGAGTATTGGCCCACTTGAAGGTTTTGAGTGGTAACTGTAATTCCAAGCAACAGCTGTTATCTCAAGTCCTCTAGCTTTACTTAACTGAAATGTGAGAAGTGCACATTACAAATCCCTTTGGAATAAATTTCAATTTCCCTCACTAAAAGATAAGATTTACTCACATGCTTTAATTTTGAATTTGTTTTTGAAAGATAAAGTAATTCAGAAGGAACATCTGCTGTTTTTGATTCCAAATTCAATAAGCAATGCTGACCAGTAGGATCCAAAAATACATTTGTTAATTTTAAATTGGAATACTTTGACAGATCAATCTCTGGAAATTAAACAAATAATTATTTGTATTTTTTTTTTAAATCAAATTTCACCAATTATTTATAAAGTATTTCAACCTTCAGGTTCATCAGGATGTAATGAATTAATCCTTAGAAGAATATTATTGTACATTGCAATAATAATTATGTCATTACTGACAGCCATATGAGTGATCACTTCAGGTGGTGAAAAGTTAACTCTTTTCTTGCTGAAAATTGGTGTTTCATCTTCTAATTTTGTGTTTGAATATCCATGTTTCTAAAATATAAAATTACATTTAATCAAAAAAGACAAAACATATATTATAATTTAAGCTGGTAAACATGCAGGAAAAGCTAAGGAAATATTTTCCTAATAGGTTACTTAAAATAAATTACTTACAGGTATGTTTCTGGATAAATTATATTTCTGATAAACTTCTTCATATTGATCTAAAATGTTAGCCATAATGCTGTAAAACCTGAGGTCTGGATTATGTACTCTGAAATAATAACTCTAATTAATAATCAGTGAGTACAAAAAATTTAATTTTTAAAGATGTACTTGTTTTTTAAGTAAAATATAAACTATCATTCTTGTTGTGCCTTAGAAATTTTAGTTTTGATATAAATTTTTTATAAGCACAATAAAATCCAAAAGTTTTTTGGTAATTGCAGAAGAAGAATTTTTATCAAAACATTTTGAAACCTTTTCAGCCCATTTACAAGGCTTATCCAAGAGCTGTAAAAGTAAAGTAAAAGCACAATTAAATGAACACTCACCGGTGAAACATAACATAAACAATAAATGGCCGCAAATAAATATTGCTGTTTTATTAATTAAAGGGTTAATTAGTCATTATGATTTATTTAACCTAAAGCAGTAATGGCCTCACTTCTTAAGATTGTGGTTTAAAATTTTTACGAGTAATTTAAAATATTTCGACCGATAGTGTAGCTAAACGCAAATTAATTCATTTATAATAAAAACACAAGTGAAAATACTAATCTTCTTGGACTACCTGTCAAATTGTCTTTAAAAGGTTTATTTATTCTATGACTTTTCTTATTTATCTTTTCTCTTTTCCTTTTAATGTTTGTGTTTTCATAGATTAACTTGTCTTAAGTGACACTATATTTTTAAGTTTGCAGGTGGCCAATGTGGGTTGAAATTTTTCTAAAAATTTTTCTATGATTTTTAAACATTTATTTATCTATAATTTTAAATTGCTGAAAATGAACGTGCACTGATTTTTTAAGTGTTAACAATATTTTTAACCTTCTCAGAAAGTTTCCGTTATCATCAAATATTTAAAACCTGAGAATTTATCAATGCTTTTGGTAATATTTTTAAGAAATTATTCTAAAACCTGTATTTAATGGGAATTAAACAATCTTAAAAATGGAAGGTTATGAAGGAGAGGAAAAAAGCCCCGTGTTAAAGGAGGTAATTTAAATAGGAGACAAAACCTGGTTTAGAATCACTACATGTTGGAATTATTCTGAAAATATTTCAATATTGTGCATTTATATTTGTTGTATTTTTAGATACCTTTATTTCTTTCGCAAACATTAACCGAAAAATTAATATTATATCAGTATCCCCTTGAACAAAATGGCTTTAATTTGGATAATTCAAATGTGATTTTGTGCAACATAAAACAAAACCCTCATGAAGTTATGTTGGAACTGGAAAGAAATACAGAAAATCCAAATTATAATATCAGCAAAGGAGAACAAATTGCTATTAATGTTGATGGGAAAGACATTTATGACAAAAACCCTGAGGATGTTACCTTTCCAAAGTAATTTTTTTCAGTTTTTTTTAATTCTTTAGTCCAAACATAAATTTAGCTGGAATTTATTTTAAATTTTGCATTATTTCTAGGAAATTAATGGATAGACAACTGTTTGTTAGTAGATCATTTAGTGATCAAAATTATGCTGTAGGAGTTTTTATTGAAAATGAAATTCACATAACTCCTATAAAAACAGTGGCTTTATTAAGACCATCCTTTAAATATATTGATAAGGGATATAAAAGGCAAAAAATGGAATCAAAAGAATATTTAGATGGTAAGTTTGAGTATTTTTAATGATTTTCAAATTCCCAATCCAATTTGGAATGTTTTCAAGTTTTTATATTATCAAAGTTTTTCTAAATTTATTTTGAAAAATTGATTACATTATTTGTAAGTTGTGTAAAAAGGATTACATTGTAATATTGGTACCAAATTAATTTTTATGAATACATTTTCCCCAACCAGGTGAATTGTCTGGTGAAGAAGAAGATCAACTGAAGCAAATCACTGTTAAATTTGCAAGACAAGAGTCAGAGAAAGTAAGAAAAGCTAGAGAAAAATCATTTGGGTATGTTAATAAAATGAATTCTAAAGGATTGTGGTATAAATCAAATTTCTATGATAAAAGAAGTGATAAGTCTGAGGCAAGTATTTTTTTTTATGATGTCTTGTATTAGGGAACATTTTTTCAGTGTGAGAAATGAGCTTTTAATTAGCCCAAAGAAATCAAATATAATCAGTTATTAATTCAATATTCATTTAAGGTAGATTTATCTTAGTCCTTGAAAAATAATTTTTTCAAATTGAAAACAATTCTATTTTAATTTACAGATGGAATTTGGAAAATTATTCTGCAGTAAGACTAATGACAGAACAAAAGAAATAATTATGGAATCAGAAGAAATACTTAAGATTGCTCAGCATGCTTATGAAAATGAATCAAGTTCATCTCATGGTGTGTCTCTTAATATTCTCAAAAATTTACCATTAGGTGAAAAAGTTAAAAAATTGCTTTTTCAGGGTGAGTAACTGAATCAGGTTTTAATTAAAAATGTTAAAATATAACAAAGAATAAATAAATTATGTTATCTGTATTTGATTTTATCCCTAGCAAGACTAATTCAGTTCTCTCAGCTTATGAAGTATTTAGGAACCAACTGTGACATTCAAGAATATTTAAAAGTTGTTCAGCAGGTTGCAGTATTAGTGCAAGGCTGTTGGGTTGTTCAAAGTGATATTGTTTATGATAAAAATATTGTGCCAGGTGGGATATCAGGAAATTTGATGAGGGCAGCTAGAGATTATATTGTAAGTGCATTAAGTTTTATCTCAGTTTTGTATATAAGTTCTGTATATTTTTATTACAATAAAAATACTAATTTACAATTTAGAAACTATTCTTCTCCTTGTTTTAATATTTAATAATTGTTGATTGAAATGAATTTTTACTTTTTAAAAGTTTATTATTAAATTAATTGATTTTTCATAAAGTGTATTATTTTTCAGTTATATTTGTTCACAAAAAGTCGAACTATCACTAGGCAAAAAATTCTAGAAACTGTAAAATTGCCATCAACAGTAATTAAAGAAATTTTGGAGGAATTAGCTCACTTATTGCCATCAACCAAAGAGTGGGAATTTATGCTGCAAACTGATCATGAGTTTATAAAAATGTATTGTATTTCATTTAACTACCAGTTCAAAAAATAAATTTAATTAAAAAATGTTTTGTAAAGGCATATCTTGAAATTTTTTAGGTACCCAGATGTCGCTCAACGTCAGCATTTAAAATGGGATTTGAAATATGAACAGCTGATTGAAAATTTTAAAAATGCCGATTACAACTTAAGTGGGTCTTCTCCAGCAAAACAAAGAAGGAAATCTTGCAGGGATTCATCTGTAAGTTCTGACAATGAAAGTGGAGCAGAGAGCAGAAGGAACACTTATCAGATTTCCGGACCAAAAGTTAGGCGATCTAAGAAAAACAGTGTTTCTTTTAGTGAAGTTATTTGCAAAACTGAAAACACTTAACGCATTGTTGCTCTTATTATAATACTTAATTTGTTTTAAGTGAAAAAACTGTTTTTTGGTTTCGCACGATTTTAATTCTCCATTCATATCTCCAGACTTCTTTGATGCATAACATTCACAATCCTTTCATTAACGATATTTTTTACTGAGGGTTCGCATAAAATCGAGTTTGTTTTTTCTTGGCTTGAAAGAAAGTTTCCTAATTTACTTCAATTCTAAAAGCCATTCTTATAACTTTTATTACTCATATTTCCTTTACTATTTGTAACTGCATTCGATAAGGTAATTTCAATATCGTTCGCAGTTCGAACATTAAAAGTCAAATCATATTTAAGATTTTGGAGTATCAGAAAACATATAAGAAATTTTTATTAAAAAAACAACTATATTATTCAGTAACAGTTTTTTTTTATCAGAAGGCACGTGCAAGAACTATGATTTACATTTTATCAAACCCTTTAAATTAAAGAAAATTGAATTTGGAGAATAAATACAGAAATCCTACAAATATAAAAGTATTTGGAGAGACCTTATTGAAATAACCTTTGTTATGGCACCAATCAAGGTTACATTTTTCGGGAAGATCAGAAAACTTATTCCTTATGTACGACCAAGAGCATAATCCAACATCACATCCCTCATAATCTATTCGTCTTTCGTTCAAGAAGAACATAACTCTGTTAAATTCGCCTGTTTTGCATCTGAAATAAATTCAGAAAATATTAGGATTTCTTTTTTAACCGATCAAATTCAAATTTTGATTAAATTTTACATAATTGTAACTTCTGAGAGGTATAAAAATTGAGGAAATGAACCTTTTGTCAGTTTTCCTCACTTTATTCTAATACTGATTTGGTCTCTAATCTAAACAATTTATCTAAGTTTTAGCTTATTCGACTGAAATTGACTTATAAAATTCAAGGCTTTTCTTTGTGTTTTTATCAGACTAAATCTCCAGAGTTATTCTCAAAAGCAATGTCCAATTGATTAAGATTTGGTTTAGCCTTATTTAAAAAGAGTAAAAATGCATTTTATCTGAAAACCATTACTTCGTAGTTTTTAATAAATACTAACTTGTAAAAGACAGCTGCTAAATTTGCAGCAAACGGACTAATATCGGATGTCCTCCAATCTCGATTTTCTTGCATCTCATAGTTGTCATGTCTAAGAGGGAACCCATGACTTGCCACTTCCAGCTTGGACAAAGTCATAAGCAGCATTGCTGAGTGTGTGAAATAAAACACACCGACCGGCTCTTGAATATTTTGCATGTTTTCGTCCTCTAATCTCCTGTTAAAAGGAAATTTTATTTTAGAAAAAGTTTTAAACAACCCACAATTGCAATCACTTACCTAAATCTTTCAAACATATCTTTAAGCGGTGTGCATCCCAATCTCAAATTCCTTTCGTCTCCATAACCCGAGTCATAATAAGCTTTGATATCTTCCCAATACTCCAACACTTTGAATTCGTCTTTTATGAAGGCGGCACACCACGCAGACCTCTCATTCACATTCCAGGCTTTATCATATCTGCACATATCGTATATGGAGTCGATTGTATCTGAAACAGTTCGAATCGCTGACTGTAGCTGCCAGTGTGGTCAACAGGAGGGAAGAATTATTCGACTTACCGAAAGACAAATCGTAAGAAAATCCCAATCGCAGACTGACATTGTGAACGAGAACCTTCATGTCTTCAGTTAGTTTGAATAATTCGGCTTCTCTTTGGTTTTCAGGATTGTTTTTAACAGTATTAATCCAGTAGGTGCAGTTCTCGTATGATTTTATGACGGTGTCGTTCTCCACAGCGGGTGGAATCCACATTCCTTGAATGCCTCCAAACAAACCCTCAGCAAAGGCTTGGGCACTTTGTCTGGTTCTTTCTGAATCCGTATGTCTAAACTAAAATTTTAAATGGCTGCTTAACTCAAACGGTAAATTATTTTTTTTACTGAGATTAACTGTTAAGATATATTTAATTTATTCTAATTTTTTTCGATAACAAACCAGTTTCTGGATTTTATTACTGATAATACTCTCCAAGAACATTAATTTTGCAAAAAAGTAACGTTTTTTTACGTCAAAGATTATCCCCCAAAAAAAACGAATACAAATAAACATTTATTTTTGTAAATGTTATTAAATTATATTTTGATGAATTATTTTTTTTAACTGGAAAAATACATACCTGAAACAGATTGGGACTGTACCCCTGTTGGAAAAGCACAGGATACTTTGTTCTTAATCTTTTCGCCAAAAAGTATAAATCGGTAAAGCCTTGTTTGGTTAGTAAGTTTGCATCAGACATTTTGACATTAAATTTCCAAGACTTAAGGCTGTTAAGGTCAGCATAACAGAGCCGTCCACCTGAATAAATTAAAATTTTTTAACACCACTACTCACAGATTACTTTTATACTCATTAATATGAACCCTCAGCCTTGGAAACTTTGATAACAACTGAGGTATAAAAAAATCAGTCTAAATAAAAACTAACAACAATATTATATAAATACGGAAGATTTTATTAAATTAATATTCCACAAATTTACCAAAAATTTACAATACAGCTTACCTTTTAAGAGTTAAAAAGGGTTAAATAAATTCATTGAGGATGTCATAAAATCATATACACTTACTTTTTCGTTCTTCGTGATTCCTTATAATTTCTAGTTTTAATTCTTCAAGTTGAGCAAGAGCTCTAATACTCTTCCTGCTCGGGTATCTCGTTCCATGTCTGGCTAATACCCACAACTGAATTGGCTCACATTCTGGAAGAAGACATCATTTTTAGACATAACGCACATTAGACGAAATATTTGTCTAATGTGGGTAAAATTCCCTTAACTACAGGAAAAGTACACACGCGAGTCTAATTAAATTTTGTGACCTTATTTAAAGAAAATAATCTATTGTAATTAAAAAGAAGTGTCCGTCTTTTGAATGAAGCGGAGAAGTGGGATTTCTTTTTATTAAGAATGCTCAGTTAAGATTACTTAAAACAGAGCGAGGCACGAGGAAAGGACTTCAAAATATTAAGAAAAAAAATTTAATTAAAAAATGACTCATTTACTAGGATGAGAATGAATGAACCAAAGCCTAAAACACCATTTACTTGTTAATTTCGACTTCTCTCCTCTCTGTGTATCACTTTGAATAATAAAAAAAAATAAAAAAGTAAATATACAGTGGAACCTCGATTATCTGCCGAAAATCCATATTGCTTTTCTTAACTCTCTATAGGTTACTGTGTGTTTGAAAGAAACAGAAGGGGTAAAGAACAGCCCTAATTTGCTTTAATTTTAGCTTCCCCCGGATAATCGAGTACTTGTTTAAAGGTCACGGATGATCCCACAGACATATCTTTTAATTATTCATAAATTAAAACCATGTGTGATTTCGTTTTTATTAGTTTAACAGATTTTATTGCTTTTTTACTTTTTATACTGCACATGTTTCCAGTAGAATTTAATTATTATAATTTATCTGAACATTTCCGAATTTTTATGATAGTTTCACCGTAGTAACATTTGAAAGTTATCACAGCAATTAAAGCATTGGAAATCTGATTTCCATTTAAACGTAACTTTTTGTTAAGATTAAATATTATCACCTATTATATAATTGTTTATAAAGAATCTATTTGAAACTAATTAAGCAAAAAAAAATTCACAAAAAGGTAAATTATTTTAGTTTTATTTTTTTTTTAATTTTTGAAATAATGTATTAATATACATACCTGGAATTCCGTATTCTTTTAATTTTGGTCTTTCGTATACGAATTCATAGGCTGTTTTTGTAGCGAATTTAAAGTATGGATTCAAGTCATTCGCATAACAGTCTCGGAGTTCCCTTCCAATGGTAACATCAGTTGCAGCAGTGAAAAGTAAAGTAACACTCAGAATCCTGAAAATCATTCTGTCTGCTCTGAAAATTAAAAACCAAATATTTTTCCTCAGCACTAATTTAATTATCTGTATCCGGTAAGTAACCAAAGACTGGTGCGGTGATGAACTTTTTACTACCTTTGAAATTTATAGTGTCATAGAATTGATTGTTACTTGGAAATTATCTTAATAATTGAGCTCTGTCTTTTTGCCGTTGTTTCGGCGGATGTTTTGGCACTGTAACCTTCGCTTTGCTGTGAATTCGCCAGGTTGAACAATGAAAATCATTCCTTACAGTGTTCAACACCAAGGACGTATCAATTTTTTTATTATTTTATCACGGCAGCCTTCATCTCTTCTCGAGATATTTAAGGGATCAACCTAAAACCGCTCCCATTATTTATTTTGAGCGGTGAGCCCAGACAATCTTCAAACTTTTCCATTCTTCCTCTAAATTTTTTATTATTTATTTTTTTATATCGCACATTACGACATGGCAGCATCAGTACTATTCTGGTGAAATAGAACAACATTCTTACTCTGTGAGTGCGCACATTTTAACAGCAAATGAGATCAGTTAATAATCGTTCATACTAAATAAAGTGTTCAGGATTAAGAAAAGAATAACTGTTTTTTATATAATAGTGAATCCGAATACCGTATGATTTTAACACATTTAAAGTTTTCGTCTTAATATCGTCATTATGAATTTTAGAAAATCTAAAATCTGATAAGAAGAAAAACTGGGGATGTTTTTTTGAAGTTGTTTGAATTATGAGGAAAGAATCATAAAAACCTGTAGGTGCCACTTGTGTGCGTCTATTTCAACTAAAATCTTCCACTTATTAGATCAGATAGCGTGGGAGTGGCTCCTGCTAAGGCACAAAAACATGATTGACCTTGTAAGGGACATCTCAGTGGCTGAAAAATTCACATCATGACCATCATTTCTGAGAATTAAATAACGCACAACAGGGAGGGACCAATAGAAAAAGGTTGACCTTAGTAACATAAACAAGTAGAACTACTTAAATAAGTGGCAAAGGTTTATTTTACGGTTAATACGAGTATTTTTTCAGTTTTTTCCCTAATAGTTCTAATTTTAAAAGCTAAAAGTTTTTATTTATTTATTTATTTGATTAAAAAAGTCTTTGTTTATCAAAGTTTCACAAAGTCTTTCTTTTTTTTTCCTCAACACGCTGAAGTGCTGCATTCAGGCATCTGGCCATTTTTTGGTATAATTTTTGATATATTGAAGTTTTTATTTAGATTTGACGTTTGTTTTAGGTCGAAAAAGACCGCAAATTAGTCTGAAATAATTTGGTACCAACAAGAGGCCGTCAGTAAAATTAAAAAAAAATCGAACACCAATTTATTAAAAAAAATAAGCAATTTTGGAAGTCGTTAGGTATATATTAAAATTTTTTTTTGACTAATTAAAGATATAAATTTAAAATATTATTATTATAACAGTTGTTATTGTGCCATTTCTTAACGGAGGAGAGTCCGGATAAACCGAAAGAGAATTAATTTAATCAAAAAAAAGTAAATGATAATCAAATAAAATTAAAAGCCACTGGTTTTATAAAGTGAGATGTTTACATTATAGAATGGTTAGCTTTCGAGAGATTTTTTTTCCACCTAAACCGGCTTTGAATAGTCAAACAAAAGTCCCTCATTAGAAATTACACAGTCCGCCATCGTTACTTTTGGATTCGTGAGTGTATTGCGCATTCTTTAACTTTACTGTCACTGATATTTTCTCACTATTAAGTTCGTCTAAAAAAAAGTCAACGAACAGTTAAAATCAAACTCAATTTTCCCATTAATTTTTTTTCGCTACGAAAGACTCGCTTTTCTTTTCCTTTTTACTATACTTCCACTCTAATTTTGTAGAACGTATTTTAGATTATGCCGCCTGTAGAAATTTCATTTTTAATATTACGCTACCTTTGACCAAAAACCTATTCTTTGGAAGAATCCAAAAATATTGTAGACGCAAGTGACATAAACTTAATTATCATAGTTATACATTAAACAGATATTTTTATACAATCTTTTCTTGATACATTTATAATACTTTTTAGATCAAAGCAATGAAATGTAAGATATTTCGATAATGTTCTTCCAATCGGAGGTTCAAAACAGGTTTAACAATGTTAGAGTTCATTCAACCAAAATATAAAATAAAGCATTAAAATCTTTTCTAAATATTATACTTATTTAAGCGTTTCCAACAAATAATTTGATTTAGTCTCCCAAGAATAAAAAATGAGCCAAGTTTCGCGCTTTTGGGCTAACAATGCCAAAATTGTAATTAAATTAGGTTATTAAATGGAAAATAATTAGGGCCTGAAAATAAATAATTTTCATAAACGAACCTTTATTTAATTTCAACTGAATTCCAAAGTGAATAATACTGCACTAACTTTTTTAAGTGAAACACGTTCCGATAGGATTTTTCAACGGCAAAAGAAAATTAAAAACTACATCTCCGAAAGAACTCTGGAACGCAACTGATATTGAGTCTCATTTTTAGCGTTCACTTGGTGCAAATGGTTGTTGGCTTTTCGCTCATTTTTGTTTAGTGGGCTCAGTTCCACTGGAATGTCGTGTTTAAATTTTAAAAGAATGGCTTTTCCTCTTTGTTTGGCATTTTTTGTGAAATATTTATTTATTCATACACAATAAATATTTATTTAAATCTCAATGAAAAATAAAATTAATTAATTGTTCTTTTAATAGGACGTTCAAAAGAAATCCAATAAAGAAATTTTGAATTTTTCAATTACAGCTCATATTTAATTCGAAAATAAAATTTTGATAAATATTTTTGAATAATTTTTTAACCGGAATTCTGTTTGAATTTCAGAACCAAAGCCTTTAAAAAGGTTTTTTCTTCCATAAAAAAACCTATTCTGGGAGAATTGTTTCCTTTAAATTTTTTAAAATCTGAAAATGATTTTTTGAGGGCATAGATTTGTCGAAAACAGAAGCCAATGTTTTGGGAATCTTTGGAAATTATCGAAAAACCTTATTATCGGAAAGTATACACCAGGACCGCTTTTAGGACCAATGAAATGGCAATGATCTTCCTAACGAAATGTATATTAGGTCGCTGAATGAGCGAGAACATGAGTGGAATGTCCGCGAAATTAGTTTTTTAGGTCGAATAAAGTGTTATAGAACGGAGCAGAATTATTTTAAAACTCCCATTCATTAGTTTTTTCTTTTATGTTTTCAAATTTAACCTTATTAGGCCTATTTGTTTTTTTTAATTATTAATTTAACCTACAAAAGGTATTATTATTGTGTCATTATGAGATGGTTCATTTGCTTTTTTTTATTTCATTTCTGACAAGTTATTATTTTTTTTATAAATAATTATATAGGTTATACTGCATTTAATCAACTTCTCTTATTTTATGGCATATAAAGAACTGTTAAAAGTTTCTTTCTCTTTTTCATTATTATAAGGAAATAAATTATTAGTTCAATTCTTCAAGAATAAATGAATGAATTCTTCACTTCCAAGAAACCGAGGAAATCAGAAAGAAAATAAAATATCCTGATTTTAAACAAGAGGGTTTCCTCAAAAGTATGGAATGTAAAATTTTTAACTACATTTCCTAGAATAAAAAATAATTGTTGAACGAGAAACTTTCAAATACGAGTTCTCCAATAAATAGGCAAGAATGTTTTTCCTTTGCTCGTGAGAGTGAGCCACCGCTTTCCGTTTCCTGTAGTTTGTCCACGAGGTTTCCAAGATGGTGAAGAAAAAAGATGCCGAAAAGTCGGCTCCAAGTGATGAAAACAATCGCTCAAATAACATAGAAAACGGTGAAAATGATGAACCCAATTTTAGTGATCCCGAGGGATACGTTGATGATATTTCGGATGAAGGTATGCCTTCGTTCTTTTTATTTTCATAAGCAATGTTTTCTGCATATGGCAGCTTCATTTTCGTTTATATCATAAAAACATTTTTCCTTTTTTATAAAATTCGGTTTGACTTTTTTTTTCCTAACATGAACGGCACGAGTCATATAAAATTATTGAAACTTGAACTTTATAAATAAATACAACTACAAGTTGAAGTTTCAATAAGAGTAAGTGATAATATTTGAGCTTAGATATTGTATTCGATAGTGACGTAAACGGCATTTGAATGATTTAAAGAAAATTTATTTCCCTGCTGCTGTGCCAAATTTGTACATTTTTATTTAATATTATACATACTGTTGCCAATTCCAATAAAATAGTTGTATTTTTTTCCAGTTTAATTTGTATTTTTTTTAATAATTTTTAAAGTTCTATGTTCCAAAATTTAACAGTAAAATGAATAGAAAGTTGTTTATTATTTTGCTTAGGGCTTTTAAAGTAATTTTTTCTAATTTTTTATTTCAGAACTCTTAAGTGATTTTCTTAAAAATAAACCTACAGAAACAGATGGGGTAGAATCAGTTATTGTTGTAGATGGAATTCCTCAAGTAGGACCTGACAGATTTGAAAAATTAACTGGAGTTATTAATAAATTTTTTTCAAAAATTGGTACCATTGTTAATGAATACTATCCTAAAACAGAGGCTGGTGTCACAAAGGGGTAAGATTTTAATACAATTGTACCAAAAGTACATTATTCCTTGTATTTTGATGATATCAAAAATTAAATATTTTCAGGTAGTTTAAAATTAATAATGCTGGTGTTATTTTTACAGGTTTTGTTTTATAGAGTACTCTTCTCCACTCCATGCTGTTGAAGCAGTTAAGCTAACAAATAATCATAAGTTAGATAAACAGCATACATTTTTAGTAAATTTATTCACTGATTTTAAAAAATGTGAAGAAATACCAGAGGCATGGGAACCACCACAACCCAATAAATATAAAGATCAGGGAAATTTGCACTATTATCTCCTAGATCCAGATGCTTATGATCAATTTGTTGTTACAATTGGAAATGGTCAGGCACTACAGATTTGGTTGAATACAGCTCCGGAACCAACAAAAGTAGAGGAAAGGAATGTAAGTGCAAATAAATTGGTGAAGAAATTTCAATTCTAAATGCACTTCTCCTCTTCCATTTCATTGCTTTTTTCCAGAGATGGACTGAAACCTACTGTAAGTGGTCTCCATTGGGATCCTATTTAGCCACATTTCATAGGAAAGGTCTGGCTCTTTGGGGAGGACCAACTTTTGAACAGGTTCAGCGTTTCAGTCACATGAATGTCCAGTTCATTGATTTTTCTCCATGTGAAACTTATCTTGTGACCTATTCACCGCCATCGCCTGATATGAATGCAGATCAAAAAGCCTTAATTATTTGGGATGTGAGAACTGGCATTGAAAAAAGATCATTCACAATGGAAAGTGGGCAAAATCTGTGGCCAATATTTAGGTGGTCTTACAATGATCAGTATTTTGCAAGAATCGTTGGTGATGTCCTTAGCGTATATACTACTCCAGTAAGTTAACAACAATCATCATTAAATAGGAAATAGAATTAAGTATTTTATTAATTAAAAAATTAATATGTAGGATTTTGAGATCTTTGCAATTTAGGTTATTTATGAATGTGGTAGAAATTTACATTTTATAACTGTTAATGTAATTCTTATAATTTTTGATTTGGCTGTGTTTTAAAAATTTTAATTTTAATTCCATGATGCTTATGCTTAAAAATGTTATTATGGTAAAACATTTTTTGCCATTTTAAAAACTGTGCAATTTATCAGTGAAGTATTTTTTTAAATGCCTGTGGCCAAACATATATATTTTTGCAAAAAAATTACAATCTAAACCCAGCACTTAAATGATGAAAAATTCATTCCTATTTGAAAATGAGGATTTTTTATTGGCTTAATCTTTTCTGATAGTGTCATCAAATTTCTCTTTCCTACTGTATGATCATATAGTTTTAGTTTTTTCAACATGAATTATTTTTTATTTTCAGTCTTTTGGTCTATTAGATAAAAAAAGTTTTAAAATACCTGGCATAAGGGATTTTAGTTGGTCACCTTCTGATAATGTATTAGCCTATTGGGTTGCTGAAAATAAGGATGTTCCAGCTCGCGTAACTCTTTTGGAAATACCAGGGTAAATAATTATCTAAAAAGAGAAGTAAATATCAAGGCATCTGTTAACTTTCATAAAATCATTTTAATTTTTACAGTCGAAATGAAATTCGTCCGAAAAATCTGTTCAATGTTGCCGATTGTAAAATACATTGGCAGAAATCTGGAGACTACTTATGTGTAAAAGTAGATAGATATTCAAAAGTAAAAAAAGAGAAAAATGATGTAAAATACAGTGTAAGTTTTTTAAATTTTTCATCGCGGTAGTTAAGATTTTTTAAGGTATTTGAATGTAAAAAAAAAATAAATGTTTAAAATTGTAGGGTATGTATTACAATTTTGAAATCTTTCACATGAGAGGAAAACAAATCCCTGTGGACAGTGTAGAAATAAAGGAAACCATACATGCATTTGCTTGGGAACCTGTTGGGAATAAATTTGCAATAATTCATGGTGATGCTCCAAATATCAATGTAAGCTTTTATGGAGTGAAAACAGGACAGGCTCCAACGTTGTTAAGTAAGTTTTGAAATTAATTTGGATATTTTTTTTTTTTCAAAACTTCGGTTATTAATTGAAATGAATTAAATTTTTACAGAGCGCTTCGAGAAGAGAAACTGTAATCATTTGTTCTGGGCACCAACTGGTCAATTCATAGTCCTCGCCGGCCTTCGTAATAATATGTCTGGTGCTCTTGAATTTATAGATGCCAATGATTTTGTTTCAATGAATGTAACTGATCATTTCCAGTGTTCAGATGTAGAATGGGATCCCACTGGAAGATATGTTGTTACAGCAGTTTCATTTTGGAAAACTAAAGTAATTAAAAGTTGCTTTATTTTTGAAGGGACTTGAATGGATCTTTGAATTAATGTTGAAACGATTTTTTTCTTCAGATGGATACCGGTTATTGGATGTGGTCTTTCCAAGGAAAGCTTTTAAAACGCGTTTATTTAGATAATTTTTGCCAGTTCTTGTGGCGTCCAAGACCTCCTACACTTTTAAGTGGGGAGAAACAAAAGGAAATTAAAAAATCATTAAAGAAATATTCTTCTCAATTTGAGAGCAAAGATAGAATGCGTTTAACAAAGGCTTCTAAGGAATTAATCGAAAAGCGTCAGAAACTCATGCAGGAGTTCGAGGAACACAGGAAGAAAAGATTGCAGCAGTGGGCACTTCTGAAAACAAGGAGATTGGAACTGCGCAATAGTATGTGTTTCAGTTATTTGTTTTCTAACTGTTTTGCATTAGTTTTCTTATTCAAGCAAGCTATTAACCCTATCGATACTACCGCCTACAGGCGTTGCCACTAAACGATCTGTAGGTCCGAAGTTTATAAACTGAGCGATCATTAGAATGTTGCCGAAAGGCATGATAAAAGCCATAAAAATGTGGCTCCAATGTATTTTATAATGAAATTTTGTTTTAATTAAATGTAATTTTGTTATTTTCAGATATTGATACTGATGAACTAGACTCTGACACCACCAATGTTGAAGAAGAAATTGTTGAGTTCTTAATAAAAGAAGAAACCACCATTATTGATTAAAGAGTTAATTAAAATACATTGCAAGTACGCTGTTTTGGAAACCTCCTCGGATACTTTGTCAAGCATCAACAGTGCAAAATATAAGGGCCCTAGTGGAGGGTTAATGGTTTGCACAATACTCAAGTTGCTTTTGTTCAGCCTAAAAGAAACTCGATCATAAGGGTGGCTGTTCATATTTCAGGAAAAATCAATTTCCTGCAAACAAGTAGTTTTGATTATATCTTTAGTCAATAATATGGTTTATAAGTGGCTTACCTATACTCTCATATTAGGAGTTCAGTTTTTCATAGACATTTTAATAAAGGTAAAAGACATTAAACAGTTTCTTCCGAAGTCAAAGAAAAAAAAAAGGTTTATCATAATTTGTGGTCGTTTCTATCATATTCCTTTCAGAATATATGCTATTCTAATTTTTTTTGGAAATTTTTCTTTTTTATTTGTCCCAGAATCCAAAATCATCCTCTTTTTAGATTAAAAACTTAGGAAACCAGTTCTCATAATAATTAATCACATTCCCAATGTATCTATTGTGTAAAATCAGCAATTTTACCCAATTAGTTTTCTGGCTAATTTTTTTTTGTAACCCACAAAGAATGAATTTATGACAATAGTAATAACAGTTTACTGGTTCACAAAGGTTCAAGTGTCAGTAAAAGTATAGTGAAAAATATACAAAGTCAATGTGTTAAGAGTATGTTAGAGTTTTTCTGAGTGATGAAGGTAAGTCTATAACAGCCAGTACCCTATGTAACCAAAAATTTAAAAAATAGACAATAGTTAATTAATGCTGCAATGAGATTTCAATAGCAGTATATGAAAATGGATCTGAAATAAACTCAAAAAATCAATGTATATGTTTACTATTAAAATTTCAAAATTAAAAAAAAATAATATAAAAAAATATAATTTTTGAAATTAGAGAAGTTATTTTTTGAAATAGATAAACTGAAAAACAGTGAAGTTCTTTCCCTACATCAATTTTTAAATAAAAAGTATGTTAAAAGTATTAAAAAAAATGATCTGGCAAAAAATATGCCAAAATTTAAAATAACTATATTTTCACTAATTGAAATTACTGGCTTTTAGGGTGCAGTTGTTAAAAATTGACTGGAGTTAATAATAAGTACAAAAAATAGAACAGTGACTATTTAATTTCACTTAGTAATTTTATGACCTGATTTCACTTTTAAAAATATTTCATGCAAGAGAGTTGATATTGAAACAAGTTAGATCTCAAATAAATGTAGATTAATAAAAAATTCTTCAGAAACATTCAAATAACTATTATCAACACTAACACTTTAGTTTAAAAAATTAGATTAGTTCATAATTTAAATTTTTGTACAGTAAGATAATTTTTCTAAGTATTCTTGAAAATTAATACTGCCATAAAAACTGTGCATGTAGTTAGCATTACATTTTAATAAAATGAATATAATTGTAATAAACCAAAAATTCACTTCAAAAGTGTATGAAAAAGACAGATTCATGTTAAATAGTCAATACTAAGAATTAAATTCAGTATAGGACTACTGAGGTAGTTTTTATATCAAAACCTGAGATTGAAGTTTACTAATTTACAAAGATTTTGAACTCCTGCCAAAAGCATACTAAAATAATACACTTAATATCACTCTGCAATGTTCTAAATTTAACGAAATCATAATATGGACACCTACCTTATTCTGAGTTAATGTAAAATATAATATTAGTCCTGCGATCTGAAATCCTCTTTTACCACTAAACTTATTTGAACTTTTAAAAACTAAATCCAATCTCAAGTCTCTATTTACTCCATTAAAATAATTTCTTCAAAGATCGCGAAATAACTAAATTATAATATTTTAAAAAGTAGTATTTTATAAAAATAATTTTGGCGGGTTTCTCACCCAAGCAGTGCATGCAATATAAAAAAAATTCCCGTTTTCGTTGGTATGCTTCTTGTGTTATTATGTTTTGTAGCGCAAATATTATTAAACATAAACAGGCAGTTTCAACATCAATTGTAATTTTATTTTGCTATGAAAGCAGTGAAATTAAATATTTTATGAAAAATGCTCTCATTTATTTTATGCGCCATTATTCTCTCTTCTAGGACAGGTAAATAAGCCTCATTTTAAAAAATTTGATGATTTATTTTGCGTGACAATGATTTGTCTATCTTATAATGCAAATGAAGAGTTAATACTTAGAATAAATACGCTATAAATGGTATCAAATATTAAAACTTTTTGGGATTTTTGCTTTGTTTAAATGTTTATAGTTATAGTTATCATCATTACTGAATTATTTATAATGTCCTTCAACTTGCTGTATATTTTTTTTTTGAGTAATTTAGCCTCTCAAATAACTTTTTTTAATTTTTAGTTTTTAGTTACGTTATAGTCTTATCAGGAGATGGAGAAATTCTTCCGGGAGAAACAGCTCAGTTCAAAGCAGAAGTTTTAAAAGACGATAGCGAGAGACCAACAGATGAATTCTTATTTAAATTTAGTGATAACTCAGTACCCAAACATTCAGCTGAAATCACTTCTGTATCTCCTGCATTATGGAATGTAACATATAACTCTACATTTCCCACCGAAAGTTACAATGTTACAGTTACAGTTACTGTTTATAAATATATTCTTTTTATTTGGACAGTGGTTGGAAGTGCAACAAAAACAGTCGATGTTACAGCATTTTTAAATGGTGATATGGTTATCTCTCAGGGGAATGAGACAAGAAAAAGATTTGTTTCTAATGCTGAGTCTGTATCTCATGAGATTGATTTAAGGGAGTCACATTTAGACTTCTTAAATAAAACCAAAAATTTTCTAAGAACATTTTGGTTTGTTGATTGCATTTATTATGGACAAAGAAACGATTTTAAATTTAGTTTTAATTATACACAAGTTGAATCAGTTCATCATGTTGAAGCATTATTGGTGGCTACTTATATTCCTGGCTTAAAAAGCAATCAGACATTGCCATCTTATTTGACAGAGAAGTCATTACTTAATTTAACTCTTTCAAAGGGAAATGAATCCAACTCTGAAGTTATTAACAACAAAAACTCCACTGGTGGAACTGTGAATAATGAGTATTTGGATAAAACATTTAAGGAGTGGCTTATACAGTATAATCAGACACATAAGATTGCTGATTATAAGTCTGATTATTGTCTAAATTCATCAGTTATTCCAGTGGCTTCAAACTACACTTATGGCTTATTCAGAACAAATTTCACTGTTAAAGGTGAGTTGCATTAATGTTACTATTATAATAAATGTGTTTAAGGAATTTGTGTGAAGAAATTTATTTTAATTCTATTTTATTGAGTTGTTTTAATTTTGTACATGTGTGTTTCAGCTCCTGTCAGAATATCACCTATAAATGGAACAAATTGGTTAATGGATGGTGAAGTACTCAACATAAATGTTTCCTGCAATGGGTCTTCTCCATATTCATTCTGTGTACTGCTGAAAGCAGGTCTCTACAATATCACAGGTAAAGAGACCTGTAAGGATGAATCAAAGCTGTTAAACTGCAGTTTTGGAATTCAGCATTTATTTAAAAAACCTTCTGAGTACACCTTAGTCGTCATTATTTCAAACTCTGTTTCTCATGTCATCAAGCCAATAGCAATAAATATTTACAAAGTTACAAAGCATGCACAGTTATCAGTAATTATTGTACCTGTGTCATTCAGTCTAATTGCAACTATTTTAATCATATTTGGTGTTGCTTATTATGTTCAGAGTAAAAGAAAATATACAATCGAAGTGGCAGATTTTGATTTTGGCAATCAAACGAGCAATCTTGAATATAAATCATTTACTGAACGCCTCAGGGAATCTTTTAGTAATTCTTTAATGAAATCACATAGCTATGAGGATAATAGAGATTCATGGCCAGAATCATCATCAAATAGAAAATATGGTAGTATGGAAGAATGAGATTGTTTTTAGAATTACCAAAGTTATTTATCAACTCAACTAAAATTAGTTCTTATGTAATACTTTTTAATTGCAAATACTGTATGAGATGGCTTATTTATATTTCCAGTTTTATTTCCTGATAAATTGTTCATTTTTTTTATTCTTATTATGTATTACATTGCTTTTGTTATTTCTTTAATGAGTTGATAAAATTTTTAATGACATACCTGTGATAGTACCTACATTTGTGTAGATAAAAGGAACGAAAATATTTTATTCTAATGGAGGAAATTTAATATCAGTGGTGGAAAATTTATGAAGGAAAATTTTTAAGGAAGCAAGGAAAATGATGTTTTACTTCTGACATATAGGCAAAATAATTATTTTCAAGTATTAATTACTTAAAGATACAGACGTAATCGCCTAAAACGGTAAAGAACTTCAATGAAAATCCGTAGACTTTGTGTCTATAATTATTAATATATTTTTTAATTTTTTTTTTAATAAAATGTATTTCTTATCGAGCACATGTGCATGCAACTGTACTAGAGTAAATTGTTAATTTAAGTTTTTTGAAGCAGTTAATTTAAGTTCAAATTTAATTGGAAATGAATTTGGAAATGTAATTATAATGAATTAAAATTGAAATTATGTATTATTTCATGTATATTTTTGTAGAAATTTTTTCTAATGTTCTCATTTAAAAAAATATAATTGATATTATAATTTAAAACGTAATTAACATTTCTCTCTACCCTTTTAATTAAAAGAGATTTTTAACTTAAATTCATTCTCGTGTGAATTTGAAACTGTGCGTTAATAAAGCGCATAAAATTTAAAAAAGACATTATCATTGAGAACTTCATTTCTATATTGGTTTGGACAACTTCATTCCTTTTTTAAAGCACCTCAAAATATGTATATGAATCTGAACAGAAAACAAGTTAATGCAGCAGCTATGCTTTATAAATAATTGAAATATATGACACTTGTTACGCATATATTAATATGAGCTTTTGTATTTATGTTTTTAAGTATGATAATTTTTTAAACTTGATAAAATATATATATATTTAAAGAAATTTCCGTTGATCGTCGGATTTATTTTTGTTGTCATATTATTTAACATTTCATTCGGAATACCTCAGTGCATTGCTATACTATTCTTAAGATTTCTCTGTTATGCATATTATATAGAACTTATAGTTTTGGAAATTAACTTCTGTCAACTTAAAGTTCTGGATTTTAAAGTAAAATTCGTTCTCTTAAACTGTCATATTTCTGTCACTAAGGAATACCATATCGTTATTGTATTATTTTCTTCCCAACTCTTCGAAAAATTAACGAAATGACAGAAAATTAAAATTTAATTATCAAGAAACTGTGAAAAAACTTGAGACATGCTGCTTTTTGCAAAAAACGTTGAGGTTTGTGAAGGAAATTGAAGGAAAAAAAGTTCCGTTAAAAATCTGCGCCAGTGAAATTTAAGTCTTTAAATAAAATATTCGGGCATGTTTTAATTATCAATGGAAGGAATTAGTTAACAACGGTTTCTTTGTTTGATTTTTAGTAACGCAGTTCTACCTCATCATTGTATATAACCATGGAGGAGTCTCTGCTGCATTTAATTACAAGGTCAAGTCATTTTCAGAAGCACAAATGCGCTTATCATGAGGAGGTAAAGCGTCTCAAAGGCCACGACAAGATAAAAGCCAAAAAATTTTCACGTGAAATCATAAATTTTCGGACGTTGAAGCTTTCAATTTGTATTTTCTGATTAAAAAACGTTTGCTTCCATAACAATTTTCCCCTCAGTGAAAATTTCGCAAAAATAATTTATTGGATTCAAACAAGATTTTCAAACGGTCGCCCGTTGTTACGAAACAGTTCGATTTAATTACCCATTTCAACGAATAATCGAATTACCTAAACACATTGTTATGGTAAAATTTATCAAAAAGGAAAAAGAAAAAAAAATGAAAGCACAATAAAATCTTTGAATAACGTTATTTTTGAATTTTGAATAACACCTCCGAGGCAGTAATTAACTGTTTGTTGAGAAGAGAACTTACGTTCGTTTTATTTTCAAAAATATCAATAAAAAGATTAAGGAGCAGAGATTTTTCTTGGTAAAGTAATCCATGAAAGCTTTGATAATTCTTTGGGTTTTGTTACCCACTCTTATTTTCGGGGCTCTTAATGTAAGTATATCAAAAAAATTTTTCCTGCGTACTTTCGTTCTAATTGAGAAGATCTAAATTAGAGGGATTTGAACAAAAGTTGACCAAAGATTTTGAGGAGAGTTTAAAGTAAAAGACTGAACCGGAGAGTGCCTCAAGATATATATATGTCACCAAAGGCTTTTAAAGAAAAAAAAGGTTTGTTTGTTCATAAATTTAAATGTTTCTTTATAATTGATATAACGCATTCATATAGAATATAAATATTGTAGTCGATCTAAAGTTTTGTCTTCGATTTTTAGAAATTATTATAAATATGCGCCAGTAGGTTTATTTCCAGTTTAGAGCAAAAATTGTTTCGGAGACTCTCAAAGTAATTACAGACTTAATTATAAGTTTTTTATAATTTCAGATGAAGCGGTTATCTGTAGATGAGGAACCCCGAATACCGGGTTTGTGGATAAAAAACGAAGACGATGGAGGATTTTCTTTACCGGGAAAAATAATTTTCTACAAAAACAGGAGACTTTTAGGGAAATGAATACAGCCAAACCTTTTTTCAAAGCCAACTTTTACCGAAATAAATTTTAGAAATTGTTAACCATCAAATTTGTCAACATTTTTTAATTATGGAATATAATTGGCTACTTCGTTATCTGATATTTTTTCTTCAAACCTGTACCCTTTACTTTAAGTATACAAAAAAACATGAGATCTTATAACAACACTGTGACACAAATTACTGATAATAGTTCAGTTGGAATACTCTTTTGTTTGACTCCGGAGAGGAAAGCTGTTGCAATAGTGAAAAATTTATTTCGCCCGCTTAGGTATTTTATTTTCACGATCGGAGTGCACGATTTCCGGAAAATAATACTGAAAATGGTGCTTTTTTAATTCGAATAATTTTCACAGTAAGTATTGGTAATAATAAATGTCCTCTATCGCTTAAAAAAAAATCAGCAAAACCGTTATAAATTGAGAATTTTGATTTTGGCTTTCCGAAAGAAATAATTAGGGTGTTAATGTTGTCAGCTTGGAAAATATTTTTTGTATTTTGTAATTTGATATACAATCTCCCAGAATCTTTAATTAGAGTAATTATTCTTTTAAATTAAATATTTCTTTCCCTAACAATAAGACAGCTAACTCGCAAATTTCAACTTTTGCAAATCATGTGACTTTAAATTTTCCGTTTTGAACTGCTTTTCTTTTTCCATTCTTATCTTTTTTTCAGGCGAACTTAATTATGTCTATTTTTTGCCATATTATTATATTATTCCCTTTGGGAGACACAGTATTTTTCTTATTTATTTTCGGTTTTCAACAGAACCTTTTCTGTTCAGTTTTAGACATTCGGATGCATATAGGGTTACTAAGAGGAGTGTTTTAATGGGGTGATCATGTCCTAAAGTTTCTGGACAACCCTTTTTTTCTTATAAAAGTTCTTCATAAACGTGAAAACCTTACAACCTACCTTACAATGTAAAAGCTTGCACTACTTCCGACTGTCTTTCCCTTCGTGTCATTGTTTTTTTATTAATTTTTATTAATATAATAATTAAATATAAATTATTAAATATAATAATTAATGTAAATTAATAAAAATATTAGAAATTATTAGTTTTTTATTTATTTAAAAAATTTGTTAATGTTGAAAATTTTTACAGCGGTTTTTGTTTAACTAAGTAATACTAATCTTGTTAAAATAAATTTTGAAAAAATTATTCGTATTTGTTCATTTTGCAGAGATACTTTAATACGTAATAAAATTTACCTATGTGTTTAATGGAATATGAAAAATTTCCGAAATTTCCATGACATGCTGACATGTGAGCTCTGTGCATGCAAATAAAAAGTAGCATAATCATTTCGTATCTTATCTAAGAACCTCTTTGTTTAAAATTGGGTGTATCCACAAATAAAACCGGTTTAAAAAGGTAAAAATGGCTGCAGCTGAAGAAAACGGGAGCGCGCCCGAACAATCACATTACATAACAGAAATCAAGAAATGACATCAACGCAAATATCGCAAACACAGCCAAAAGTTTAATTGAGGAAGAATAAAAACCTACAAAATGAGGGTTTTTTTAATATTAAAATCAGAATAATTATATAGGCTATTAATATTAGTGCTCTCAAAATTTTTTTTCAAATTACAAAAACTGGAGGAATATATTTGAGTAGGAAAAACCTTCACAACCCAATTGGCCGGCAGCCATGAAAAGGTTTTAAGCATTTTGACTTATTATTGAGTTTAAGGACAGAAAAATCTGAGTCAATTAAATAATGACCTATCATGCCGTGTTTTGTCTTGCACATTCTGTATACTGATCCGTTAACCTCAAAATTATTCCTTTGCTTTTGGTCATTCCAACTTTTTTGAATATTTTACTTTTCGCCAGTTAGTCTGCGAATTTTGCTCTCAATAATGCTTAAAATATTTTTCTTCTAACAATTTTATTGCTCACGAGAAAGGCGATTTTCCGAGCATTTTTTGTGGTTTTTCAGGTTTTATGTATGTTATTTTAATAGGAAAATAACTTTTATTTTAGGTGTATGATGAGCGACAAGAGCAATTTTTCGAGTCTGAATGCTCATGATTTGGGGAAATCTTTACAAAATTTTAGAACCTTCGACTATGCGGTCTTTGTGCTTATGTTGGTGGGCTGCGCGGGGATTGGCCTATACTATGGCCTTCGTGGGAAAAAGAATATGGATGCGGAGACGGAGTATTTGATGGGGGGTAGAAACATGCAAATATTTCCTGTAGCGATGTCTCTCGTTGCTAGGTATTGTTTTTAATTTTTAATAATTTACGGTATTAAACTTAATTAAGAAAGTCACCAAATTGAGGCAATTTTAATTGTAGTAAATTTAACTGTCTAATGCCTTAAATTAGAAATAGATATTCTTGGGTCGAATTTAACTACAGTATTTTATTCTCTGGAATTAAATAATTATTTAGGAGTGAAATTTCAGAACCTTTTCCATCACAGTCAGTTTAAAATCAACAATAGTTTTATTGCAGTATTATTTAATTAAATTATAAATTAATCACTTAATGAAACAAAATAAGGCCACTTATATAAAAAATTTAATTTCAGTTTTATTTCGGGAATCACACTTCTGGGCAACCCTACTGAAGCTTACATTCATGGCACCCAATATTTTTTTATTATTTTTACCCTTCTGGTTATATCTTACCCGGCAAGTTACATGTTTTTGCCAGTTTTTCACGATATGAAGTTGGCTTCGACTTATGAGGTAATATTAGACATTGAAAAGAAGAAAATTATTCATTTTTAACTGAAGCATTGCCATTAGTACATCTGAATCCATACAAAACATTTCATATGATTTTCTGTTTTAGTATTTGGAAAGGAGATTCGATCGAAAGTTGAGATATGTCGGATCTGTGCTGTTTACCATAAGTATGGTGAATATCCGTATAATAAACCTTTAATTTTTGCCAAAGTTAAATATTGGGACATTATTGAAGTAAATCGTTTTTTTAATGGTATTTTTGCTTTTAGATTTGCTGGTTGCCAATTGTTATTTATGTGCCAGCTTTGGCTTTTAATCAGGGTGAGTTAATGCTTTTAAATGACCGTTAAACTTTCAACGAGTTTTTTGTGTCATAATCACGAACTTTGAGGACGGAATAGCGTAGTCGTTTAAACGCTTAATTTAGGCGTTCTGTGTTCAAATACAGGCAAACCACATGAATTTCTGTCTTTTTCACCTGCTAACACCTCGATGAAGACTGTCAGTGAATTCGCCACACTACAGTATCTTACAATGTCCGTTAAAAGTCAATTCATCACGAACTTAGTCTTTCCCGGGGAAAACTATGACATAAAAAATCCAAACACAAGTCCTGAAAAATTCCATCAAAATTTTACTCGAAAATAAATCTATCGACCGAATTATACTCCAAGGTCGATTCCCTAAACAATGCATAGTTTACACGTTGTTTTACTTTGATAAATAGAAAAGTTCTAAATTTTAACTGTTCAAAAACTTTCAAAGCTATTATATTAGCGCTATGCTTTTTTCACCATAATCTACAAATGTAAAATATGATATTCGTAAAGAAGTGACAGATGACACGTCAAACTAAACTTTAACACATATTGCAGTTACTGGAATGAACATCCATATTATCACACCATGCGTTTGTCTCGTCTGTATTTTTTACACAGCTTTGGTAGGTAAAATAAGGAATTTTATAATTTTTTACTGGTTTTAAAATTAACTCCGTGTGATATTTTAGGGAGGGTTAAAGGCTGTAGTATGGACGGATGTGATTCAGTCTCTTATAATGGTCGGAGCTATAATTGTAGTGGTTTTAAAAGGCACAATGGATATCGGCGGATTTGGAGTTGTTTGGGAAAGATCAATGGAAAGCGGAAGACTCGAACTCCCTAAGTACTGTTGTTTTTTTCTGTATGTGATATTACTGTAAAACAACCGAAATAATATTCAATTTTTTTTAAAGCTTCCATATTGATTTCACTGATCGACATACGGCTTGGAGTCTCATTATTGGAGGCGGAGTATTTTGGCTGCAGGCGGCCATACTCAATCAGAACATGATTCAAAGATATTTGGCTCTGCCCACAATGAAGGAAGTGCGATGGTAAAAGAAGTTGATTAATATTTGTCGATTTAAATAAGCAACCGATGGGGTTTCTTTTCCAGCGCCCTTTGGATATTTACGTTAGGAACCATGTTCATCATAGTTCTCTGCGGGTTTTCCGGTCTTGTAGTTTATTCCACTTACTATGACTGCGACCCTTTAACGACAAAGTTAGCAAAAGCAAAAGACCAACTTCTGCCCTTATTGGTGATGAAAGTTTTGGGGGATTTTCCCGGGATGCCGGGGGTTTTCGTGGCCGGTATCTTCAGCGCAGCTCTGAGGTAAATGATTACATGAATTCTTTCCTTTTTTATGATTTTTGTAAAAAGAAGCAATTTTATTTTAGTTCTTTATCAACTGGGTTAAATTCAATGTCTGCAATCGTGCTGGAAGATTTCATCAAACCTTCAATCACCACTGCACTTACCAATAGACAAACTGAATTTATAATAAAATCAGTTGTGCTAATATTTGGAGTAATTTGTGTTGCGTTAGTCTTTATTGTCGAAAAATTGGGGACCGTACTTCAGGTGATATTTTTGTTTAATACTATTAAAAAATTAATTTAACATTGACAAATTTAAACAATTATTTCATTTCCAGCTGTCAATGAGCCTAGGAGCAATGACAGGAGGGCCTCTCTTTGGAATATTTTGTCTAGGAATTTTATATCCTTGGGCCAATGAGAAGTTAAGTTATTATTAATCGAAAAAGTCAACCGGTTATTAACTTTATCTGTAAATAATAAAAACGAATTGCAGAAAATTGTTACAACTTGTCATCGTTTATACTTTCAGGGCGCTCTTTATGGAGGAATAGCAGGCCTTATAATTTCTGCCTTTGTTATATTAGGAGCACAAAGAGCTCAAGCTACGGGTAGCCTGGTTTATCACGGGAAACCATTGTCAGTAGAGGGCTGTGACTATTTATTCAATTCTACAGTTGGATTTAATAATTCTTCTTTTGTGGATAGTGAAGTGTAAGCACCTAATTTTATCATCTTTTATACAGAAGTTGGAAAAAGTATGCATTAGTAATATTAATTATAAATTTTAGGGACATTTTTCCACTGTTCAAAATCGGCTACTTATGGTATCCTGTACTCGGAGGTTTAACAACATTTTTATTCGGAGCTCTAATTAGTTTTTTCACATCCCAAACGGATTTATCAGAATTGGATCCTCAATTAATATCTCCAGTGATAAGAAAGTATTTACCAGCAAAGACAGTTTTGGAGAAAAAGGCCGGAGAAGTACCTGAAGCCATAAAAATGCTTGATAATGAGGTTTGTAAATTAAATATTTTCAAAGTTTGAAATCACTCTCTTAAATAAATACGAAATTATTTCCATTCAAAACTGCAAAGCTATTGTTTTTGATCCAAAAGGCCTTTGACCTGTTCTTTAGGACAATCAAATATAAATTTATCTTGTAAACTTTTTAATCTGTGGAATGGTGGAAACTATTTTTAATTGTTTGTTTGATTTCAGATAAATAATAAAAAAGTATTTGAAGACCAATAAATCGTTCGTTTATCTCAGTAAACGGTAAGAATAACAGACAAAAGCCAAATTTTGTTATTGACTTTATAATAACCTAAATCTTATTGAAGCCAACACATTCTGCTTTGTTACAACCCAGTTATATTTCCCATAATTAAAAACAGAGTTTATTTTTAATTCTAATTTTTTCTGCTGTAGTATTTTTCTTCAGTTAAACGGTATACTGCCCGGAAGAAGTGAAAACATTATGAATTTAATATCTTCGGACTTCTCCATCAACGTGTTCATCGAAAGTAATAGTTTTAAATTAAAAAATTATTTAAAAGTTTGATACAGATTATTTTATTTTATCCTGAACATAATCTTAATGTCAAAAAGTTTATTAAATAATTTTCTTATTTTACCAGTTATTCTTATAATTCGGAATCTATGCCCAATAAAATAAATAAAAAATAAAGGAATTCCTGACTTGTTGCGTAACTCTCATTAATATTTTAATATTTAAGGAGATTTCACTTGAAAAAAATTATGATTATCATCCTGAACGACCACAAATTGTCCTTAAGCTCATCGATGTCTTTATAATAACTTTTAATAATAATTCCCCGCTTTGGGAATCAATGATCTAACTGTAGCAGTTACAGGATGATTTTTGAATAGCGCGCCAAATCATTTGTCGCCAAGTCGTGATTGTCGCAAAAAATAAAATAACTAGCAATCGAGAATTCAAGGTGGTTTTATAAAAACGCAATATGGCGAATTAGAGTTAAGTCTAATAAAGTTCACTGTGTTTATTAATTGCGGGCATTAAATTTATGCAAAAGTTTGGTGAAGACGTGAACGTATTAGCAGAAGGATTAAAAACTGGCATAACAGGACTAATGAACCTCGCTACACAGTCTTCAGATTCAGCCAGCGGTGGTTATTTTGTCAATTTTAATCAGGACTGCACGTAAGAAGACAAACAATGAATTGTTTTTTCTCATACGTAAAAGTTTTCTTGAAGTTTTGGAAAGTGTTGTGTTTGTTACTTTCAATTTTATTGGGTCTTGTGGGGTCTAAAATTAAATGAACGCGAGATTATTGTGTTTCAATACGGATGAATTTTATCCGAAAGTAGAGATGGCCTCGAATCAGCTGTTAAAAATCTGCCTATTACGTCAAAATTATATTTTCTTCAAAATTTGCAGATTAGCGCTGAATTGTATAAAAATTCAGTTTTAAACAATTTATTATTCTCACTTAAAAGTCCTTAGTTATCTGTTGTAGATTTTATTTTTATTCTGATTTGAACTGTACTAATTATGTAATATTGATTTCTGCAGTTTTGTTTGGCAATATTGAAGTCATTTTTATATTCATTAATGCGAGATCTTTATTTTATGTCGTGAAAGTACTTTTCGTCAATATTAAGCAGAATTTTCGCTTTTATTTTATTTTTTTGACAAAAGAATTTTCCTCATTTAAATTTATTAAATATGTTTTAAAATTTTAAGTATTAAAATAACATAAAGAAAACTCAAAAAAAAGAAGTAAAGCTAAAAAAAAAATTCTTAAGATTACATTAGCACTGTTAAGTAACAAAGAGAATGAATGGAAAACAATTATAAAAAACTTGAAAACCAGAAAATAAGCAAATTTGAGATTATTATGAAGGAAATATTTTTATTTTGGGGGTTTGTAGCAGTGCTTTTTTTGGATATTATAAGATGAAAAATTAAATTTGGCAGCTTAACCAGCAGTGAAGTTTTCATGTAAAGAAAGTGAAAGTCAAGGTTTGTTAATTTAAACATAAAGACTTAAAGTAAACCAGTTTGGCCAAGGTTAGCTTTGTCCTGGAGTGACTTTAAATTATGTTTTTTGTTTTCACATATGCTTGATGGCCTTGCATGTGACTGTAAGATGTCTAATCTGACATTTGGTGAATCAATATTTTTTCTTTTAGGTCATTAACAGTAGTCACAAGGACAGGTTATAAATTAATTTCATTATATTCTGTTGATTTTCTGGATGAAATATATGAAAATGGTGAGTTGAAAAAAAAGCATAGAAGAACTTACAAATCAATTGGGCTTATAAAAATGAATATACAGCTTTTTGAGAAATTTTATGTAGAATTAAACAATTTTAATATTTTGAATTTCAGATACAGAGGATGTCTGCATTGTGGAACGCCTCTTTTCCAGTAGTCTTGTTGCCGTCGTCTCTCTCTCGTCCCCCCGGAAGTTGCAAGTATGTCATTTTAGGAAAGGAACAGAAATTTGCAAGTACAGTTATTCCAACACCATATTGGCAGTCAAGTTAAATAGATCTGTAAGTAACTGTTATTACTGAAAATATATAAACTAAAAAAAACTCAAATGTGAATTTGTAGATTTTAAATGTGTCTTTATGGAAATAGTATTACATCTCTGATTTTGTTTATTCTGACAAAGGAAATATTTATATACACATACATATATATGCATATGATTTTAAAAAAATTTTGTGTTTATCATAAAGTTTAAAGTATGACATTGATATATGGTTTAATTTTTGAGAAAACTATGCCTTTAGTTCAGTTGAATGTAATTGTAATTCTCTGGTAAATGTAAATGTAATGTAAAATGGTAAATGTAAATGTAAATGGTAAATGTAATTCTCTGGTGTGAATTAATTCCATGTTCCAAATCATTGCAAGGAAAACTTTTGATGAATTTTGACTCAATTTAGTGTAAACACCATTTTTTAAAAATGCTTTTTGGATAAGACAGTACATCTCATTAAAGATGAGAAGAACAAATTCAATATTAATACCTCCAAGTAATTTATTTTTACTGTAAAAACTTGATGAAGAATAACTGTAGATCCTTTAATAAAGAATTTTAAAATCAGTCTTTGAAGTAAGTAAATTGGGTTTTCTGACTTTAAAAGAAAGGAGGTCTTTACTCTTATATCTAATTTTAATCTAATCATGGTGATTAATTATACTCTATTGTTATTTCAGAGATTAGTGGTATGTCTAGAGGAGTCTTTATATATTCATAACATGAGGGATATGAAGGTCCTGCATACAATCAGAGACACTCCACCAAATCCAACTGGACTCGTCACCTTATCAATTTCAACCGAAAATTGTTTTCTTGCTTATCCGGGATCGAATACAATAGGAGAAGTTCAAATTTTTGATGCCAACAATTTGGTAATCATCATGAAAAAGATTAATTAATGACCATATTAAATCTTGTATTATTGAAGAATTATTTTTGTTTCAGCATGCAAAGATAATGATTCCAGCTCATGATTCTCCTCTTGCTGCACTTGCATTTTCACCCTCGGGTAAAGAATTAGCCACGGCTTCAGAAAAAGGCACAGTTATTCGCGTATTCAGTGTGCAAGATGGAGCGAAATTGTACGAGTTCAGAAGGGGCGTTAAACGATGTGTTTCCATATCTAGCCTGGTTTTCAGTACGGATTCAAATTACTTGTGTTGCTCCAGCAATACCGAAACTGTTCATATTTTCAAATTGGAAGAGCCGAAGGAAGCGTAGGTTTTCTTTCATCAAATGTGGATGTGATGGCAATCATAATATTTGGAGAAATGTCATTGTAATATTTTTTTACGATAGGATTAGACCTGCCAATGAAGACAGCCAAGGTTGGATAGGTTACTTAACGAAAGCCGTTAGCGCCAGCGCCAATTATCTTCCCACGCAAGTAACCGACGTGTTCAATCAAGGCAGAGCATTTGCAACTGTTCACCTTCCTTTCCAGGGTATTAGGAAAGTTTGCGCCATCACCACGTAAGTCCCACTTTCCTCTGCCTTCTGTGTATATATGGCTTCATGTAAACATTAAATGATATTCACAGAATTAAAAAAGTGCTGAGATTGCTGGTGGCCGCAGCCGATGGCTTTCTTTATGTTTACAATTTGGACTCAAATGAAGGGGGAGATTGCACCTTGGTGAAAAAAATCAGGTAATTAGACTTGATTAATTACAATTTTTCCCTAGGAGTAGACTTTAATTTCATGTCAGTATGCAGATGAATTTTTATACGATTGCTGAAATTTTTCAATTTTATAGATTTAAGCCTTGTGAATACACAACCGCGTCTGGCGATCAAGTCGATGGAAAATTGCCCGGCACCACTGAGAAAATTCAGACAGCAGGTAAAAAATATTTGTTTTATTAACAAGAATTTAGTTTGTTGCTCAACTGTAATTCAGTCTCAGTGCTTTTGCTTTTTTAGTTCAAAAATGAAAGGAAATTTTAAAATAATTGAAATGCATTTTTAAAATAATGATTTCAGTGAGTTTGAGTTAGTTTGACGATATGCCCTTGCCAAAATTAATTCACGGCAAGATTTTCTCCAGAGTGAGATTGAATCATATCTCATTCTGATTCAAATGTTGCCATACAGTTTTGATCAGTTTGATACATAAGATGTTAATGTTTTTTCAACTGAAACTGAGAGTGATTTTTGTTCATTCAAAGTCATAAATTGTTAATATTGACTTGTAATACTGAAATAAGATTGTCGAATGCCCGTCATTATATAGACCGAAGAATCGGTTCGGATTTAAAAAATTAGTAAGCGAATTTATAATGAAATGTGGTGAATTTGTGTTAGCATTAATTATTATGGGAGTCCGAAATTTGTTTTCTAATAGAGGATGGGAGCATGAATGAAAAGTTTGTGAGTTGACAGAATGTGTTTGGTTGTGGTGAATGTCTTCTTGCTTTATCTGTTACAAAAATTTTTCAACTGTAATCCTTCTCGCTTTCACTTCCTTATTTGTATTTGAACAACGTTTAAAAATTTGACTGCCGATCTTTATGAGAACTATAATTTTTTAAGAGAATATTTCTTAAGGCAAACAATTAAAAAAAAAAAAGAAAAGCCAGGCCTTGTTTTAGGGAAGTTCAATGTCAGGCAGATAAAATGTTAAGGGTTAATATTTTTAATTTAAAAAAATTTATAAAATTAAGGGTTAATTTTTGAAATGTAAAACAATGCACTTTTTATAAATGGATTCATATCAAAGGGAGAAACCAAATAATTTGACTTCGATCTTAAATGAATATGCAGGAAAAATGTGGGACCAAATAATACCCATTTGATTATAATTTTTCTTAATTTTATTTCTTCATGCAAAACTATTCTTATAAAATTTTGAATGCCATTTGATTAAGCCAAACAAGGAATTATGAATGCAACCTTCGGAAACTTTATAATTAAATTCTTCCTCATTGATTCCCTCACCAACAACTATGCTAATCGATTCCAAATAAATCTAATCGCTTTAGGAATTGTATTGTTACCTCTAACAGCAGTCGTCAAACTCCAAAAGTATCGGGCTTTTCTTTTTCTCTGATTCGTGCATTGTGTGCCGTGAAAAAGTCAAATTTTTAAATAATCCTTAATACACTCTCACTGGTCAATAATTTTCAAGCAGCATAAATAGCTGTTTTATGTAATTTTAAGGAAACGTGTCTTTTGTCCAGGATCCATAAGTAGCTACGCTGGAATTGTCAAAGGGCGAACTCTTGGAACAATGTCAGGTATTGGTATGACTAATTGGTGTACTCGCACAAAATTCATTTCATCTTTTTACTACTCGTTCTGTTTAACACACTCTGCCCACTATTATACTTTACTTATAATGTCATATGACTTTATAAAAGCAGGTTTGTTGTATCATTTATTTGAATTTATTTAAACCGTTAGGGTTCAGGTTTGGTTTTCAAGATGGTCGGCATTTAAATTTTAGCAGTTTTTCGAACACGAGTCGATAAATTTATTTGGTCGAGAAACCATTTTAATCCGCTTTTTTCTGTAACTATGGTTGTATTAATGTAAGAATAATGTGCATCGTGATGATTAATTACTAGTTATTCGGATATTAGATAAAATTTTTTGGTTTTTCACTATTCGTATTCGAGTATTTATATTTTCTTGGCTGAAAACTATAAAACCTTACGCGAAATTTTGTGTCATGAGAATTCGAATAGAGCCAAGGAAATAAAGCAATTAAACTTAAATTCAACATATTTATTTTTAAAACTATAGTTAGCGAAGTCATTTATTATTATAAATTTTAATCTCTTAATAATCATTAAAATAATTCCGTTGTTTGAAGGTTTCAATGTATTAGGTTAGAGAGACATACGCATGAGTAATTTTTTTCATTGTCTTCTGCATATTTCTTCATGTATAATTATCATTTCAAGTTTAATTTGTGTAAGAGGATCTTTTTGAAAATGTATAACTTTCTACAAATGCTCGCATAAATAATTTTGAGAAGTTCACTGATTATCATCGAGGGTAGGCAGGGCCATTTTATGTATAACATTATAAGTCTGTGATGTTTTTATGGCTTTGAGAAATGGGCTATTAATAGTCAAGAAAAGGTTCTGTATTTCAAAGAAAGGCGTACCTTGTTTATTCAAGGCAAGGATGTAATATATAATGGAACTAAAAAAGTATTCCCGGGGTTCCTATTTCCTCTCAGGAACCCATCCATTTCACGGCGATTTAGGAGGTTTAATAAAAAATTTCGTTTGGATTTTAGATTCAGAAAAACTCCGGGAAATGGCGTCCGCTTCAGAGTCGCCTCCAAAAGACGTTTTCCGATTCGACGATGACAACGAGTTTCCACCCGTCACTCAGAAGACGGAATAAAGTTGATTTCAGTAAAACTTGACCACGTTGGAGGATATTGGATGTTTATGAAGAAATTATTATATTTATTAAAAAAAAAAACTGAAACAAAACTTTAAAATAAGTTTCGCTATGAATTGAATCTTCTATATAATTTTTAGTTTTGTAGATATTGTGTTTATTATATATATGAATTTGATATTTTCCAAATAAAAGTAATTTTATGTAAATAAATTTAAGTGATGTTTTTTTAAGTTGTAAATATAAATCATTTGATTGGGATTTGACAAACCGTTTTTGTTTTTTAATGTGAGTTTTAACTTTTTTATTCCGTGCAATGGAGTTTATAATAAAGTTAAAACAGTTCGATTGAGTGGACTAATAAAAAGACAGATTACCTCCTGTTTTTTTATTACATTCTTTACAAGAAAATTATATTGTTAAAACTGTCAGAAATGATTTGACTCAGGAATGATTTTTTTCTTTATGCAATTTCCCAATTGTGTTCTGCTTTTATCAACAGTGCCTTAAAGCCGATTTAAATCACTGAATTTGGAAATTTATTCGGTGCAGTTAAAGTTGTTAACTCCTCTTAAAAATGTTTCAAAGAAAATATATTATTTGCTTAGTTAATAATTTAAAAAAATTAGAAGTGACATTTGTTCTGTAAACATTTAAAAACTCTGAATGTAAAAAATTGAGCCTTCGACTTTCATAAAATTTTATACACACGATACTGTAATTGTTTTTTTTGATTTGTCTAATATCAAATTATATTCAGGCGACCGATAATGTTCCCAATTGATGAATCCTAAAAATGATAAAAAAGTGTCCCGCAGACGAATTTCCGCGTTGCGTCAGTCATTATTTCCAACAAGGATCAGCAGGTTTTTAAAAAGTTATCATGCACCCACTTGTTAAGCGATAACGAAATCCTTTTAATTAATATTTGCAATTACACGCGCACTCGGTTTTAATATTCACATCGAGCGACAGCAAAAGTAATTATTTAAGTATTTCATCTGAAATCTCAGACAGCTTTTTAGTTCAGCCTTATTCAGTTTGAAAAAAATAATTTCCCATTAAGAAAGAGAATAGCTCTGATAACCCCTTTTTATTCTTGGGTATTGCCTGTTGTTTTTTTTCATCGTTACTTTCGTCAAACTCATATGTAATTGTGTAATTTGGAGCTTTAGATTGAAACAAAACAGCCTTTTCTCATTTCTTACCTGAGGGAATTTCCCTATTCATAAGTTAACAATTCTCAAAGTCGCATTCTGAGAAAATAAAGTTTAGGACATGAGATGTTTATTCAAGTGATAAAATATCCCGAATGAGCTTTAGGAATTTGCAAAGTGATAAGAGAGCTATTATGGAAATTAAGGAAGAGGAATTTGAGGAAATGAAGCAAAAACATTCGCGGGCCAAACACTCCCCCGAAGACATTTTGGGTGCTGAAACTCATTCCATGCACCCAATTGTACTCAGCAGAAAACGAGTTTAGGGTTTTGAGTAGTGTTCGAGTAGATAATGTTTAAGGGTAGACTGTAGTATACTTATGCAACGAAAGAAACCTCCATTTTTTAACTCTTTAGAAAAAATTCCTGTCCCCGAAATGATATTATACTGTATTTTCTCAAATGGTTTATATTATTTCCCGTTATATAAGGACTGATTGTCTAACGAGATGAACCTTAACATTGGCTAAAGTTTTGTAATAAATTTTAAATTTTGTGAAAATTTAGAAAATAAGCCATCCAATGGTATTCAGAAGGATTGAAGGGTTTAATACATTATATTCTGTAGTCTCCATTTATTATAATTTTTTCTGAAATTGCTTAACTTTTTTAGGCTTTTCTTCTATCAGAATATGTTAAACAGCAGATTTTTATCTTTCATTCATTCACTTCCTCATTCGGTATACTTTTTAGTATAAAAGGAGGAATTTTTTTGAGAAAGGCATTAAGTCGTTCACAGCTTTCTTTAGTGCAACATTTAAGAAATTATTTTTTGAGGTAGGTTGAAATTTAATATTTCTTTTTTTCCCTTATTCTCGGTTTTTTAAGAGAAGCTACATGAAAAATAAATTTTTGAAAACTGTCCTCAGTTATGTGCAGCATTATTCGTTTCACAAATAATTATTTAATTTTTTCTAAAAATGCTTTAATAAGTTTCGCGCTTAATGGGGGTTTCCCAGACTAACCAGGAAACAAACAAAAAAATTTATGGCTGAATGAAACTAAGGGAGCGGTGTAACGATTCAATTATTTCGATTTCAGTTCAAACATGAAGTCCATCTTTCTTTTTGCCTTTGTGGCCATTCTGTTGGTCTCCATTAATGCATCCTTTGAGGACTCGAATAAGTTGGACCTTCTGAAGGAACAAAACATTGAAGAATTTCAAGATTTCGCTCCCATCAACGCAAACTTCACCGAGTTATTAACCGCCTTTTCAGATTCTAATGGTAAATTTTTTATTTTCTCATTCGAACGAGGAAAAACCATTGTTTTCTTTGGTGGAAACAAATGCAAATGAGAATAACGCACCTTTACCGACACTTGACAACTCTTTGAGGGACGAAAAGCTTCTGCTCTAATAATGTTTTTTATTTTGTTTAGGTCCAGAATCTTACAAAAGATGCTTAGCAGTCAGATGTCCGATCAAATGCATTATTTGCATTTGCAGATGCGTCAGATACGGTTAATAATTTTATGTCAAATTTTTACTCAAATATAATAAAATATTAGAATAAGTGTAAATTGTCTTACAATTTATTTTAAAATCTATTCTCTTAAGTTCTACTCTTCAATTGTTAATTCAAAAACAAAACTGACCTCTTTGCAAAGATAAAATACACAAGTTTTAACGGTCTTCTCTGCCCAAGGCTTGCATTTCCGGTTGGTTATGTCTGTTTGTATGTCTGCTTAGGTTAAATGTTTGGATATCGATGCGTCTGTGAACTGAGAACCTGTTGCAAAGTTGTTTGCGCACCTGAGTCTGATAACCGATCGTGACAAACAAAACAGAATTAAATTACATTGTCATCACCACCAACGCCTTCCCGATTTGCATTTTTTATTTCAACCGACGGACTTTCCGTTGGCCTTTTTTCGTAAGACTTTTTACGATTGGAATGAAATGACATAGAATTGTATTTCTTTCTCTCATCCAACACTGTGTAGTTCATAATCACAATATCGAATTCGAAACTGTCAAATAAATTGGTCGATTTCGGTTGTGACGTCATCAGTCACCAACGGTTATTCTGAAAAGGCTAATTATGAAATAGGCCAATGAAAATGAGATTTTGTTTTGTAATTAAATCTGTAAAGTTAGTCAGTGAAATTTGAATAAGAACGGAATAGTGAAATGTTAGTTCTGAAATATTCTACAAACATTAGATTGAAATATCTATTTCAATATTTCAATAAATATTCAGTTTATGTTTTTTTTACTTCCTTTTTCAATACTCAATAAAATGTCTGAAATCTCTATTTAATTTTTTATAATAAAAATCTAAAATGGCGGAAAACGGCATCGAATTCCATAACAAAAGTACGTTAAAAATAAAAAGAAGTGAGAAACGACTCAACCACCGTTGACTAATTACAATAATTCTTAATCAGATCTCATTGCCGTAATAAAGGCCGACGAATTCGATGATTACATTAGGTTTTAATGGCTCTAATAATAATTGAACGCCTTCAGTCTCAACTGCTTCTCCTGTGTTCGCCATAAAAATGTATTCCGGTCGATTTCACTTGTTTCCTTCACTCAGCAAAGCTGACAGTTGAACCTGAAAATATTATTTATCGCCAGATTGCGAAAATTGCTTTAGGATTGCTTCGACAAAACTATTGAAGGAATTTAGTTTTTCCATCCGTTAATTTTACGCAATGAGTTTGTAATTTTTTATTCGTTCTTGGGAAATTTTTATATTTCGTGGTTAGAGGAATAAACCAAAAGAACATGTTTTCCCCATATTTTGTTCTGAAGGAAAGAAGAACTCAGGTTTTTGGTATGAAATTGGAAATGTGGGAGCATAGAGTGAATGAAAACCTCGAGAAGGAATACATTTTAATAAAACCACAGAGTTTCGTCGAACACAGTTTCAAATAATGGCCGAATGTTTTTGTTTTTTTACTGCCAATGGCAAATCAGACCTAATTTTTATGCAAAGTAAGTGATTTTATGTAAGTGAAGAGAGTTCCGAATAAGTTCGGGAACTTCTGGGTTCGATCAAAAACAGCTTTTTAAAAATTTTAACCAGTTTTTATATTTTTTAATAAAAAATTATTCAAATGACTAAACCACAATACTCTGGTGCGACCCTAAAACCTAATGGAAAATTTTTAAGAATTATACTTTGTCCATTCAGGAAAATAGAGAGAAACCACATAAATTTATTCGGAGACTACTTAATAATTTTTTTCACTTATACTGTGATCCAATCACCTGCGAGACATATTAATAATAATTAATATAAAAATAATTTCATTAATTGACTAAATGATCTACCACTTAAATATATAAAATTTATTTATTTCTGATATAAACTACTCTGACGACAATAAATAGTAGTAGAATTAATATTTGAAAAAAACAAAACATGATTAGATAACTGAAACATAAAACTAAAGGTTAAATTTAGCCCAGAAAAACGAGGAGACATAATCACAAAAAGCATTAGCTCAATTATGGCAATTACAAATGTGAAAATGTTCTCTTTCAATTAAGTACTCTTAAAATTTAGTTCTAAAGTTTAATTTCGAATAAGATTTTTGTAAATTGCCATTTGCTGCTGACTTGGTTCCCCTCAGCAAACTTAGAATAGAGTGAGATCTATCAGATTTTATTCGCGTAATCTTTTGACCTTTTAAAATGTGATTCATTTGATACGGCTGCGAACAAACAAAAGCGACAAACAGGTGCCTTATGAAGCGCCACTGATAATTTTTACGATTAACTTATGAAAGACAGCTTCAACGGTTGTTTCATTGTAAAGATGAAATAATTTCCAGGTTTAATGATAATATTTTTTAACAAAAATAATTAATCAGTCGGCAAAAGTCAAATAATGGATTGGAATGTAAAAACTCCCGAAATTGCACCCACAAAATGAGTTTATTAAATTATTTAGCGGAAAATTAGTTAATTCACAGCCGTCATAATAACGATTAGTACTTATTAAAAGTAGAAATTTGTAGTGTTTTTCCAAGTAAATAGACTCATACTGAACAATACAGAGGACGGGTGGAAAATAAAAAGTTTACATTAAGTACCTCATAATATATTAATTAAAAGAAAACGTATTTATAATTAATAAATACGAAAAAAAACAAAATTAATTAAATTTAAACAAAAAAATGTTTCCTCTATTTTGATTTTCGCTTTTCTTCATTTTAGTGACATTTTCAGGTATTCCTTTCCGGCACTTAAAAAAATATTATTTTTCATAGTCATTTATAATATATTATTAATTTTAATCACATTACATTATTAATTACAAATAATAATTAAAACTAAAATGGTTTCAATCCATATCCATTGCAGTACAATGCTACCGTCCTGCTCAGGATTTTATAACAAATAATTTTATACTCCCATATTGTTAGCCCAAGGAAGAGTAGCGACAGAAGTGTCACTTTTCACCGTATAAGTATAACAGAGAAAATAGTTATAAAGAGGTTTTTCATGGCTAGAATTATTAAACAATAGGTTGATCCTTTTCAGGTGAAAAGTCCCGGAGGGAATGGATAAATTCTTCTGCAAAGTGCTGCAGGCGGATGTGCATAATTAGGTTAGTTGGAACAAGAAGGAAATGAGCAATGCAGTAGGAATTCCAAATATAAACTCAGTAGCACCTGGAAGCGGCGTAGAATTAGGTCGAGATTCCTCCGAGGAATTCTCATTCATCTAATGAAAGGTCAAATATGGGACAGGTGTGAGGCATTCGGGAGTAAACACTATTTTTATATATTGCAGAATGAGTAAATGAGTAAATGAGTCACTCCTACTCATTTAACGCTCTCGGCCAGTTTCACGGCGAGTTGGTCTCTTTGTTCAGAATGTGTGACGTGTATTCCAAGTCGGAAAAATGGCGGGAATGAAAGCACAAGATGCAATCTCTTTGCCTCCCGAATCTTTTTTTTATACTTAACTTATACTCATCCGTGGTGGCTTCAAATTGCTTCACTTTTTAACACAACGCGAAACGACTCAAACTTTTAAAACATGTTTATTCCATGAACACTTAAATTTGAACGGCTTATCTAAAATTTCCCATCTTGTCTTGTAAAACCACTGAACCAATTTTATGAGAAGACTATTTATTTCGTAGTGCTTATCTTGCGACGACAAAGAAGCAGACCGATACTAGAAGTAACAGATTGGCAACGAGAGTTCCCGCCGAGTTGTAGTAATAGCTGTTGTATCCGGAACCCCAGTAGTTGTCGTAGCCGTTCGAACGCCCGTCAAAGCCTCCTCCTCTGGAAGTGTCTGCCGGCTGCATGTAGCTCCTCACTCCGAGGGAAGCCCGAAGAATTCGGTAGTTCGGCTCGTTCAGGTTCACCCGCCCTGTGATGTAGTTCTGCAGCCGGTTGGTCACCACCCAGAGGTTCCCGCTGTCGTCGATGCTGAAAGTGTCCGGCCATTGCAGCGCATTGTTGTCGCGAGCGAGGATTCTGCTGCCGTCGTCCACTCTGGAACCCCTGTTCGTGTCCCAAACCCCAATAGCATTGAAGCCAAGTAGCCCGTAGTAGAGGTTTCCACGATTGTCCATGATCATTCCGTCCGTAATGGACTGTTTTCGGCCTAAGTCGCGAACCGATGAAGACACATCACTGGAGAGACTAGGATTCTTGAGGACCGATGTGGGCAGGGAGTACAGATTGTAACTGCCGAGGGGACAGTAGTACAGAGTTCTCTCGTAGCCGGAGGACGGGGACAGAGCAATACCATCCAGATTCTTGCCCCGGAGCTCGATGTCGATGTTGTTGATGTTTACGAAATTCGAGTCTGGATCGGATCTCATGGAGGTGGCGTCCTTGACCTTCCAGGAACGGTCGTCTCGGAAACTATACACGATAATCCCGGGATCGTCTCCATGGTCGGTGATGTACGCGTACCACCCATTTGCATTGTCCAAAACAATGTCGTTCAAGTAGCTTCCATATTGTGATGCAACGTTGCTGGGAAAATTGAAAGACTTAATGATCCTGAAGTTGTTATTGTTGAAAGCGCTGGGAAACGAGGGATTATAATTTCCCGGGAATCCCTGATTGGGAAACTGTCCCTGATACCGGTTCTGCTGATTCCCAATGAAGTTACCAAACTGATCATACTGAGGATTGGAGGAGTTGAAGTTGGGGTAATTGTTGAACCCCTGAGGGTAGTTGGTTCCTTGGGAGTTATATTGACTTGGATTGGGGTAGTTGGAGTTATACGGCGGATTGTTTCGGTTATACTGACTGGGATTGTTGGGATTGTAAGGTTGATTCGGGTTGTTGGGGTTGTACGGTTGATTGGAATTGTAGGGCTGGTTGGGGTTGTAAGGCTGATTGGGATTGTAAGGCTGGTTGGGGTTGTAAGGCTGGTTAGGATTGTATGGTTGATTGGGGTTGTAAGGCTGGTTCGGGTTGTACGGTTGATTAGGATTGTACGGCTGGTTGGGGTTGTACGGTTGATTAGGGTTGTACGGCTGGTTGGGGTTGTACGGTTGATTTTGTCCTGGCGTAAACTGCTGCGGCCCAAACTGCTGAGGTCCGAAGTTCGGTCCAAATTGGTTAAAATACGGAAATTGTATACTGTTTAAATCTATGATGACCAGTTTTGGCGGACATCTGGAATCGTGTCCACCGCCAGACATAATATTCGTTCTGCCACTGTCAATAATCCACATTCTGCCCTCCGTGTCTATCTCCATGCTCTGAACGAACTGAAATGCCGAACAGTTGCCGATTTCTTGCATTTGCCAGTTGGGAAACGCTTCCAAACGAGGGGACATGTTGTTCTGCATCGTTTGAGATGGTATGGAAGCGAGAGTCACCGGCACGCCCTCTTTCCACCGCGGCACCGTAACGAAAATCCTGTCCCGCCATGCCTTCACTCCGGCCAACGCGTTGTTTTCGGGAATGAACCGTCTGTTGGAGATGGACTGTGCCCTGGTGGCTTCGTCTATCCAGTTGTAATCCAGCTGCTTCCACTCGAACATAACCCGAAACGGTTCCAAGCTCTGCCCTCCCGGACCGAACGAATTACTCGAAAACGGGTCATTGTGACCGCCGTAATTCCTGTTGTAATTATCTCCCGTACTCCATCCCTGACCGTTCAGTTTTCCAAAAAACGAGTAAATTAATAAAAACTGAATCAAAACCTTCGTCATCTTTACGGCTCGGCGTAGACTGAATGCACTTTAAAGCCAACTTCAAACACTACACAATAATAGTTGATTGTGTGTTAAAATGGACTAACTTTAAAAACAGTTTTTTTCTGTGAAATTTTTGCTGCCGTCGCACAATAATCCTTTACCTTACCAAAAGTCTGCAACCGATCTGTAAAGGTTCGATTTCAGGTAGTCAAAGAGTTACGCACTTAAAAAAACAACCGTTTTTTTTTTTAATAGAGGGCGCATTCCTTTTAATGGCCAACTGCGAAAGGAGCTGAAAGTAAAGATTTATAGAGCAATAGCCATGACGACGAGAGAACGGTTACCCACAACAAACTTTTTCAACATTTTCCACATTCCCTCGTTCTCATTTTCCTTCCCTGTTTGTTCTAATTTGATGGAAGGAAAGTCGATTTACAAAAAATGAGCAAAATTTAAAACGGACGTTTAGTCGTTAAGAATTATTTTGACTGATCAGGTTTGATAAATTTTATAATTTTCTGTTGTCAGTTGGGTGAAAAACAGCGTTAGCATCGTCCGAGTGCTCTTCTGAGAAAATAATTTTGTTGGAGGTTTCATTTTATAGACCGGTTTAATACTCGGCCGCCATTTGAAGGTAGCCGTACATTCAGAAACGTACCTGTGCAACATTGGTACGTTTTTCACCTTTCGTTTGGCAACACTGCCGCCATGTTGTTTACTATTATTTATCGGTTCCAGTCATCATGGCAGAAACCGCAGCACGCCCATTCTGACTGTTATCTATACCTGAATGGGTTATAATGATGCATTTGGCATCCGCGGTCGGTCAGCTGAATATCTGCTGAGTGGATGCTGAATCCGATGGCGATTTCCATCGGAAGATTAGGATGACGTGGAGCACGGGTCATAGCAACAGGGTTGCGACTTTCACACAACCTCATCGAATTAATCTTCGGTTATGCAGATGTCTGCCATGTCATCGAATTACCCTTTATTTTGCATTGCGATATATTTCGAATAATTGTGAAATTGTTTTTTCGTTCCCAGATTTCCACTAAATATATTCTTCTTCAGTTGTGAAACTTTGTTATTCCCCTTTCGTGACTGTCTCTCAGGTTGATTTCACAGGATGTTTTGGGATAAACCCAAAGTTGATTTCAAATAGGAATTTGCCACGAAATCCGGCGAGATTAGCTGGCCCAATAATGCTGTGTAAATTTTTAATTAGCACAACTTTGAAATATAAAGTAACTCGCATTCGTAAATCTCAATGTTTAAACGCAAATAGAAACCTCTCATTGTGTGAAAAACAATTTTCACTTTTTCACAAATTTCTTTCTTTTGTTTTCTGACAGATAACACACAATGACGAATCCACTTTTTTCTATTTCGAATCTAGAATTTACCATTTTTTATCTGTTATAAATTTTGAAATTGTAGAATAAATTTTTATAACATAAAAATGAAAACGAAAAATAATGATTTGGTCATTTCGTTACATTAAATCAGTGATGGCCAACTTACGGTCCGCGGGCCATATCCGGCCCGTGAAGGTGTTGCATGTGGTCCGCTCTTTTATTCCTAAATTCACATACGTATTTGTTGATTTCAGTCCATTTTAATTTTTAAATAAAGGGTTATTCTAATATTAGAATAACTTCAATTTGAAATTCTTTTTTATCTTTCGGCTAAATTTTAAATTTACGCGAACGCTTTCGAATCCATTCGCCCATAAAGTCAAAAGGACTGCTTGCATAAAAATGTAAAAAGGGTAAAGCCGGAAAAAAGAGGCAAAGGCAATAGTGAGAGCAAGAACACAGAGAAAAAAAGAAAATGAGAAGAAAGAGAAAAGAAGAAAATGAGTAGAAAGAGAAAAAGAGAAAATGAGAAAAAGGGAAAAAGAGAAGAGAGTAAAAACTAATTTTAAAAATCCATATTTAATTGCGTCCCGCGAAATTACACCAAACTCAACTTTGGCCCGTACATTATCAAAGGTTGGTCATCACTGCATTAAATAAAATAACAATTCGGTAGTAAATGAAAAGTGGAATCTTCGCTTATCTGGAAAAGAGAGATAAATTTCCATCGTTGCTTACATTAAAGCCGATCACTTAGAGAAAGGCAGAGTGGGCAGAAACAACGGTTTTTGATTATAATGGGGGAGGGGCGATGGGTTAAATTAATTGACCCGGTGCAGAAGGACTTTTCAACCTCAATTATAAGCGCTTTTGTAATATAACTCTCTTAAAATCATCGCATACTCAATATTTGATTTAAAAAAGAGGTCTCAGGTAGAAAAGTAAAGGAATTTACTCAATTGTAAACAGTTTATTTGAGTTATTAACTTAAAGTGAAAAAGGGAAAACCGGAAACGAAGTTAATAATTATGAGAAAAATTCATTTGAGCATTCCGGAAATTGCTGAAAAAGCACAGCTTATTTCTAAAGAGGTGTGGATAGACATAATGCTCTGTCACGCGAAGGTCCTTCGGCATTTCCTTTATTTTTGACGGCATTCTAAAAGACTAATCTTTGAGAGGAGTCAAAGACGGGGGGATTCGTCAACCGGAAAGAAAATAATTAATTTTGAAAACAAAATGTTAAGTGTTTTCGTTTTCGACCTCTAAAACTCATGTAAAAGCGAGCGCTCAGATGTAGCCGAATGAAACGACCTTAAGCACTAATTTTTTTCTCAGGGAAAAAAATTCCACGTTTTACTGTGGAGAACTTTTTTGAAAGCACTCATTCAACATTCAAAGATTACTTTTATATAACTGATTTTAGCGGAAGTAACTGCCTTCTGCGGATATGGTGGGCAAAGGAGAAGGGAAATCGCTCAAAGACGAACATTTTGATTTCTTCCATATTTCTTTTATCTTACAGTATTCTGTTTTGTGGGAGATGAGAACGTAAACATAATACAAAAAAAGTTCTTTAAGTTGCTAATTACACTTACGACACCTTAGGATTTTCTAGGAATGATTCTACGTAAAAAAATGGGTACTCATGAAACCGTTACTAGACCAAAATAAAGTTACGTTGAAGTTTTCAACTGAGGTTCAGGTCAATGAACCTGAAAACCTAAATTTCTCGAGTGCCATCTTCGCTCAAGGCCCGGGAAAAGAGGAGTGAATTTTTCAACGTAAGATGCGAAAAACGTGTTCATTTTATTAATTTTGATTTTCTTAGGGAATTTCTAAAGAACGATATCAGCTTCATGCAAAAGTCTGCCCGTTGTAAGGCCACTCTGATCTCACCGATGTGTCACTGCTTTTAATACCTTTATTTCACGCTAAATCAATCAAGGTCCCATAAGAAAACCTCACTTTTCTGCTATGAGAATTCATATACATAAAACGGGAATGAATTTTTTTGGCAGGCAATTTGGAAATGTTCTTCATTTTCTCTACAACCGATTACAGTAGTTCTAGCCGGAAATAGTAAGAGCGAGCCTTATTCGATCACTCATTTGTTTTAGGTTTACCTGCAGTCATAATTTTCTGCGTGGCAGACTTCATTGTTGAAGGCTATATTGTCGAGACCTCTCGAATAATTACCGCAGTTGAATTCTTTCTTAGCTAACAAAGCCGGATTTTACAATAAAAACTTGAGAAAAGAAAGAAAATTACAAGTTAATTATTTTATGCGAATGCAGTTTGCCTAATTTGAAAAGACGACATTTTAACAGACATTTTTGACTTTAATTAAACTTCTCAACTTTTTATTAAATTTAGTAAACTTTGTTGTGAATTACACTAAACTCAGTTTTCGGTATAAAAAAATGTCAAAAATTATTTTATAAAAAAAGTAAATACAATCAAAAGTAAATAAATGTATACAATACGTGGCAATGAAGTTCTGTATAATAAAAATACAAAAAATAAGATTACACTATTTGAAAGTACTGTAAAAAGAAATTTTTTTGACTAATTTAAAAAAAAAATATTAATATTTTAAAACTTCAATAATTTTATTTGCAGTAAAATTCGGTAAACTATAAATTTAATCTATTTTTAAATTCGTTTAACTCCGAACGGGAATTTCTTGAGTTTTTATACTTTTCCCTTTTAAGGTTTTTATTGCTTTATTATAATATATACTGCCTTAATTAGTTCATTATTCGCAAGAAGGAAGTCCAAGGCAACTAAAATGAATTTAACAAGATTTTTATTTTATTTTTTATAAAAATAATTACATAAAAGAATTTGTTAAGGAATCCAACCCTTTCTTTCAATTAAAAGCTTTAATAATAGGCAGTAAGAGTAAATTGATCTCTACTCTCCAACAATATCCCTGAATAGCCATATTAAAATGTTTATAAAATTTTTATTTCTATGGCACTTACAATATAAACAAAATTGTTTTTTATAGTTATCTTTTATATGAATTAATAAAGATTCTCCACAATCAGTGCTTTAATTTTTTATTTCAGGAGCAGCTGAATCACTCCAAACAGGTTTTCGCTTTTCCACGAAACTTTTCAATCCTTCGAGGCCGTCCTGAAGCTGTAGGTTATCGGTCATAACTTGGGCTCCCAACCTATTAAAAAATAAACAATCAATTAAATTTTATAAATATTAAATGTCAAAACATCTCTCATATTAATTTTGTGAATAAAATTTATTGGTGTTATTTTAAACCCATATTAATAAATATTTATTTTTATGATTTCAAAAACATACTTATATGCTGAATGAATATCTTTTCCCAACTGTTCATAAAAGAATTTTTTTCCTAAAGCAATCACAGCTCTGCTTTTGGCTTTAATGGCATTTACATGTTTTTCAACTTCCTTTTCTGAAACAAAGAAATTATAAATGTTATGTATATGAAATAATAAATGAATTTTCTTCAACTACCCAAATCTTCCTCATCACAAACTGCAGATATTAATCCTGATTGAAGTGCTTCAGAAGCAGTCACAGGCATTCCAGTGAGTAACATTCTTGCAGCAGCCTTTGTCCCAGCACTTCGACTCACTGCTATTCCGGGAGTGCTACAAAAAATCCCAAAATTGGCTCTGTAAAAAAATAATTATTTTAAATAATCTTTACATCTGAGTAAATGCATTTATGTCCTATCAGTATATACCCTGGTGTAGAGAAAGAACTCTTATTAGTGGCAATTACAATGTCACATGTTGCAACTAATTGACACCCTGCAGCAGCAGCTATTCCATTTACACATGCAATAACAGGTATGGGTGCCTCTATAATTGACAACATCAATTCAGCACATTTGGAAAATGCATTGTAATGTTGTTTTGAATCTCCATTTGCCTACATAGTAAATTAATTTAAATATAAGTTCTCATAATAAGATTGGTGACTCAAGTTTTTCCAGTGGATATTTAAAATCACACTAAAATAAAAAATAAGAAACAACATTACCAAAATGATTTTTACAGCACTAAAAAGATACACACCAACTCCACCAGGTTATGTCCGGATGAAAAAACAGGTCCATTTGCAGAAATAACTATACAATGAAAGGGTGAGTTTTTGGACTCTGTTATTGAACTTAAGATTTCCTCCATCATTGTCATTGACAAGGCATTCCTGAAATAAAACCATAAAGGGTTGTTCAAATCAATTTTTAATTTTATCAAACTTCTATTAAATCAGAATTAAGAATTCTGATAAAGCAGCAGATTTTATCTATGCTAAGAATTTTTCTGTTTTATTAATACAATAATATAAATTTAAAAAATTAAATAAAACTTATAACTAAATACCTTTGGTTGTTTATTTTGTATGTCTTTTATAATTAATTATAAAAAACGCCAAATATATAAAAAAATATTTTAAAAATTTATATAATAAAAGAAAACCCAACCTTGTTTTAGGACTATTCAAAATAATGTTCCTAACTCCATCTTTATCTTTAATATCCACCAGTTTTCTTTCCTGAGAACCTGAATGTTCTAATCTGGGTCCAGCAGAGTAAGATCTTTTAAAAAGATTTGTAACATTTCTCACAATCTAAAAGCAATCATTTGCTGCGTAAAAAATTAGACTCATAACTATTTAAGTTAATTAATTTCAGAGTAATTTAAATTAAACTTACAAACTTACTCATTCTATCAAATTTTTGCTTTTATTTTGATTTTGTAAAAATTATGTATTAAAATGATAAGAGATTTAATGTTATCAGATTAACAAATTAACGTCATAAGCCCCAACGGTTCTTAGTATTGCCAACATAACAATTTATCTTTCATTGAATTTTCGCGCCAATTGAAAGAAAATTCTATTCTAAAATTTATTTGATATTATTTTCAACTAAGAAATGCTATTTCAATTTCAGTTCGATGAATAGTTTTAACAAAAATTTTAAAGTGAAGAAATGAATTCTATTTTGTGTAAGATTTGTCCATTTTGCTTTAGTCACTGATTTAAAAAGTGAAACGTGAGAAGTTTTTAAGTAAAACACTGAAATTAAATATAATTATGTCTATTTAAATTGAAGATGAATTACCACTCTGTCGCTCACTTTAACTGAATGTCTAATTCTGAAATAATTTCTATGCAATTCGAAAAATACCACTCACAAAATTAATGAATATTTTATAAATAAACAAATGTTTTCCTCTCATTTTTAAAGTACTGTTTTTGTGTTTATTTTGATATTTTCCAGGATTGAAAATGGACGAATGGGAAACGTTTCTTGAACATCCCTTAGACAAAGATATGTATAAGCCCAAAAAATGTCCTCTGCCTAAAAAACCACCCTTGAGAATTTTAGTTACAGATGCCGGCTCTAAAATTGCTTACTATATATTATATAAAATATGCAGTGGAATTGTTTTTGGACCGGACCAACAAATAATTTTTCATCTGATTAGTTCAAGAGGATCCGTTAATCATAAATCCGTTGTTTTAGAATTAATGGAATGCGGATTTCCTTGCTTTAAGGGTAGGAGCTTTTATAAGTAGGTATTTCTTTGAAGGCTGATGATCCAAGTGAATCAATACGAGTGCGAACGGGTTAAGAAGTCTTTGGAACTCGTCATAGGATTTGATGAGCATTTTTTATGATTTCAGACATCGTTGTCAGCAGTAATGCGGCGATCGCTTACAAAAAAGTGGATATTGTCATTGCCATTTGCACTTATGAAGAAATGCCTGGAAGGATTGTGACCGGAGCTCTCATTTATCAAATGGCCAAAGCACGTCAGCTAGTGAGTAGTTTCTTAGAAGGATCTTAGTTTTTAATGTGAATGCAATTTTAAAATTAAGCTTACGTCAAAACCCAGATAAGAAACGTTCAGGACTATGCGAGTAAAAATTGTAAAGTAATTTTTACTGGGCCTTCGACTAAAGCTATCACAGTTTTGCTAACCGCTCTTGTCAGGTTCGGCATGAAACTTCCACCTAACAACATATCCGCCGTCACTTGCTTAGATACAGTGTAAGTGTAAAGATCCAACGACTTACACTCAAACAGAAGGAGTTATGTATGAAACGATATGCAAACAGAAGCATAATTTTCCATTTTCTTCCGCTTTTCAGTATAAGCAAAGCCATGTTAGCAGCAAAACTGAAGACTACCACAGATAAAATAAAAAACGTTGTTATTTGGGCGGGGACTTATCCCGATATTCGACACGCGACTGTTCGAATGTACCCTCCGAATGACAGGGGCGCTTTGGAAATGATTGATGTCCCCATCAGTGAAGCAGTGCAAGACGATACGTGGTTGTATGGTTCTTTCGCCATGGTATACATCTTTCACCTAAATTTGTAGGAAGCTCTCTGTCAGACTTAAGCAAGGTATTGTCTGTTTTTAGGGCATCTACAGAAGAAGGATGATACCCGAATTGTTAAAATACGGAAAAGCGATCGCTCTGTCGACGGCCCGACATTTGAAAGTGCTGATGAAAGGCTCTGACATAATCGACGAGATTTTCTCTATGGGGGTTATTACACCCGCGAATCAAGCTTATGGCGTAACAGAGGGCTTTGGTTTTTCCTTTCCAGTAAAAACCGAAAATGGATGTTGGGAAATTCTCCAGGTTACCTTTTTCACATTAGTTTTTGCTCCTGCAGATGTAGAATTTTACCAAAGAAAGTTTTTTTTATTTTAGGATGTTTCGTGTGGGGTATCAACCCATTTAAATATAATGAGAAGCATTCATAATTTGACGCGCGGAAGCGTTCAGTCCTCTATTATTAAAATAGTGTCATTCATGCTTGAATACGATGCTAACCAGAAGCAATCGGTGCAGTATTGCCCGAAAAGTGAGGATGAGGTTATAGAAACAAGACCATGGATCACTAGGTATTTCGTAACCCCTAATCCTGCAGAAGGAGTTGACAGAATTCGAGGAGATGTTAGTCGCTCTTCGAGGAAGTCCATTATATGGGATGATCAAGTCTCTATGAGAAGATCGGGATTTATGAGATCTACGATTCGGTTCAATTCGGAAACGGGGAAAGACAGCAAAAGAACCTCATTTTTCTCTTATGGGCCTGAAGAAGTTTTGTCCATTTTTGATAAAAAACGAAGTTCTTCGAGTAATATGGAAAAGACTAATGAATCGCATCAATAGACCAATAATTTAATATTAAACACTGATGATAGAAGAGCTGAGAGAGAAATTATATTTCTAATTGAGTTTTATGTTTTTAAATAATATGCAGGTCATTAAATTCTATATAAGCAGATTCTTAAATAAAGGAAAAAATTTTCAATGGATGATCTTCCTAACATTGGCTTTTCGTTAATTATTTTTATTTGAAGTATTTTAGAAACCATCTCAGTGTGTTTATACTATGTAATTACACCATCTCTATATGATAGATTTCCAGATTTTGTAGGGCATTGCCCGCGTAGAAAAAGAAAAAACATTAAACACCCCCATAAAGCGGGGTGCGTGACCCCGGAAGTGACCCCAAGTGCATTGACAAGGGCGCCGCGCATTGACAGATTATTGAACCATCTTAATATTCTAAGTGCTTTCTGCAATTGCCGATAGATGGCGAACCATAGAAATAATTTTGTTGGAAACTTTTGAAAATTTTTCAGTTCCTGTTCTAAATTAGATGAGATTCCAGGTGCTAAAAAAAGATATCAAAGAAAATAAATTAATATATTATGAGTTGTACAATCAATATAAATAAAATAAATTAAATTGAAATACAATCATCTAAGGGGAAAATTATAGTTAAGGATAGAAATGAGATAATTCGTCCCCGTAAAGTGCGTCGTAAATTTGAGCCACCAAATATATCTCATTCGGTTTCCCATTAAACACATAAGGACCTTTTGTGAGATTTATGAAAGCTGATTCCGGTTCGGAAATTGTCTGACCATTGGGCAGCTGATAAACGGAAGTGGGTTTCCCGTTCGCCATGAAATTGATAGGAACCTTATAGAAGGAGTCGTGGACGCCATTTCCCAGTTCGTTGGAATGACCCGGCTTGTTGCCCTCCAGAAGTTCGGGGTCAGACAGGGCAGGAGGTCGGCTGACATAACCAATGCCGGGAACGAAGATGTACGGATTGGGAGGCAGACGAATGTAATATGTCGGCGAATCCAAAAGAGGATTTTTCTTGAAGGGTTCTGTTCTTGAGAGCCATTCGCTCGGGTAGGAATTACCCACGATTTCCTTATTCTGCGGGAGGAGAAATCCCGGAGGTAATCCGAAAGGAAGAGAAGGAGGCGCGAATAGGGAGAAAAAAGGGATACTTTTAGGTTTTCGACTAGAATTTTTAAGATCATGTGAATTGGATTTTGTGACTGAACTGTTTATCTTCAGATCTGAACGAACGTTGACAAGTCTATTCTGGAGAAGTTCCTGTACTTTCTTGAGATCCTGCGCTGTCGGTTTTCGAACTGCAGCCGAAGGTTTTTGGATGGAATCATTCACAGTCATGTGGATGACGAATAAAATAATTAGAACCTTCATTGTGTACTATTAGCTCAACTCTACCTGAAAAAGAATTCAACCAAAAAGTATTTTAGTCCCGAGTTAATACAAATCAATTGCATATTAATTAATGGAAAACTAAATAAAAATTTATTCGGTTATTAATTAAATTAAGCTATGACTCTTATGTAATTTTCCTTGATAAGGAAATCTTTGGAAGTTTAATGAAACTGCAGCCAAAATGTTTTTCACGTTCCTTCTTAAGCAAAAGGGGGAAAAAGCTCCCTCAGCTTCTCTGAAAATGTTTTACATTTTAATGTTGCTCAAATTTTCGTTAAAGCAGCGTTAAGCTTAAAAGGGGAGTTTTCGTGAATCCGATTAGCATTCTTTAAAACCACCGACATTTTTTTTTAATTTTACCTTTTATGAATTTTCCTCTGTTTAAAAATACTATTAACATTTTCCTTTGAACAATTGAAAAATGTTAAGAACGAAATTATTTTGATTACGGCTTTTGATACCGACTGAATTTTTTTCGAAGACTTTTGAGCGGAGATTAAATTTCTTAAAAATTATCTCTGTAGTTTACTTTTAAGAAAGCTTAACTCAAAACGCTAATCGGGATTTCATCGAAAATTCTCGTTAAAAGTTTAGCTTTTATATGCGGGAAACCCAAGTTCAGTAAAATTCTGCTCTTAATTAATTCTTCAGTAACATGGTTCCTGAATATTAAGATTAGAGTGGAGATTACTGAAGGAAAAGATGAATGCTAAAAACATGACGGCAAATATGAGTGAATTTGAGTGTTTGCATTCTCAAACTTTTTTGCTTTTTTACAATTCAGAGAAAAAACAGTATTATCACATATCGAGAGCCATAATGTACAACAGATAAAGGAATTACTAATTCCAGTGGGTAATAAAATGCGTTTGAAATGGCAAAAAAGTGTTTTTTTCAGCGGCTTAATTAAGATTGCTCCTTCGATACAAAATTCCATAATTTTATTAACGGGCCAACTTTTTTGATGCTCAGATATAAGGAAACTGTGAACAAATCGTTATCCTTTTGATGTTGTTGTCTCCAGAAAATATGGTTCTGAAAACCGGTAACTGTCTTAACGTTTCTCTGCACTTACGGTAATTCGTGTGTTATGTTCTTCTCTGAAATTTATGAATCAATACACACAAACCTGTGGCAAATCATTCTAAAAACGCTGACAGTTGTAATATGATATAAACGAGGCCGTTGACCATAGACATTAATATAACCATAGATAGAGATATTCATTTTTTTTAAAAACACTTCAATAGTTATAATCTTTCGATAAACTAAATGAAATGCGCGAATAAAACATATTTCATGTAAAAATTATTCGTTAAATGAAGGATGACATCCACCATTTTTGAGAAAGTTATAAAAATAGTAGAATTGATGGAAAATAAATTCGATTTTGCGAAATTTATATTTTAACAACGTTTACATTCGTAAATAAAATTCAACACATTCGGTTTCGAATTCAAAGGAGAGATAATTATGCGGTAATTACTATAATTCGGTTTTGGTGTCCACTCTTTGAAAAGTAAAACACTGTGCAAAAAAACTGGAATCATTGTTCTTCCCAGACATAAACTTGTAGAAATTTTGCACATGCAAAATTCTCTTCGCCACAAAATAGTCTTTAATTTGCTCTTAAACACGGAATTAGAACCTTCACTTCTCACGATCTTTATGAGGCTAACATTGCTAAAATTATAAAAATTGCGAATAAATTTGATGTTTCGCGGAAAAAAGTAGTCTGCTGTGACCTAAAGCATTCAGTGGAATTTCACCTTTTAATGCGCAGAAAATCAGAGAAAGTAAATCCGCGAAAAAAAAATAAAATGAGTTCCGTTAGTGCTTTACTTATGCGGCCTTCTGATGTGCTTCGGTGGTTTTTCAATAATTCCATAGACCATTTTCGACCGCGAAAAAATTAGCGAAAGTGAAATGCGAGCAGATTTGCTCCCCTGTCCCTCCATGAGAACTAGGTTCCACTACGAACCTAATTCAATGCCTTCTGCTGCACGGAGACTCTGCCCTAATTAAGAATTCTCTTCCGTTGTGGTCTGGCAATTTCCAATGCACGCCAAGGAAAAGAATCGTGGCGCCAGATTCCAACGGTTTTAAAACGAGAGAGATATGTATATGTCACTGGCAGCAAATATAAAAACCTTAGAGGTTACTTTTACAATGTGTTCAAAAAGTAAGTAGAAGCGGTTCGTTGTTGAGTTACATAATAAAAAGCAAGTTGACGCAGATGAGGGGAGGACGGCAAGGGAAACCATAAAAGCTTGACTTGCAATAAAAAAATAATCTGTTTCATGCATCCAAGGTTAATTTGTTTCCGTGTTGCTGAACAAAATGGCTCTTTTGAGTGAATAAGGCCCCGAACGATTTCCCCCTAAGGAGGTTTTTCGAACACCGACATTGTGGGAAATTAAAAAAATTCATAACAGAACTGACTACTTGTTTTGAAGAAGAAAAGGAGAAATGTGTTTTGCCAGCAAAAAATGGATCGTTTGTACCAAATTCGTGAATCTTTTGAAGCGGAGAATCCGTCGTTTGTGCATATCGAACCGAAATTCGTGAAACTATAGGTTTTTTCTCAAGGTCGCGTACATTGGTTAGAATGTATTTCAAGGTTGTTGCAATCTTCAATTATGTTTTCACGCTAAGAGCTCTTGATTATGTGAACCTGGGGATTGCATTTGATTTTCTCAAAAAGGATTCCACCATTATAAAGCCTTGTATTGATTACGCGCGGCTGAGCAGTTAAAAAGATTTTTTACACAAGACAAAAAAAGACACTAAATCACTGTAAATTAACGGAAAATAAGGAAATAAAACGACTCTGCAGGATCTGAAAACATTAAAAGAATTGTAAATTCTTTGATTTACAAAAATTAAACATTAAAAGAATTGTAAATTGTAAATTAAATCACTGTAAATTAACGGAAAATAAGGAAATAAAACGTCTGTGTCAGAATCTAAAAACATTAAAAGAATTGACAAAAAAGCGATTCGGACTGTAAAGTTGCCAATTAAGGAATCCTCAATTAAAAAAGCAGTTTTTTTTTGTTTGTAGAAACCCTCAAACATGAAAGCTATTCGCATAATGTCGGGTTAAATGGTTGATATGGTTTGGCCATTTCCCAGGGTCAATGCCAAGGACGAGTACGAAGGCAGAACCTGATTCTTCTTCATTTCGGTTATTAAACTATATGCGGAGTTATTTTTACTTCGGCTGCGGATGCGCATGTAAATTAGACATTAATGTTCGCATATCCAAAAGAACATTCTACGATTCCGCTCATAATTTTCTAGGATAAATAAAATCACGTAATTTTTGAAATCGCCTTTCGCAGGTACGAGTTGGGGGAAAACGAGCACTTTTTTTTGGATTCCTGAAATTTTTAAAAATTTTTTTGTACTTTGCCGGCGATCATCACTGGATCAGAAAGGTTTACTGTAGAGCAGTGATGCCAACTTTGATAATGTGCGGGCCAAAGTTGAGTTTGGTGTAATTTCGTGGGGCACAATTAAATATGGATTTTTAAAATTAGTTTTTACTCTCTTCTCATTTTCGCTTTTTCTCCTTTTCTCTTTTTCTCACTTTCTCCCTTTCTCTTTTCCTCATTTTCATCTTTCTCATTTCCCTTTTTCTCTTTTTCTCATTTCCTCCTTTTCTCTTTCTTCTCAGTTTCCTCTTTTCTCTTTTTCTCATTTTCTTCTTTTCTCTACGTTCCTGCTCTCACGGCTATTGCCTTTGCCTCCTTTTCCGGCTTTACCCTTTTTACATTTTATGCAAGCAGTCCTTTTGACTTCTATGACAGAATCTAAAAAAAAGGGAAACCCAAAATGTTTAATGGAATTCGAATGGATTCGAAAGCGTCGGCGTAAATTTAAAATTTTCCCGAAAGTAAAGAAAGAATTTAAAATTGAAGTTATTCTAATATTAGAATAACCCTTTATTTAAAAATTAAAATGGGCCGAAATCACCAAATACGTATGTGAATATAGAAATAAAAGAGCGGACCACATGCAACACCTTCACGGGCCGGATATGGCCCGCGGCCCGTAGGTTGGCCATCACTGCTGTAGAGTTTTTCAATCTGTGAAGTGCGAAAAAAACGAAAAATAAAAAAATTATTAAGAGATTAAAAAATTATTTTTAGGTTTTATACATTCAATAAATAATCAATGTATGGGAGAATGAGGCGGTACCACTCCAGGGGGGCCCAAAAGGGGGCCCGGAAGGGGGCCCAGAAGAAAATAATTTCTGAAGGTTGTTCCGTGGCTACTGAAGGGTTTAAAAACACTGATTTACTGATTACATCAGATAAAAATGTCGGTAATTTAATTCAACGAATACAGAAATCATTAAGCACACAGTTTATTGATGAAAGATCAGTTGAACTGGTGCTTAAATGATTGAGTAAGAAACTCGTTTTTCGTAAAAAATTTTAGGCTTATTTTTAAAATTATCGGAATTTTAAATCTCAAGAGAAACTTTAAATTTTTGTTCGGTTATTCCATGAAAATACGAAATGTGTCCATAAGGCAAAGTCAACTCTGTCACTTTAAGTATTCCTTTTTTTAACAAAATTAATTATTTTACGGTAAAATTTTATCATTTAATTATCATAATAATATATTTGTCTCATTAAAATAACAAAATATACGAAATAAAACATTATTCTTAGTCTTCTGCTTTTTCTTTAATACTCTTACTTAGTCTCTGTCTATTATTGTTTTAATTTTATTTATTTAATTTATTCTTTATTTATTATTATTATTATTTAATTGTTATTGATTTATTTATGCATTTGAATTTTTATTTTATTTTTTTATTCTGAGGTACAGTTGTATATTCTATTAGTTTTAGGTTATGGTTAAAATAGTTTAATCAAAGGTATTATTCTATAATTCCAAAGATAAACTCTTTGTTTCTTCTATTATTTAATTAATATTATATTTATAAATGTTGTAAAGTATTTTAATTAAATTTCACTTTGTAATTAACTCTTACGGGTGGAAAACAAATAATTTGGTACTGTCAAAATATATTTGAGCGCTACTGTACGTTTAAGACTCACTTTTGATAAATAACTTAATTAATTCCTAATTCTTGGAAAGAGGACAAAAGGCTCGAAAGGCAAAAGAAGATCCGATAAGACATTCGTCCTTACTGCTTAGCAATGAACGGACATCATTTCAAAAGCAGTCCAGTTTCTTCTTCTCGTGTTGAATAAATTACAAAAACAAAAACAAATCCTTCGACCTGAGAAATTCTCTGTTATGCTGCACCGGAGTCTCGACTAATTTATGTGAGTTTCCGGTAACATACGAAAGCAATTTGATTCTGTCCTAATTCAAATGCAGAAGAGTAAGTGAGTGACCTTAACGGGTTTTCTGTTTCTTCAGAACGCACTGCCCATAAAAATGACATCAGTTCATCGACAGCTTCGAATAACCGACGAAAATTATTAATTTTTGATAAAGGTCGCACAGAGAAGGAGTTTTTTTTCCGGAAACGTTTAACCCATTGAGTGTCAGACAAATTTAGAACTTTGGAGAGGTTTAATTTTGAAGAATACATCAAAGACACATATACAATATTGTAATGGCATTTAGTGTAACTTTTATTAAAAAAAACACTCAATATAACTCATAGCTGACGTCACTGAATAAAAGTTCTGTAATTTCTATATCAAAAATTCCACTACGATATATCTCGTAGGAGGTACCCAATGGGTTAATATTCGTTTAAGAAGTTTGTTCATTAAGAATTGGGGATTTAACAAAATATATGAACAAAATTTATTGTTTTTCCATAAATAAGTTAAATCTTTTAAAGAGAATTTTGGCGCGAAAATTTTAAATTAAGGTTATATTTTCCCTCAAAGGACTCCTCCCAAAGGAAATCGCATCAAATGTTAATTTTCAATGAACACTTCCGAGAATTTAATTTAATTTCTCTATCAATAATAATAAGTAAGAAAAATATATATTTTGGTTTTTTTTAAATCGGTTTATGGGTTCTTTTAATTACTCGTAAACGAACAGAGCGTAAAATTAAAACGAACGAGTTTATTGGACCTTACAAAAACCATTATGAGCTCGCGAAGATTTTAATTGTTACTTATGATTTTCATTTAGGTTCAATTTCAGCAGAATAAAAATGAGAGAAAACGATACGATATTTAATGAAAGAAGGCATTATCGACACTGAGTTTGTGAGATTCATTAAGTTTTCAACCAAAACTATTACAAATTTAAAATGCATCGCATGTATTATTAAAAAGTAGTTTTTCTTTTAACAGTCCTGCAGTTATGTGCATTGGCATCAGATAAAATGATCAATTCTGACTTTGACTGAGGTGAATGTCACTTCCATAAGGTTAGGGTAAAGTACATTCGGTCATCAATGTCGACATCAATAACCATAGAGTCGGTCAGCGCAGAAAACGAGCACTTCACCCGGAGGAGCTCAGCAATCATCAGACGATTTAATGTCCGTTGCCAAACCCTGAGGGCATTCACATGTGCTCGGACACAAACCCGGAGTCCTTCGAGGGCTCAAACGGCTTTCCAGGACGACTCACAATCGCCAACAATTTATGACTTGTTGCCAACTCGTCGATTGATTCCCCTCCAAACGATTCAATTATCGAGTAAACCATAAGCAGACGTAATCTTTTTACAGGAGAGATGTTATGGGGTGCAAAACTGAAGGAGCGGAATGAGGAAAAAAGGAAAGATCTCAACTAATGTTTTTCTATTGAGCCTTCGTCTGCATCAGAAGTAATATTGACCGTGTCACAATTCTAAAGGCTAGTAATTTAATAAATTCAAGCGTAAGCCCTTGAGCGTTGGCGAATGTGTACATTGTCTCCGGAAATTAATTTTAAGATCAATGTGTGTTTAGGAGTAAATGGGTTTCATAGGTTCCCTTTTAAATGGGTCATAACAGATTCAAATGCATTGTTTTCTTTTTTAAGGAAACGATCATTAAATCCAAAATCCATTCCATTCGGAATATAAAGGTTTTTTCATTTTTTTTTTTGAAAATGAAGCACAACCAAACCGAAAATTCCTTTTCTTTTGTTTTTAGTTTACTCTGTAATCCGCTTAAAATAGGAATTAGAAAATTCGCGGGCGTTGTTTTTTATATTGAATAAAATTTGATTTCGGTCTCTTCTTTGTTTCTGTATGTAAACAAAAATGGCGAGTGATTTTGAGAAAAAATCTATTTTGCTAAAACTCTTTATTTTCCAAATGTATTCATTTGCGATGAACCAGTCGATACTCTACGACTTATTAGGTTCGTTAAATAGTTTCCTATGAATTCCCTAACACATTTACACATTTGAACACCTCCGGATATTCTCCAAAGAAAACTTTCTGACTGAGAAAAGCCCACCTCCGCATTGACTCTCAGGAAAATGGAAAACGTTAGCGATGAAAGGGGTACAATATTTTGCATAAATGTCGATCCCATAGATAACACTTTCTTTATTTATATTAGTTCTAAGTTTTGCTTTTGCTTAAATGGGTTATATATGAAAAGGCGCCATTTTTTATAAAAAGCAAACCAACGTTGTGCCTCTAAAAAAATTATTTTCATCTCCTCCTGCATTTTATTTTTTAATATCGAACTTTGTATAAAAAAAGCACTTAACGTTGCAATTAATTAAGTTATAATGAGGTTTCCCTCCGAGGTAAATTTATACGAACTCACATATTTATCTCTGTATTAAATCACTGATTTAATTGCGGCCAACAGATGAACAAAACTCGGCCGAAGGGACGTTTTATTTAGCAGAAATAATGATAATCCGTAAATTATTATTATAATGAGCTTATCTGTATTCAGAAACCGCCGCAGATTCAAAATTGATTGAATTTTGGGGTAAATACAGATTTGTTGCTTCTAAAAATATGCTCTGATTTTTTTGGAAAACAATAACAAAAGAAATTTTCTGGAAACCATAAATGGGTGACATATTAGATCACTTAATTTGTGTCGTTGGCTAAGCGAACTAAAGTTTGCAAAAATTTCATAAGAAGAAAACACTGATATAACATTTTGACAAATATTTTTTAAATGATTTTAATAAATAATCAGAAGAAGCAGAATTCCCCTCGAAAATCAAAAAGTTAACTTATGCTTACCTCTCTTGTTTCAAAACTGCCAAAAGCTATTGTCTCGTTTCTCAGTGCAAAATTTCATGAGAAGCCACAAATTCACATTTTTCACGGGGGGGGGAAAAATTGGAAAAATCCAGGGAAAAATATTTTTTACCAAAGGAAACTTCAAAGCAAAAGTTTTTCCTTTATTCACGTAAACAAGAGTGAAATTCGTTGCCGGCGGCTGCACTATCACTGATGGTTCTACTGAACTCCTGCACCTTAATTTTACCTAAGTAGTAGGCTACTCCCACCCAGAAAAAGTGTTTCGGTCGCTCCACTGCCAATCAAATAATCTCGATTCATACAAACCCCAAAACGGGTGTTTTTACCTATTTATCTCTGACTTTCATCTTTCTTTATTTTCCCTTTTTAATTTGGCCTTTTGCTTCTTTAAAAGGTTTTTTCTTTCATTTAATGAGGCTGCCTTTTAGTTCTTCTTCTCCTCAATTCACCTCATTTGACATGTTTACTTTCATGGAATAAAAACGGGGGGAACCAAATATTGTCCTCTGTTAGTTAACGAAATTATGTTCGGCATTTAATTAAAATTTAGCACAAATTAATCATTATTAAATATTGCAATTAGAAATTCATTTAATTGTAATTGTACGATTAATTGGGTAATTTAATGTTTAATTCTTATTGTAATTAGAATAATATTGAGTTGTATTATATTATTGTATTGGTCCACTCCAACTGCACAATGTATAATTATGACTTTATTAAATTAGACATAATTAAAAGATTATAAGTAATAATTACCTTCTTTCTTTGACATCTTCTCGTAAATATAAATCATGTCCAAATGCTCCAATTCCTATTGATAAGATGCAACTTCCACAACTTTTCCCAATTCTCCAATGTGAATTCTCCGGTGTCCTGTTATGTAATTTAACTTGCTGAACACTCTCACCAAAATAACTGTCCTTTAATTGTCCAACTGCAAAAGAAGTGGACAAAAGAAAGTAATGAAGTTAGTCCGCTTTTAAAGACTTATGGGACAATGTCGCATTCCTTTACTGACGACAATTTCATGGAGTGATTATTTATGACTATAATATATAAATTTACGTCGAATAGTTATAAAATAAATCAAAACGAGTTTTAATTATGGGCAGATTTATTGTGATTTTATGAAGAACATTGGTGGCATTTGACAGCTGAGGACTTTACCACTTTCACCCTTTGACTCTTTTTTGATTTTCCGCACTGTTCTCTCCACCACTACTGCTTTGGGATAATTGAGACAAAAGTAAATAATTGTCAGCAATTAGTAGACTTTCCTCTTTAATTAAGCGCGGATGTTTTAACCCTTTGCGGTCGTATAAATTTGGATATGGGTATCATACTGGTAGGAATTAATTTCTTTGGAAAGAGCAGTGATACATATACATAATATTCAGTAATATTTAGTCATATTTTAACAAGAGAGAATCTCTAATTACTCCTAAATATAATTTAGAAAATATTCTTTGGTTATCTCCAATCGATCGAGAGAGTTGCATATTAGTTGATGAAAAGGTTTAATAGAAATTGAGGAAAAGTTTAAACTGATATAGGAATGCATACAGTATAAGATTCGTATATATTCGTATAGTTCCTTGCTGTGGTGGCTGAGAGTAGACATACGACCGCTAATTATTGTTAAATACAATTTATAAAATATTCTTTGGAATTATACAATGTATACAACTTTTGTTTAGATTAAATTTTGTTATCTCCAATCGATGGAGCACCTTATTAGACAAGTTTAAACTGATATAGGAATGCATACAGTATAAGATTCGTATATATTCGTATAGTTCCTTGTTGTGATGGCTGAGAGTAGACATACGACCGCAAAGGGTTAATTATAACCCACCCAGGCAGTTTCAAGTATATTATCTTAGTGAAAAAGCCGAGGAAATTCACATTATATACACGAGTATAAATTTGTATTCTGTCAAATATATTTTCTAAACCAGTAGGTAAGAAATGAAAGCAAAGCCTCATAGTGGTCGTGGTCTGCAAGAACTCACCAAAGGAAAATTCTTCACATTCGTTGGCGAGCGGTTGGTGCCTCACCGCGGTGATCTGTTATGGTTACCATTGATGACTTTTCTTCTTCGTCTCATTGTTTCTTTTGAAGTGAAGAATTTGAGAAATGCGTTGGCCGGGGAAACTCTTCTCCGATGGTGATCGAACCTTTTAAATTAAGAGAAACATAAATTAAATTTTATGAAATATTATTTTAATGTGTTTTTAACGAAATAATACAATGACCCCTGTTTGATTGGGCTGCCACGAAAAACATAACCATTCGTTCAGGAAAATCACCAATAAAATTATAAAAAAAACTTGTAGGAGGGCTCATTAAAAAATTAAAAAACATACTGAAACCAAAGCTTAGAGTTTTATTTTATTAAGAAAATTGCAGTAAAAGGCGGTAAATTCCAAATTTTTTCCCTTTTGAAATCAGATAAGGCAATAAATATTGTCAACAAGAAATGTAATTGTCAATGCAAAGGTAAAAAATACCGAAAAAGCTCATTAACGGCTGAAAATAATTAATTTTCTCTCCAGAAGCAGTGGTGTACAATTTCGCTTTTATTAGCTCTTAACTCGGCCATTTTGTGTCGGCAAACACTAATGGAAGGGGTAATTGAAAAATAATGTGAAAAATTGAAAACATTTGTCAAAAAATAATGCCAACTTTTGTCCAATTCAGTTTATAATTAGATAAAAATTGTGCCGTTATAAAATGTGTTGATAAAATAAAAAAAAGCGGATTTACAGAAATAATTATGTCAATTTAATTGTGAATTCCAACAATAGCAAAAGCAGAGTATGTTTTCCTTCTCAAATTATCTTTTTGATTTTAAACATTTTTTTCTCATAATTCCAAAGAGAAATCACTTAGAAAGTTATTTTGTAATCTCACGACGACAGCGGCATATTTTACGCTGCGATAATGTATACACAAAATACAAAGAGAGGTGGTCGAGATGTCAGTGTCCGGTGCAGTTATCAAATTCATTATGCTAAATAAATCAAAGCGCACTTATGTCAAGGACCATTTATTTGCTAAATATAAAATATTACTGGCCACATTGCTGAGGCCAACAGTTGGGTTCCATTGCACGCACATGTGCTCGCCAACTAAAGAAATAAAATTAAATTAAAGTTAGCGTCTGTTAGTGTGCGGGTAATTCCAAGCTCTAATTATCGTCATGATTGATTTCCTGATATTTTATTCAATTAAGCCGTCTGAGTTCGCACTACTTACTCTCGACTGTCTGAGTCCCACTGACCCCTCGAGGCCACACTCAGTTACTCAGCATTCAAACTTTATATTTTCATCTTTCGAAATTGAGGATTTCGAAAGAGATGTTTCTTCGTGAATTCTTCCATTTGCTGAATAAGCCATCTGTGGATTAGCTGCAACTTCTTCGAGGTAAGAACACTCCACACCTTCGAGTAGTGCCATCGTGTGCAAATTGCTGTAAAAGTTATTTACACTTGAGATTAATATTTGTACTAAATTTTCTAACTAATTAATTCAACGTGTTTATTTAGACTCTCATGAATTATGCAGTTATTTAAATTATCTATTTTTAATACAATTTTTCTGCTAAATAACTTTCCTCTTGATGATTTGGGGTAAGCGAGGGATACGTTCTTATTTCAAGACTTTGTTTATATTTTCTGATTATATCATTTATTGTTATCTCTAAGAACATTTCTATGTCATCTTTAACCCTTTGGGGTCGTATGTCTGCTCTCAGCCACCACACCAAGAACTATACGAATATATACGAATCTTATACTGTATACATTCCTATATCAGTTTAAACTTTTCCTAAGGGAACCTCAATGCCTAAAGAACGTATTCACTAACTAATACGGTGAATTAGTTACTGCAGTACACTGTATGTCTTATACTGTATGCGTTCCTGTATCAGTTTAAACTTTTCCTCAATTTCTATTAATTCCAAAGAATATTAATTAATTTCCTCAACTCCAAAGAATATTTTCTAAATTGTATTTAGGAGTAATTAGAGATTCTCTCTTGTTAAAATATGACTAAATATTACTGAATATTATGTATATGTATCCCTGCTCTTTCCAAACAAATTATTTCCGGCCAATAGATACCCATACACAAATTTTATACGACCGCAAAGGGTTAAAATATTGGTGCTCACATTCGATCATCTCCATTTTATCTTTAATTTTACGGGTATTTAAAATAAAAAGTGCTAAATTGATTAACCGTTCGCGATTTATGAGTCTTTAAGGGAAAGGTGAATTTAAAATGGAGACGATTCAATCCGAGCGCCAATGTGACTTTTATGTCATCTCTAAATATCTTTATTTTCTCATAATATAAACATTATAATACTTTCATTTCATAACAAAAATTTGAAAAAACATTTGACAAATGATTGACAATTTAATCAATTAGTAATTAACAACAAATTATTGTATAAACCGATCATCTTTTCCATGTCACTACCGTTCAAATTACTAATTCCTGAATGTTTTGAGCCTCTCAAATAACTATATCTCTTTCTAAAAGCGAGTAAAAGCCGCAAACATCAATTCCACGAAATGGGGGGGGGAGTCAAATTATAATTATGATGCGTTTTCATTGAATTTCCTGCATAAAACCACCTTTCCACCTTCGGGACATTCCCAATCTGAATAAAATGTAACTGTTTGAGAATGCTTTGACCTTGAAAAAATCATAAAAATTATTTATTTTCTTAAAATAAATAAATTAATTTTAACGTCGGGTCATTAAATAAAAACTTTTAATGATGATCTGCTTTCGTTTTACACATTCTTCAACTTTTTCTGCATTCGGTTTTCATTCAATGCCGCAAATCAGTTAACAGTGCGGCAGTCCCTTTTGCTTAATTATTTATTAAGTTGGTTTGGGGGCACAAAATGAGGGATCGAAATATCGGAATGTCAGGGATGAGTTTGTTAAATCGAAAAGAAAAGAAGCTAAACTCTGAGGTGGTGAAAATTAATTCAGAATAACAGAAACTCCCAACAGACATATTCTTCACTTTGGAAAATATGAGAAAATGAAGTTTGCCCGCGAAGAAGGCAATTTTGTTGCTGTGGTGGCATTTATTTCTGGTAAAGTATATCCTTCGCCCCGGGCTGAATAAATTATTCTGTTTCTCTCCAGAGAATGTTATTTACTCTCAGCTGTGGTAAATCCTTTTCTCGGCTTAAATTCGTGTATGTGGGCATTTAGGCACTATTCTAAAGGAGACTCGTGCGGGCAGATTACAATCTGTACTCCGAAGCAGTCTTCTTAACTAAAAGGAAACTTCATTGAATAAAACAAGCACGTGAAATAATATAATCTTCCTCGGATGATAAAAACAATTACTCTTCAAAGGTTCTAATCTCTGCGCGGACTCCCCGATATAGTGGAACGGGTTTTTATTAAAAAAAAAAAAACCGCAGAAATTATGAATAAACTGGGCTTTATAATCCCAATTTATTGCAGAAACTGTCTAAACACGATATTCCATTTTCTTTGCAATTATGTCTCACCGGGTTTCAGTTCCTAATTTTATTATTATACCAATAAATTTTCCTTTTAAGCAGGTGGTTTAAAATATTTTTTTGTCAAAAATACCTATCTGAATCTCTGAAACGGGAAATTGCACGAAAACTATCGGCCGACCTTTCACCGAAGATAACGACTAATTAGGGAAGAAACTGTCACAAAGTAAAGTGCACTTTTGAGTATTAATAATTTCTTAAAGAAAAAGACACCGAATAAATGGGAAATACAGCTTTTCGAGTAGAAACTGATAAGAATATTAAAAGGTTTTAATGAAGCCAAATGCAGGAGGAAAAGATTAGACGAAAATGCAAAATTTTAGATATTCCCTTTATCGTTTTAAGTACTTATGCTTCAGTCTGCAGAAAAGCAGAAACCAAAAAGAAGATGATCCCCAAACAAAGGAAATATTTGTTAAAAAAAAGAGAAACTTCACGGGCTTGTAAAATTTTTGACAATTTCCCTCGTAAATCAGTGAAAAGGCGCTTATTTAATTTGGCCCTTATTTAATTTTATTAGAATTTTTATTCTTCTTTGGTGAAATTTATATTTATCTTCTTCCGTTCTCGTTATCCAAACTCACTGGGTAAGGTTATAAAGTTTGCATTATTTCCACTTATTGACAATCTTAAGCCGCACATTTAAGCCGTAATTACCTGCACCTGAGTTCCTCTGTTCTCTGTTCTCATGATTGACCGTATTCAATTATGGCGTGACCTTTGAAATAAGTCATTTGAGAAAAAAAAAAAGTTCCACGTGAAAGGAGTTTCCTTTCGGTCGGTAATGGAAAGTGAATCCTTCCAAAATTGACACAGTTTTTCTTTAATATTAAACAAAATTACTTTTTTTTAAATATTTAAATTATGTTAATCTTTAATCGGAAGTTTTTTTTCTCGTAAAATTTGTCATAAAGTTTAAATTTAAAGTCTTAATTCACGTCGATTAATGAATATTGGCAGCAGTAGAAATTCAGTGTTCTCACTTTTCATCAATAATTGTTCACACCGCTACAAAGAGACACTTCATTTGGAAAATAAATACTTTCATCTCCTCTCACTGTTTATTAGCAGCTCAATTTCAATCAATGGAATACATTTTGGATTTGAATTATTTTGATTTTATTTGATGAGTTAACTTTTTAAGTATTAAACTGTTCCTGTCCAATTTTTTTGAAAATGAAAAATTCCCTTTTCTAACAGAAAACATTTCCGAAAAGGAAAATTCAAAATTGAGGCATTGTAAAATTTTTTTGTAAATTAAGAAATTAGTTGAGGAAGAAGTCTTTAACTTAAAACACTCCAAAAAGATTTCTTTGAGAGAGAAAATCCTTTGTTTTTGACTGTTAGCAGCCGAAGTAAAAACTTCGAAAATAAGACTATCTTATTTTTGAAAGGTTTCAATTCGCTCAATCTTTCTCAAGACTTTCTTCGAAAATGAATTTTTTGACTGAAAATAATTCTAAAATGCAAATGAAAACCAATTAAGGAAAACTGTTCTGGAGTTGTGGTGAAATTTGAATATTCCATCAATTCCGCTTATAAAAACATTTTTCATCTGATATATATAAAAAATGTATAACCTAATTTTTATCTCGAGTATAATAAAATTTGAAATCCTTCTTTGTAGCGCCAAATTTGTCGACGTTGAAGCTAAACTGATGAGACGTCGCGTTTTCAATCTCACTGAGAGCTGATCAATCGTTGTTCTTCATAAAAGCGTTCTAACTTTGATATTTTCTATTTTTTTCAGCTCTTGTCAAGGTTTTTTCTGCGATGGAAGAGATTCGTTAAATGTTTTGACACTTACTTTCCTGTATATTATTGCTTTTACGTTTGAATAGTCAAACGGTTATCGCAGAATTAATTTTAATAAAAAAATCATTTCCGCCATAGAGGGAAACCGCCATGATGGAGAACATTCAGTTTTCCTTTGAAATTCGTTAACTTGTAGTCAGGGTTGCATAACCAAATTCCTAGGCGCAAAGGGAGAATTTTAAAATTGAAAATTTAACAGAAAACTTTATGTAACAAAAATAATTGCGGGAGAAATGTTCAAAAAGGTGCATTTTTGCATTTTAGGAGTGTGGCAGACCAACACAGTTTCCTTTGGGTCAACCAAATTTCCTTTAACACACTTTGTTTTTTGTGTCTATGGTGAAAAGATCCGTGAGAAAATGATAATTATAACTTGGGCTGGCAAAATAAAAGACCTAACAATTAATTAAGGAAAATAATGAAGGGGCAAACATTTTGCTTTTTATAACAAGTATAATTAACTCTCAGACTTAAAATAATTTGCACTTGGTTTGCTTTCCCTCAAAAACAACTCGGTTTTATTCGAATCAAGGAAAAATTCTCATTCACGCCATTAGACGACACAAAATTATCCTCTCAGACCAAAACAAAGTGCACTTTTTTCACCAACAACTTACTGCCGAATTAATTATTACGGTGAGAGTGCGCCTCGTATTTCTTCACGCAGTTACACGAAAAGGAAGTCGACTAAAGTAATTTCGAGTCCCCATTTAATGCCATCTGCTCATGATAATCTCTTTATTAAGCTCGACACGCTCGACAACTCACCAAAAATCTTTTTTCACGTCTCAGACACGGTCAGCAGAAGAGAGATCCCATACAAGTGAAAGAGCAGAATGGTAGCTGACTTCCTCTGCTTCTAATTTCATAAGCAAACTTTGAAAAACTCCGACGCTCGCTTTTTTTCCCTAATTTCTCTTTCCTTCCTTTTCATTCAGTAATCTGCAAACTTGTTTGCTTCGACCAAAATTGCTTTCCTGAGCAAACACAGAAACTTATTTTTGACTTGACAAAGTTACGATTCAAGCTTGTTTAATGCGGATGCGATGAATAGAAATTAGTTTTCTTTAAATTACTCGCTCTTTGCCAATATCAATTTACAAATGGATAACTCTTTAAAAAACCAATTAACCAAATCGTTATGGCTAAAAGCTATTGATACCAACAAGAAACAAATATCTGCTCCCGTGAGGTAAATTGATTTTTGCATCATAAAAAGACCCGCAAAATATTCTTATTAATAAATGGAGATTGTCTTGGTAACGAAGAAAGAAATTATGAATCGTTGAAAACAGTGGAAAACGGTTTTTTATAAATGCAATGAATACAGAAGACTCAACTTTTTCTTTATATTGGAAATTGGGAAAAGTTTTCCTTCAATCAACGTAAACGAAATCTCTTTTCAGTTCTGTTTCTTTTTAAGAAGAAGAAAAAAGAAAAGCTCTTCTGTGTTTTTTTTTCCAATGGAAATTACTAATAACGTAATTCATGGGATGAAAAGAGAAGGCGGAACCGGTGAAGAGGGATGACAGGAAGAAAACCTTTCAGTCTTCTTTGGAATGCTGTCGGGAGTGCTGCTGCCACGTTTTCGCAACGGATCGCACATTTTAACTGAATTTCTAATCGTGAGTGCGGAAGTGAATTAATTACAAATGGAAAATTATTTTTTTTGTTTTTTCAGAGAACGATAAATGAAGTGAGTTTCGGGAAGGCAGTGTCGTTTATGGCACAACAGCAGTTTTAAATATTTTCAAATGATAAAATCATTTAAATACGCAAATAAATTTTTTAAATATTTAACATTTCTTTTTAATATAAAAGTTTAGAAAAAGGCTTAAATTAATCATAAATTAATAATTATTAGTCATATTTGAGAGTCTCATTACATTTAGTTAAACGTGCATAAATGTAAATGTCGTTTTCATTTTATTTTAACGACATTTTTACACAAACTCAATAATCATTTTAAGTTTTTTAAAGTTTTGCATCCCACTCATTAATACATTAGTAGGACACTGCTAATGTAATTGGTAATTAAAAATACTAATTGAAAATTTTTTCGCTTCAGTTTAATTTTACCATCCTTAGTTTTTTTTCCTTCTTCTCATGGCTTTTCCTATGATTGTGTCCTGTCTGTGTTTGTTTGTAATTTCCTGTAATTCTAATTAAATAATACGCACAAATATAAAAATCAGTAATAATTGTGGAGAAATCGATTTTTATTTACTTTTTCTTCGATGTAAAGACATTCAAATAATTCCTCCCCTTTGGATTTGGTGGGAAAAGTTTATCTGAATAAACAATAAGGGTTTAAAGTGGTAAATTGGAAAGTGTAAAAGCTAAGAGTTAATGAACGATCCTCTAAAATTGAAATTTGAGTTCCGTTGGAGGAATTCCACTCTGAAACAGTCTGTAAAAGGCAATGACGGGTTTAGCTGTTTCCTTTAAATTGATTTGTCGAGAGTGGAAGACAATTTATGTGAAAGTCTAAATACTGAATTTATTATTTAGAAAGGGTTAAAGCTCGCTGTTAATATCATTAAAAATTGATAGCATTTATAATTATCTTCTAAATTATGTATATTGTGAGCTATTGTTTGTCCTAATAAAACCATAAGCTCAACTGAATGAGAGCTAAAATTTAATAAATAAATATAAAACGCAAAGAATTTACAGTAGAAACATTATAAATATAAAATTATTGTCTAATAAATTATACCAAATTATTTATATTTCGTTTCTCTGTGTTTATATTTTCTTTATTATTTATTCTTCTCTCATTTCGGTCTACTTTTTAGTTCTCCTTTCATTTATCTTTACAAAGTTAAAGTTGTTAAAAGTTCTTTCTTTGCTTTTGGTTTTCTTGGGGTTTGTTTTTTATTTACCTTTCACTTTTTTTTTCCAGATATAAACCCGGTTTATTAAATCCACTTAAGGGCTTAACATGCCTTACTTTTAATAATAACTCCTTTCTTTTCCGAGTGCATTCAGAAAAATTTAATTAGCATTCGTCTGTTTTGATCAGATAATTAAATCGATTTTTCACAAGAAATGTTTTCCTATTCTTCGTCTCATTGTGTGTAATCTTTTGATCCTGACAACTGCTGTTGTGTTTCCGACCTGTTAAACAATCTTTAATGAATTTTTGTGAAATTAGTTCTGTCGGAAATCGAAAAATATGGAAAATCTTCCAACTTTTTTCTGCTCTGCATCGGCGGTGATTTACTCTTTGTTCTTCCCAGTTGCTCATTTTACGTTTCCTTACAACGAAACAGGTCAGTAAATGCTTTCAATAATCATTTCAATTATTAAAACTTCCATTGCATTAATACTTTTTGTTTAAATTTGTGAGATTAAATTTTTCCTGCATAATATTTTGTTGGAGCAGTAAAAAAGCACATTATAAAAATAAGTCAGACTTATTTAATATGCATTTATAAATATTTAGATTTAAAGATTATACCTTTTTATTATATCTTTAGTGAAGCTGAGTTTATACTTCTGTTGAGTTTATATACTTTTTTTTAAAGGTTCGAAAGGTAAACAAAAACGTTGTATTTTTTCTCAGAATCTTTTTGAAGATTACACAGAAGTCCTTAATCTTATAGAAGAATGTTAAATTGGATTTGACAGCCTCAAAGAGATTTTCAATGCGTTTAAAGGATAAAATATTTGGCGGTGTTTTTATTCCATATATATCTCCTTTGTTTTAGGCTGTCTGGACAACGAATTCGCGTGCACGAAAAGCAATTCCTGTTTAGCTTTGGTGAATCGCTGCGACAAAATCCCGCATTGCCTATTCAGCGAAGACGAAGAAGATTGCAGTAAGTGTTTGCATGTTTTATGTCCGCCATTTCTGCATTTAGTGGAGCGAAGATACGATCGCATAAGCGTGAGCTTCAATGAAATCTGATAAAGAGTTAATGACTGTTTACGTATTTCCGTTTGTCGTACTTTTTGCATTAGAAAAAATTATACTCATTGACCTGATTTTAGTGTTGTTTTTTTTGAAAAGCGACATCACATTTACTTATTGCTTTGGACATATTTTCGTCTTAAGCTCCGATAATAATTTTTTAGGAATCTAAATTAACCCTGGAAAGACCGGCATTTCAGACTCCCGCGAACGACCGTTGGGGTCCGCGCGGACCCCAGAGACTTTGCGCTAGTTCCTTTGTTTTTCTCGATGGTTTTTTTTCATTTTTTTATTGAAGGCGAATTAAAGGATTAATAAAAAGTCGAAAATGTAAAAATAAGCATTTTTATTGAATATAAAATAATTGAAAAACGCAACAAACATTAGTAAGATAAATCACTCATGTAAAATTTTTTTGTTTTATAACTTTTCGCTACATATTTTACAAAATACTTGAGAGTGTTCAGGACAGACATTCAGTTTGCAACGAGAGCAATGAGTTTTACATTTTTTGTCTTTAATTCTGGGACAAATGTGGCATCTTTTCTTTGTGGTAGAATCTGCAGTGGTAGCAACCTCAAGTTCTTGGAATTCTAAATTGACGTCGGCTAACTGTTTCCCTAAGTCTATTAAAAATTTTCTTCTTGGAAGTTTCTTTTCACCATTTACTGAGAGCCACAATATATAGGCGTTTAGGGCTGTCATGTCTATCATGTTATAAAACACAACCAATGGCCACCTTCGGGTCATTCTTTTTACCGAATAACATCTAGTCATTTGGTCCATGCGATCCACCCCACCTTTGGTTGCGTTATACGATAAAACAATTTCTGGTTTTTTCTGCTCATCCACTTTGTCATCATGATGATGTGTAGACAAAAGAGTGACCGCCTTGTTTTTTCTGGAGCAGTAAGAAACAATTGTTACGTCAGGTTGAAAACCAAACAAACTGGACCCAACTGATCTTTTACCCCTAATGAATTCTGGTGGAAGTTCGGCCTTGTTTTTTCTAATTGTGCCCACAATTGTTGTATTTTTGGTGAGCAAGAACCGAGCTAGTCTGATACTTGTAAAAAAATTATCGCAGGTTATATTTCTCCCTGTATTTAAATAGTCCGAAACAAGATTTTTCACCACCGTTTCACCCACATTTACTGGGTTTGCCCGTTTTTCCCCCGTCTCTCTGCCCTTGTAAATCATTAGTTTCAAGCAGTAGCTTGTTTCAGAGTCACAGAGGGCCCAAAATTTTAGACCATATTTACCGGGTTTGGCAGGTAAATACTGCTTAAAAGGGCAACGTCCACGAAAAGTGACAAGTTGCTCGTCAATGGTAAGACACCACCCCGGTTTATAACCCTCACCCAAGTATTTATTCCATTCTTGAAAAATGTCATCGATAGGCTCAGTTTTATTATCAGATCTGTGTTTTCGGCGAGCTTCGGCATTATCAAATCTAAGAATCCGTAATAATTCTTTAAACCGGTTTCGACCCATTATTTTACTAAAAATGGGTCTGCCATCTATTTGGCTCCACAGCTGACTAATCTCTTCATTTTTCGATTTGTAGACCCCAATCAGAATTAACACACCTAAAAGTCTCTTTATTTCCTGCAGGGTTGTATTTACCCAATTTTGTTTGTAATGCAATTGCCCCTCTTTGTTTGTCCATTTAACAATTTTTTCGAGTAATGAATTGCGGAAGAAAAAGAGGAACGCAGATTGTAAATCAACAATTCTAGTTTTTGCGAAGCGAGTTATCCCACACTGTTCAACTAGAATATCTTTTTTACTTTTTCTACCTTCCGTACTACCCATGGGGTTTTTCAGCCAAATATGACTCTTAAGAACAGTAAGGCACACATTTTGCGAAAACCAATGCTCAACATTGTATCTTTATCTATATAATTTAAAATCTTTTTAGATAAACAAGCTAGAAGAGCTGTTTTTGCATTTATTCGGCACCCATTATTCATTATCTATGAGATTTGAGCGCCCAAGAAGCGTGGGAACTTGAAAATCATAGGAAATAGTCTGGGGTCCGGACGGACCCCAACGGTCTTTCGCGGGAGTGTAATTTTTTACTCGGAAACTAGAAGGAATTTTGGAAATCTGAAAACACCGGGTTAAAGCCTGAAAAAAGTTAGGAAAAGTCACCGAATTTCAACATTTTACAATGACAAACAAAAGAGCTACAGCGGAAGAAAAACCGCTTTGGGGTCCGCACGGACCCCACGGTCTTTCTAGGGTTAATCATATTAGGTCAAAGTTTTATAAATTCCCAAATGCTGAAAATTAGTGAAATTGTTCAGCTTCTCCGGAGTCAATGTGACTTCACCCCTCATTTTCGAGTTAATTTGACAGTAATACTTAGTAATAAAGAAAGATGGAGCGGTAAGGGGTTTATGACATTTCATATTAAAAAATGTTACAATTAATTGCTGTGGCTTTGCAATTATTTAAGACATACCAATTCGAAAATTCACGGGTTATTTCACCTTAAATGAAGCATAAAAATACGTTTTAAGGTAGAAATGTTGAAGTGAATAAAAATTTTTACCTCAATAAGCGCCCGAAGTGAAACGAACCAAATAATTAATAAAATAAGGGAATAAATTCGAATGTATCATTTTTTATCAGAAGCTGAAACAGAAGTATTATTTTCCCTGCGACCTCAGATAAAGCATAATTGAGAGCAACTGTTATCAGAAAAAGAGAAGAACACAAACCCCCAGAAGATATTTGGCGATTATTCCTAACACCATTTCCTCCGGAAGAATTCCTTCCGGAAAATAATGTTAATAAAACTTGCAGAAGCGTTTCAGTGTTCGAAGACGCAGTTTAAGTGCGCGAATGATTTCTGCGTTTCGAGAGAGCATTTGTGTAACTTCGAAGACGACTGTGGAGACTTCAGCGACGAAATGAATTGCCAATACAGAAAATGTTGGCCATCCGAGTTTATGTGCGACAACCAGGAATGTATCAGACCGGGAATGGTGTGCAACGGCCATCAGGACTGCCATGACAATTCGGATGAGTCCAACTGTCTGCAAGGTGACCTCTTATTTCTGAGACGTGTTGCCCTTAAATTCCACAAACTCTTTTTATTTCTTGTCCGAAACAAAAAATGGTTTTCCCAATTTCCACATTTCCGAAGTCTCTTCGGGAAGCAGAAGTTTGGCTTTGACAGTTCTGACGCTCATCGTACTTTCATAAAATATACTCCGACTGAAAAATTTTCAAATTTAAGTCAAATTTCCGCCGGTCCCTCTCTTCTTTGCAGACCTTTCCCTCCCGCTGAGATTTCAGCGTAGTTTCTCACATTTATCCTTTCAATTTTATTTACATTTTCTTTCACCGCAATTAATTATTCCGCCGTTTATTAGTCGTCCTGAAAATTTTCCCAGTATTCTAGAAAACCCTTGACTGCTCATTCAGCTACACCTTTCAAACTCTCTCTCAGCAAAAAAACATTTTATTTCAGAAACCTGCGATGATATGAAACGAATTCATAAAAAAACTAAATGCAATGGATGGCCCGAATGTGAGGATCATAAGGATGAGTTAAACTGTAAGTGCAGTTATTGCTGACATTTGTGCACTTATTCGAAAGTGCTTTAGTGCGCAATGACTGTTGCAGGTGACTGTGACACAATTTCGGGAGAATATTTTCGATGTCCGAACACAAGATGTCTAAGAAAGTCGAGGATTTGTGATGGCGTCTGCGATTGTCTCGGAGAAGAGCCCTGTTTCGATGAAATAAACTGCCAAGACCATTATTTAACCATTAATGGTACTCCCTAATTTAATTTACCTCTCATTTTGATACTGTTTATGAAAAGAAAAGCCCTCAAAAAATGGAGGGCGCTTTTGGGGAAACCAATTTGCAGATTAAATCTCCGGTCATAAAGTTTTCTTTTACCCCCGTTTTAAAGTTTTCTTTTAAATTTATGTAAATATTAATTTTACATATATTACATTTCGAAGAGAACCAAAAGAAAAAAGAAATGATATACTTTTTGATTAAAATGGTCCTAATAACGTTTAGAGTTCGCTATAGGTTCTCATAGAGTAAATAAAAGCTCTCCTAAACTGTTGATGAATTGAACACCCTCATTCTCTTATTCTGTCATTTTTTTGAACACTAAGTTAATCTGATTTCTTAACGGAAATAAAAATATTAATGTAATCAATCCTCGTGGAAGTTCTCATCGCCCACAAATAAAAAGTGAAAATCTATAAATATTTTTAAGGTTATCAGATTTGCAAAGTGGGATCGACGATATCTTGCAAATCCACCGTAAATGGAATGATCGTCGAACGGTGCATTTCATCCGAATACATCTGCGACGGTTATAACGATTGCCTTAACGGAAACAATAATTTGTCAGATGAATTCGGATGTTTTTCCACGGAAAAGGACAGACAAAACGAGGACGGTTTTTCGCAAACAGAAGGTAGCCATTTTTACTGTAGCGGTCGGGACCGAAGAAAACTTTCCGAAGAATCCGTTTGTGATTTTCATATTGACTGCCTCAACGGAGACGACGAACTCGACTGTGGTAAGTGTGCCTGATGTCTATTTCCGGAATGAAAACTAAAAATCCTTTTTTGCAGACTGGGAAATGTGTAAGGAGGACGAATTTCAATGCGAAGACGGTTCTTGCACGTCAATGTCCAGCAGATGCGATGGGAAAATTGATTGCAATGACAAGAGTGATGAAATCAACTGCACTGGCTTTACTTGTCCTCAATTGGGGTGAGCGGAAGTCACCTTTTGCTAAGCAATTCATCCCGACTGTAAATTCTAATCCGGGGAAATCTGTTCCCAGCACAGACAAATCCATCGATGTCCGTCAATGCAAAAATGGTCAGTGCATAAGCTCAGGTTTGTGGTGCGACTACATAGCGGATTGTTCGGACGGTTCGGATGAGACAGACTGCGGTGAGCAAACGCATTGGTTATAATTGGAGCGTTCGTCTTAATCTTAATCTTGGAATTTCAGTGAGGCCCGAATCGTGCGGAGAGGACGAGTTTCCCTGCAAATCGCTGAATCAGTGCATTCCGAAGAGCTACCGGTGCTACAAAGACGAAAACCCAAGAAGCGGTTGTGTAGACCAGTCCCATTTAAAAGGTAACCATTGCAAGCGATGACATTTTCTTATAAAAGTAATTCCCTTTATGACGCCATTTATCTTTAGAAGGCGCAATGTTTTTGCGACAAAATGGGCGCTCGACTTGTTGCCAGAGTTTTAAAAACGTTTCCGACTACATGACGATTTATTTTTGGTGTTTCACTGCCGATAAAATGTTTTCTACATCGAAACTGCTCTCTCATTTTTTTTTTTGTAAATCTGTCGGCACCTTTCGCAGAGGATTTAAAAGTGGTTTCTAATAAAGGTAAAATGTTAATTCAATTTAAGGTAATAACCCAATTTACTATACAATAAAATGAAAATTAAATTTTAACGCAAATAAAAAAAAGATGAAAAGTATTTTCGTCGAAAACTCCTGAAGATTTTTAAAAGTTTTCCCAACTTAATTTTTTAATGAAATAAATAAAGCAACTCTTCAACAATCCGGAGCATTAAAAAGTTTCTAATAAAAAAAAATTGCAGCAGCAGAAAAAGATCTTAAAGCTACTGTTCTTTAGACTGTACGTTAAAATGAGAAAATTATGCGGATAATTATGATAGAATTACCAAAAAACGATCGAAATTAGAAATGAGGACAAAATAAACGTTAAAACAAAGAGGAGCAAGGGGAATGGTGAGGCACTTGCGAATTGACACGAAGTACTGAAACGTGTTTTTTGACACGATTCGGTCATTACGAGGAGATCTCAAACGTTAATGAATATAAAAAAGGTTTTGGGGAAATGCAATTTTTAAGCCTTTGCACTCCAGCGGCGTTGCTGCGGCGCCCGAGTGTTTTAAATTTTAAATCGAGCTATGCTGCTACGACTTTGTGGTCTTTTGTAACTGGATCTTTTTATTTACAAAATGCAATAATAATAATAATGTACATATTTGACTTATCTACAGATTTATCAAAATTTACAATTATGAGGTTTTCCTAGTCTAAAGTTTTTTTAGTATTTTCGTGTATTCTTCTCCATTTTTGCTTCTTCCCATTATTCTGATTATCTCTTTCTTCTCTGTCCTTTATTTTCTCTTTTATGCTCTTTATATTCACCTCCTTTATATGCAGCTGCTCTTATTATTACATTATTACTATTTTTGTTTCTTTAGAGTTCTTCTCTTCTTTTCCTTCTGTTTCCTGTATTTTCATTTATTTATTTCATCTACATTTGTTTGCTTATAAATGTTTTTCAAGCACTTGTGAAGTGTTTGTCGATTTTGGCAAAAATCGTCTTGAGTTGCTGATTCGTGCAAGCGAAAAAGGAATAAAGTGAGGCAAAGTTTTCTGACCGGATATGGCATTCTCGTAATACCGGAAGCACTGCCATTCTTTCACAGGTTGTGCCAATTTCACGTGTCCAGAAGGCACATTCAAATGCAAGATAGGACCGTGCCTGAAGCCCACCCTACTCTGCGATGGAAAGTTCGACTGCTTGGACTTTTGGATGGACGAAGAGAACTGCACTCACGAATGCTTTGAAGTGTGCACCTGCATAGACATCACCGCCAACTGTACAGGTAGAAAACATTGAATGCGCGCCTCGGGAAATTTATCCCTTCACCCCTTTGATGATTACAGGTCTCGGTTTGCAAACCATTAAGAACATAGATAAAATGGAAGACCCATACAGAAAGTTTTATTTTGCCAACAACAATTTGTCGAGAGAACTCAACGCCAATTTCACGTACAACATAAGATTCGCCATTTTTTTGGATCTTTCCAATAACTCCATTTGTTCGCTCACTCCCGGCATTTTCAAAGACATGCAGGTCCTCAAAAATTTCATTCTTCAAAACAACTGCATAACGGTTTTGGAAAGTCAAACCTTCGATGGACTCGCAAATCTAAATGGGTTGTAAGTAAACCTTACGGGGATTCTTTTTCAATTGGATAAATCCTAATAAAAAAATATTTGAATGAAATGAACCGATTTGAAATGAGTCGATTTTCGTTCCACAGCGAACCAAAAGAATTATACTCCATTTTATGCGGCATTTCCTCCAAATTCAAACATTTATTTCTCTTTATATTTCCCTTTCAGTCGTGTTTTAGATGTGCATTGAATAAACTATGTTTCAATTAAATTAGAATTAAAAGTAAATTAAAACTTGAATACGTTATTGTTAAGGAAAACCATCTTAAATTGCAGAGTAAAGACGAAATGTCAACTTTGTAAGTGAAAAAGACTGCTCTTCTTTCACTTTCTTTGCATTTCGCATTCTGAATGGGTTGAAATAAATTTTTTCCAGTTTGTGGGAGTTTTCCTAATGAATTATTAATAGAATGTGTTTGTGTTGAAGACATTTAGAAGGAAACCGCATTGAGAAAATAAAAGAAAAGGCTTTTTACGGGCTGTCTTCGCTGCCCACCCTCAGTCTGAGACATCAGGGCATTCAGCACATCGCAGAAGGAGCTTTCAGGGGACTTCGAAAGCTCTCCAGCCTGGATCTCTCCCAAAATAAGATTCAAGTGCTGTATCAAGGAACTTTTCAAGATCTGACCAAGTTAACCTATCTGTAAGCAACATGCGGCGACCGATAAAAGAAACCTTTTTTTGGGATAACCTAGAAAAACCTTTCTTCCAGAGATCTGAGAGGGAATCTTTTGCGAAGCGTTGAAAGTGGGGTTTTTAAGAGGTCCGAGCTTTCCATTCAGGTTTTGCTTTTTGACAGTTATAAATTTTGTTGTTTAGCCAAAAACGTGCCTAATTGCCAGCCAACCTCGGATGAGTTTTCCACTTGCCAGGATTTAATGAGCAATTTCGTGCTCAGAGTTTGCATTTGGGTTCTCGGGATCACTGCCACCTTCGCCAATCTATTGGTCATTGGCTGGCGGGTTTATTACAGGCACAAGAATAAGGTAGTCGTTTATCTCGGAGGATTCCCATCTCCGGTTCGAATCAAACTTTATCACTTTTCCCAAATCAGGTGCACTCGTTTTTAATAACCAATCTCGCCATCGGTGATTTCTTCATGGGGTTTTACCTCCTCATAATCGCATCGGTGGACACCAAATACAGAGGCGTTTATTCCCTCCACGATGAGGAATGGAGAGCCTCCAGATTGTGCAGTTTGGCCGGCTTTTTGTCCACTCTCAGCTCTGAGCTTTCGGTCTTCACACTCACTGTAGTCACTTTGGACAGATTTCTCGTAAGTCTTTTCCCCAAAAATAAATAATCCACTCCAAATAGTGAAACATCCCTCTTTTTTCCTTCCAATTAGGTGGTTATGTTCCCCTTTCAAAGGACTCGCTTGGAAATGAGTCAGATTCGATGGATCATGTTCGGGATTTGGATAGCGGCCACTTCCCTCTCGGGCCTACCCCTTATCTATAAAGACTACTTCAAAAACTTCTACGGGCGAACGGGGGTGTGTCTCGCTCTGTGCATTACAACCGACAAAAACGAGGGTTGGAAGTATTCTGCTTTCATTTTCGTTTGTGAGTGTGAACTCTGCTTAATCAGGTGGAGTGGCCACAATCGATGACGTTCCGCGTTTATTTCAGTTTTGAATTTCCTTTCCTTTTCTGCGATAGCTGTTGGATATGTTTGGATGTACAGTGTTGCAAAAACAACGAGACTGGCGGTGGGGAGGAACATCGAGTCGAAGAGAGTGGAGCAAGTTATGGCAAGGAGAATGATTCTGATCGTGGCCACCGATGCCGCCTGCTGGGTGCCAATTATATTTCTCGGCATTTTGTCTCTAAACGGTATAGCGGTGCCTTCGCAGGTAAACCTCAACTATCGACCGTTAATTAAGTATTAAAGAGTTTAATAAAAATCCAATTTCATTTATAGGTGTTCGCATGGGTGGCGGTGTTCGTTCTTCCTTTAAATGCTGCCGTCAACCCTGTGTTTTATACTATTTCGACGACAACCTTCCTCAATCCCGCCAAAAAAAATTTCAAAAGATTTAACATGTCACTGAAATTTCCCGCTTCTTACGAAAGAAACACAGGTCGACAAAAGAACCGCAGGATTTTGTCCCGACAAAAGCTTCGCCATTCCAATTCTGGTTTTCTTTCAGATTCCAAATTCAAAAACTGCAAAGTCTTCCAATCTCAATATCACAGACAAAAATCCAACCGCCATCAGTCGTATGAAACCGACGTTGAATTAGTTCCGATAAATTCCCCGGAGACTTTGAACCACAGACCAAGGTGGGAATGCATTTTTCACAAATAAAAACAATGACCTCAAAGAGGTAAATAATGTTTTAAATTTCAATAGGAAACGTTCCGTTTTAATAATGGAAGCGGTCACCTCTAAAAAAAAATCAAATGACAATTCAGGAAAAGATGAAACGGTTCACGTGGAAACCAATACCGCAGGTCGTTAGGCAAAACGTCGCTGAAAACGGACTCGACAACATTTTCTCTGGAAAAAGCGCCATTTTTTATTTTGTAAAGAGTTCGCTCTTAATTCCGCCAACTCAGAGAAAGGATTTCGAAAGCGGATCAATAGCAGAAGACGATAAATGGCCGTCCCCCACCGCGATGCTCGTCAAGAAAAGAATGTTGGGGTTGCAATGAAACAGGGCACTGGCGGGGGGTCTTCAGTGCAGAAACTCTCCATTTATACTGTGTAAAATCCACTGAATGTATTGCCCAATAAATAATGACGTTGGAAATCTTTTACTTTTAAATTTATGACGGAGAAAAAATTTTCCTTGTAACTGCCTGCGATGCAGTAACCGATACATATTTCCCTTAAAAACGAAAAACATCTGATGAATGAAACCTTTCGACTTTCAAAATGTTCACTTTTTAAATTTTCTTAATTACAATTTCATTTATAGGCTATTTATTGATTGGAAATTTATTTTGAACTGAAATTAGTCCAGTCAACTTAGACATTCAAGATTACTTAAATTCCTAAGAAGCTGAAACTTGGTCAAATTGTTCAGAGTATAATTATATATAAAATGTCAAAAGTCCTGAAAAAGAAAAAAAATGGCGGGGGGTGAAAGGTCAAAAAATTAGTTTTCGCCATTTTCAGCAAAACGGTAAGTTTTATCGTTAAAATAGCTCAAACAAAAATTGTAGAGAATAAAATTATCTACAAAAAATGTATTAATACTTTTCTTCCTAAGAGTCACCGTTTTTGAGATATAACGATTCAAAAAGTTGGATTAGTTGTAAAAATTGCCCACAAAAACTATTTAATTTTCAAAATCCCATAACTTTTTTTCAAAGTAACTAATTTCATCCAAACTATGTACGGTTAAAGACCAACATTTGGGCTTTAAAATAAGCCATGTTTGACATTTCTAGCATCAAAACTTTGGAGGCTATGGGAGCTCAAAGTTGTATAGGAAACGCGATTTTCCTCTCTTTGAGGCCAAATATTAAAATAGTGTCCCCTCGGATTTCTTTATAACTTTGCTCATTTAAAGGGCATAACTTAAGCTTTCGAACGCATCCGGTTTAATTTTGGAGAAACTATTCTGAGTGGGTAGAATTTGTTCTACAAAGCAAATGGCCACCAAACACGTGAAAAATATTTGACCTAACTTTTTGAATCGTTATATCTCAGAAACGGTTAATCTTAGGAAAAAAATACTCAGACGTTTTTTGTAGATAATTTTATTCTCTACAATTTTTGTCTGAGCTATTTTTACGATAAAACTTACCGTTTTGCTGAAAATGGCAAAACTAATTTTTTTGACCTTTTACCCCCCGCCATTTTTTTTCTTTTTGAGGACTTTCGACATATTATATATAATTATACTCTGAACAATTTGACCAAGTTTCAGCTTCTTAGGAATTTATGTAACTTCACTCCTCATTTTTGAACTAATTTGACTGACAATTCCTGGTTTTGTTGAGCTCCCATTCGCCCTCCGCTTTCATTACCCAATCAGTGCTGCCAACGAAAGCAGTCTGCCACTGGTAATCGAATGCTCCAAACGAAGAAACGCCAACTGCATCTTCGCTCTGCAATTCTTGGCCGAGTGCCGGCCAAATTGCCTAAATGTCTTTTCGCAGTATCGAATGAGGATGAGAGAGAGAGAGAGAGAGAGAGTAAACTGGAAGAACCAGAACTAAATTAGTCATCGAATGCAGAGAAATCTTTTATCTCGAACAACAGAGTGCGTCAGCATCGCATCGCGACCAATTCTTAAATCTTTTTAAAGAAGTGATTGATTTTTTTTTATTGATACGGGAAATGATTTTTAGTGTCGTCGCCACCGGTGGGGCCTATAAACCAGTTTTCTGATCGGCGCTTAACTCCTTCGCGCAAACTGTCAGTTGGTGAAGTTACGGTTGGCCGTCCTCACACTGCAACATGTGAAGGAACGTTAGGAGACTCATCGGAAGACTGATAACCGCAGCTTTTCTTTCGTCTGTTATTATATTTTATTTAGAGGTAATGTTTTCGTTATTTATTCATGCGCGGTTTTGCACTTTAGGGGAAGTTTGAGACAATGTTTATGTTTTGTGATGGGTGCAGCGGTGCATTTAAGTGAGTCATGTCGTCGTGTGGACATTTTTTCCGCTCCGGCATTTCTGCTCTTTATGTCTTTCCTGATTAAGGGAAAAGAAGAAAAGCACGAAACATGAGCCGCAGTTTGTATTTTTGATAAGGCAAAGATGTCGAGGAATGATAGCTTTTTATTCCCTTCTACAAAGTCAAAATCTTTTTTGTTACTGACCAATGAAAGGAATTCGGGGAATTTCATTAAATAAAAACAAAGAAAAAAATGTCAGATGCTGGGAGAACACAGAAAAGGAAAAGTAATAATTAGATGGAAAAATTAGTTTACGGTGGAAAAAGTTTGACGTTTTTAGAAACCTAAAAAACGTGAAATTAAATAAAAGTTCAAAGAAGTTTTGGACTCATTTCTTGGACTTTTCTTCGGACTGAAAAACCCGTTAATTTTAGAGTTCTCTGACGTAGAAATAAAACTGATTTCTACATAACAAAAAAACATTTCGTCGACCACTGATGCAAAATCCTGCATCCACAAGGCAGTAAAAAGTATCCCACCACAAAGTCTGGGGACTGACATAAAAAAAAAAGAGCTAGACGGCGTAATGGTTCAGCCGAGATGCTTTAAAATAATGACGGACACTCTTTTAATGACCACATTAAACAAATTTTGATGGGTAAAATGCAGCGAACGTTCAGCGCCACATTAGCCGTTCTAATTCAATGGTTTTATGTGAAACTCATAAAGAAATAATGGGTAACAATACGGTGAAAAGGCACTCAACTAAAATTTGCAATTTAGAAATTAGTCATTACCACTGCCGGAAAATAAATTTATATTTAATAATAATTTATTTAAATTGTTACCCTTTTCGGTTTTTACAATTACGTAATTATTAAATATATTATTATAATAAATAAATTCAAGATTTCCTAATATTTTTCCCGTTAAGTAATATCTCATCGAAATAAGTTAACAAAATGCTCCTTAATTTGGTTTTTTTTAAGGTTAAAGGAAAACAGTTACTTTGAGTAAACTCTGCTTAACCCCGTATTTACATTACATTACCCTACTTCAGAGGTTAAACATAGGGCGCATAAGCCTTACAATGAAAACCGGTTAATCGAGAGCCACCTCCACAGTATGTGAAAGATAATTCTCCCGTGCGAATTCCTGTGGTATTTCCGCTCAGAGATTCGGGTTATTTATCTCTCACATTTCGTAAAATTTTATACAGTAAAGCATGACCAATTTTAGAAAATATTTATTTAAAACTGGTTCGTTTTTCTGTAGGAACTGAGCTCACGTCTTTCGCTGACAATAAAGATAGTTCTAAACTGATTAAGTGTTATAATATTATTTATATATTTTTACTCAATTATTTTGTTTTATTATACCCCCTTTCGTTATTGCAATATTATTTTTTTTTTTATTTACTTATTTATTCGCCGTCCGCAAATTATTTATTATATGTTTATTTATTTATTTAATGTTTAGGTATATATTTATTGTTTAGTTATTTATTTAATTATCGCTTTTCTGTATATTCTTTTCTGTTTGTATATTCCTTTCTTTGTAACCTTTGTATGAATATCCAGTATTTTTGTAGCTTAGCGTATTTATTCGCCGAATCCATTAAATAATTTTTATAACGTCAATTCCATATTATTTTATGTTAATTAATAAGTAACACTAACTTCACAACATTTAGTAACAATTTTTGAAAACGTTACTAAGCCATGAAACATTTTCCAAGAAAAATCATGATGCGTATATATACGGCATAACCGCTTAACGGTATATATATATTTATTTCTTTATTTAATTTATACATATATAAAAGTTAGGCTTTTTCTCCTCCCTAATTCTGAAGCAGTTGAACTGTAACTTTTTTTTTATAAATGTCATGAATGTTAAGATGTGAAATGCAATGAAAAAATTAGTGCAGTGAGAATACCCCTAAGGGTGAAATAGGGGAGAAATATATAATTATAATTTATATTTATATAATTTTGAACTAAAATCACACTCATGCAACCGACCTGGAAATTAACTTTCCCTATCCGATCTCTCTGCAGCTCGCAGGAAAGCTTTGTTATTAAAGTCAAGAAAAGCGTCATGGCCGCCGTTTATAGTGAGCAATCGAAAGCACAGAAAGGAATTCTACAACTCGAAAAAAAGTAAAGCTTTTAAACTGAGAGATAAGTGGCATGCAGTCGTGCATTAGAAGGCCATTCCGTTCCAATACAAAAACCGGTCGCACTATTTTCTTACATTAATTTCCACAGTTTTCGAAGCGAAGGTGTGCTTAAAAGGGGGAAGAGAGGGTTAAAATAAGCTGTAAAATTGTTAATTCCGATCCAGAAAACAGCAGGTTTTTGGTGCGTTTTTGACGTCACCCATTTATGCTTCACTCAGAGTTTAAAAGTTCGTTTCATCTTCTTATCTCTTCATTCTTATGTCTCGTGATTCAGGTGTTACAATATTTGACCGTTTGACTTTTATTGCTCACATTCAGACGTATAATACTTCTCTTCTCTATTTCCGCTTTGTTCTGTCACTGTCTGAACAAACTTTGTTCTTAATAAAAATAACCGACTAATCAGACACATTCTAAACCGGCTCAGACCAGTTTGGAGAACTTTTTTCCCCATTTAAAAGAACCCTTCAACTGTCCAAACATTACCTCCGTATTTTCAAAACGGAAAACTTTGGCAATAAGAAATTAAGTTGGTTAAAGGCGTAGTGTTTAAGAAAGCGGGAAACGGTTTGTTGAATTTAGAGTAACTTATTCTATTTTAAGAGTCAAAAGGGACTGCATATCGCATCCTCCTCCCATGACATCCTCCTAAACTTCAAATAAAATTCTCCTTAAGTGAAAAAGATTGAATTCTTGCTTTCGGTTTAGCACTCACGAAACAGTCGATTCTGTTCCACGGTTTCTCTACTTGCAACGGATTTTTCATATCTTTCTCAACGAGACGATCTGGAAATTAGAATGACACACAAAATGACAGCATTGCAATTATGAAACTGTGGTTTTTTATGTTCTTTTTTAAACGCCCTTGCAACGTTTCCCGCAGCTTTTCTTTTCCAACTCTGAAAAGCTCAAAATAAATGAACGTCTATGCTCAACCTATTTTCCACCCTTTACCTCCAAGATTTGTCTCTCGTGGAGGTAATCATCACCACTAACGAAGGTGAAGCATTAACATTAGGGTGGGTGGACTTAAAAAATCACCAAGGTTCGGCCTTGACTGGTTAGGTTAACCTTCATTTAACCAGACTGAGCTGGTGGTAACCCACTCACGGTCTGGTTCGTGCCGACAGTTCACTCTTGCACTGATGTTGGATGGAAATGGTGGATTTAATAGATGTAATCGTTTTGCAAAAGCACGACGTTTTCCATTTGCAATTTTTTTTTATTGAAAGTCTGACGGATTTCGAATGAAATGGATTTTAAAAAAACCACAATTTTTATTTGTTTTAACTTTAAACTTTGCACCGATGGTTTTTCTCAGTAACCAAACTATCTTGTTTGTTCAATTGTTTTATCTTTTTAAAATGCGGACCAAAATAAGAAGAAATCGTTTTCACTGTGTCACACGTGAGCACCACGTGTCTTTTTTTTGTTTGACTTTTCAGTTTCTTATGTTTCCCATTTTGCAAAATTATTACTCCTAAAACGAAACTGAAAAGTTTCTAACTTAGAATGACCCAAAAACAAGAATCCATGGAAATAATTACTAAAGTTTTCCTAAAGGAAAATACTGTTAATGCTGACAAATTTTAATCATATTTAATTCTGATAATAAATTATGGGATTAAAATTTAAATGTTTTCTATTTCATTCATCAAAAAACATTTTCCGCATATTTTTAAGTAGGTATAGAAGAAAAAGAAAAGACTCGGAGTTATCATTTCCATCAATACGGGATAACATTTGTGGGTGTATCTTTTTTAGGACTTCTCCCGAAACAAACCAATTACAAGTTCATTCCTCTTTTACTGTCAGCACAGCGTGGCTTCCTTAATGGAATTCTGTCGACATCGGCAAATGAATGAACATTTCCGATTGGGTTTGGATGAGAATAGCACGGAAAAATTTCATACTGTTTCGGATACTTTACAACCCACAGACAGTCAAGTTCACAACTGTTTCCGAAAGGATTTACTTTGCAGATCAATGCTTAATGATCGAAAAAGGTTTTATACGGTAACCACTGACGGGGTGAACACCAAAATAAAATTGTGCCCCCTTTTAAGACGATTGATTATTTATTTATGTTACAAATTGGAGATTATGAATATTTATGAAAACCTAAACTTTGTTTCCAAATCATACTATTATATAAATCTGTTAAAGGAATGTGTTTGTGCAAACACACACACACACACACACACACTTTTTCCAAAGAATTATTTGCACTATGTCTCATTTCCCGAAAATCAGGAAAAGCCGAGAAATCACCAAAAAAGCTGTTTAGGTTTCGGGAAAAACCAGATAACTTTACGAATTCCTTTCTCATGTTAAAGGGTTCATGTTCTTTTTTTTTGCATTCGGGGCCACTTTGAGTACAGTGGCATGGGGAACTAATGGAATTTGGGAACTAGGAATTCGGGGTTCCTGAAATTCTGAATGCATTCACGTTGCTTATAGTTATATTCTTTGTGTATTTATTTTCACCTAATTTTCAGCGAATTGTTTTTAGATTTGATAGTAATTAGTTTGTGTGGATTTAGTGGTAGTGGTTTTTCAGAGAATTTGTTGTAGAATTGATAGAAATTAGTTAGCGTGGGTTCAGCGTGGGTTAAACGTTAGTGGTTTTTTCAGTAAAATCTTAATTTTTAGGACTCAGTACGATTTGGACAGTAAAAAAAATGACACGGCCTCAATAAACTTTCTTCCACTGCCATTTACTTTTGTTCAAACTCATTATATTCTACTGACACATGATTATATAGTTGTTATTTTTCATAAATAAATGCACTGTTTGTTCAAAAATGTATATTTAAATAGAATGGGATTATCATGGTGCATTCAGTTTTTCAGGAAATGTATTATTGTATTGGATATTACAGTATAGGTATAGATATACAGTCTCAAGTCCCAGCGAGGGCGAAGCCCCCTACTTCAAAATACTGTAATTAGTTTCCACCGAATTGTGGGTGAACGGGACTTCGCCGAATTTAAATTGTCCCATTTGAATTTCGTTTTTGAAGAATGTCTTCTTTAAATTTACCCACATTTGCAAATGAAAATGCGAAAGTTCAACGAACAGTTGATTTCTCCTTAAGTCGTCATGCAATACTCGCCGTTTGTTTCCTGGAATTCCGGGTGTTTTGATCATAGTTACACATTGCGGGGAATTCCGGTTTCACTTAATTTGGAGCATTTTAGAAAATTTATTTCAACTGAGTTTTGCAAAAAAATTGAAGGGGGATTTTACTTAAATCAGCTGAATTTTTTAAAGGAAGTAACAAAGAAAACACTTGTAGTTTGGTTTAAAGCGTTGAATTAATGCGGGAAACCCCATTTAAAAACAAGTCGCTGAAATGACGCAAAAAATTTTTGAGGTTTTCGCAACCATATCGAATGATTGCCGAGCGGCCGTTGGCAGCCACCGCCAGAATTGGTAAACATAATGGGCTTAACTTGACTTTATGACTCCAAAGAGTTTTCTCTAATTAGGCCACATTTAAATATCGATGGACGTTTTACAAATAAATATGCATAAATTTTGCACGTGCAAATATGAAAGTCAACTCTCGAAATGCGTCAGACAAAAGGTCAAACCAGTTAACCTCTGATTTGTTAACGCAAAACTCAGGTAAGTCCCGCGGGCGAAAGGGTTGTGTCCTATCAGCACCTTTCTTCAAAATTTCAACTCTTTTCCTCTTCTGTCCTCATTCCTCTTTTCATTTCCTCGCTCGGCCAAACATTTTGAGTCATTTGGCCTCTCGCGACGATAACAAAAGGTCACTGATTGAAGATTCCAATTTATTTAATATACATAATTTTTATAATTACTTTAAAAGCTAAACAAAAGCAAAGTTCAGAATTTTGTTAGCATTCAAATTCCAACAAGGCTGCCAGTCCCGACAATTGACCTCTGCTCTCAAGTTTTGTTTTCAATCTCGTGTTATTGTTTACAAAAAATGATTAATCCCAAAAAGGATGAAATAAAAACGATTTGGCTGAGGTCTTTGCACGATTGATACCAAATCATCCGCGAAATATCATAACTGGAGCACAAATACAAAAGTGCACAGATTCGGACACAAACTTTGATATTGGCGACCCTCAGCGGTTGTGAAGGTTGGAAAACCACTGATAATCTCAGTGGGTTTATGCTTTTCATTGCAAATGATGACTTATACGAGCACCACAGTCATTGATGCATTGCAATAGTCGAGGTAAGCACAAAGTTACCATAGAATTTCCTTGGTTTGAAACAAAGCTGTTTTGAAGTGTGATTAATCTGTATTTTGTACGAAACCACCTTTGAAGTGAAGGAGACATAGTGTTCGCACTTTCAGCACAACTCTAAAAGTGGGTTTAAGTATAAATTTATCCTTTTAAACCTTTTTGGGGTAAAAAGTTTTTTTCCCTTTCGTTTTTTTGGTACCCTTTAACCACTCACTTCGAAAAATTCAGTAAATTAAGCTTTTTTATCTTAAAAAAAAACGGTATCAAAGTTTACAGGATAAATTTTCAAGAAAGAGTAATAAAGTATTACTTTTGTTTGGGTAATGTGTCAGTTTTTGATTCATTATTAACTGATATCTTTTTTGGCCTTTTTGAACTGCGGAAAATTCCCTCTTTTTAAATTTGTTCTTTCTTTCTTTGGTTACTCTAAGAGAAATAAATATTTATCATTTGATGTAATTTGTAATTTTAAATCGTACATGTCAAATTTTAATAAACCTTTAATATCGGTGACATCCAACGGCTTTGAAGGTTGCCAAAGCACTGCTAATCTCAGTGAGTTTACTCTTTTATTACAAATGATGACTTATATGCGCCACACTCTTCGCGACTTTCAATAAATCATTTCAAGGAAATTTTAAATCCAAAAATACAATTCCTCCGCTTCCAAATATGCTAAACTTCTATAAAAAAAAAGGATAGTCTTTTTTCTATTCAGTAATTTTTTTTTTGGTGAAACCTGAACAGCACAATTTTTTACTCTCATTTCCCTCCGGTTTAAACGCATAAAAAAGCAGCAAAAGGGTTTATTTTTAAAAGAGTTCTCCTTTGTATGATTTCAGATTTTCAAAGGTGAAATGTAAAATCCGGAAGAAGAAACATAAGTAGTTTTCTTATGATAAAATGAGGTCGGAAAATAGCAGCCTGTCACCGGGAGAAAGCCCTCAGTTGGGAAACCCTTGGGATGTTTTGTTAAAGGGTTCTCTAACACCCGAAATAGTAGAAACGAGTCAAAAGTCGCTCCGAGGAAAGCAGAGCACTGAGTCAAATCAGTCCAGCAATTTTTCATGGAAACAATTATCTTTTAGGAAACTTAGTTTAAGTGATAGAGACGGAATCTCTCCTCTTCTTAGGTAAGTCTTTCACTGAATGAAAGTATCATATTTATCCACTGATGGAGTTGTTTTTTGCTTTATTTTGCTGTGCAGTAGAATTCACTGCTTATGTGGATGATTTCCTTAAAATCTTACTTTAAAATCATATACAGAAGACATTAGTCTCTTCAAGTTTTGCTTTGAAAAATGTTTTTGTTATTGTTTTCGTCTTCCTAAATTTTACTAAAAATAACGCAATAACCAGTGTTCATTTATATAAGGCGATAACCTCTGGTTTTTGGCCCACAACATTTAGCCGAAATATAGAAGTATTCAGATACTGTATCAGCGCCAAAAAATACCTAAACAAAGTTCTGCTGTTTACTTTTGTAACCGTTATGATTGTTAACTTGGATTAACCCCTTTGCAATGGCTGTTTTCTATTTAACATTTAATCATCTTTTTCTCCTTTAGCTTTTTTCAAATATAATTCTTGCTAAATATGTTATCCTCCGCCTTTACAACTCATTCTTTTTCCTTTTCCTTATCAATCATTTAAACTATGTAAGACTTTTGCTATTGAAATTTATGAAAATCATCGTCAGTATTTATGTTATGTAAGCAGTTCATATTATAATTATTATAAGTGAATAAATATTGAAATTCACGATGAAATAGAATGAAATTCAGTCTCACAAAATAATCAGACATTAAATACGTATTTAAAATGGGACAATCAGTCGTTTTACTCATAAGTCGAGACAAAAAATTTACACAACGCAGAAATGTAATAATGCATATAGGCTTTCCGAAACATGAACAGTTGTTGGCTGTCATTGAGAATTTCAAGAATTTGCCCGATAGTCAAAATATTGTATGCTATGATCGAATTTCGTACTTTTCGCATTTAACATATTCGAACAAATTGCGTTGTTAATGCGTTTTATCCGAATTATGAATGTGTAACTGTGTTTTTAGGAATAAAATGCCTCTTATTTACGAACCCCTGAAACCGACATCCCGTTCAGGGGATTCCTCCAGAATGCAGACAAAAAATTAACCATAATCACAACCGAAAACACATTTTTTGTGTTTTCCAATCTCCATTTTAAGTCTTATGCCTCAGTTCACCAATTACATCTATAAAAGAATTGTAAAACAAACTGAGTGCTCTTCTAACAACGTAATAAATACTCATTCTCAATCCATAAAAAGAAGATTACGTTTCATATATAATTCATTTGTGCTCAGGTGCAGATACAACTTCATTTCTTTTGATGAAACCCCTGTTCGCCCCCAAGGGGCCACTGGGATTAAATAATGAAAACTTCAGCTTTCATGTGTAAGTTTAAGCTGAAAACAGAGCTAATTTATACCATTAAAGATTCCCTAATTGAGTGACTTCATAATAAATATTAACTTTCAACTCTTTCAACTCGCATTCAACTCATATACTGTATCTGTGCAAATTAATTTGTCTCTTATAAGATTTTGAATACGTCACTGATATTAAAAGTCCAGCATTTTATCAATCGATTCAGTTTTCCATTTTTATTCTGACCAATACAAAGACAATTCTTATTTATCGTTTTCATAAACTTTCCTATGCTATTTAACCAGATTCGTATAATTAAATAAATGCATAAAATGCTGCGAACACCAAAATTTCTCTCAAGAGGAAAGCTGCGTTTGAAGAGACATCAATTATTCAGTACATAAATCACACTGAAACAAATCTATCATTCAGAAGGATATTATATGGCGTCAAAGTGCAAACTGTATTCCCCTAATCTCGAATGCCAAATAAAACAGATAAACAATTGATCTTTGAAAGGAAAATAATAAGTCGAAGAGACCGAATGCTGTGCCATATGTTAAACTGCATGAAAACAAACGAACAGACCGTTATAAAAAACCAACCTGAAAGCTTCCTTCTTTTTCTGTTTCACCAAAAGCAGCAATTATTACTGCTGTCTTCCAAATCATGCTTCAGTTCGGCGACCTCCATTGAGATTCGAAGGCCCTCTGCTACTCCCCTGTAAAATGAAATGATATTTCAACAATCGAAGGATTTACTTTAAGTAAAGGCAAAATAATATGGCTTCATTTTATTCAAATTTACAATATCACTGTTGAGCTCATATATTTTTCAGGTGGTAAGGCCCCTAAATCCTATCAAATTGAGTACAAGCATATTAATTCCCATGAATTATGTTCTGCTGTTTCAATTCGAACAGATAATCCAATGGAAATTTCCGTTTCAAAAGTTCTGACAGGTGGATTAATAATAATTAAGACATTCTTTCGGGAAAATTAAGAAAATGCCCGGGGTAAACTCCGCAGTAGATTTTTATATCCCTGTTTCTTTGTCAGATGAATATCTACAATTTTACAGCAACAGTGGGGTCTCATTAAAATAACACCATTCATAAATCTAACGGTCGTGAATATATTAAAATACTTAGTCGAGTTCATAACTCAAATAATGATTCAGAAATGAGTCACGAGATTAAATAAAGCTCTTTTATTGAAACCAGTCAGTCTGCAGGCCTCAATCAAAACCCAATTTTTCCTTTTAAACCACCTGCTTTTTGAATATCCCCCCGAAATTTACGGTTCTTCATCAATCTGTTCCGGAATAAATAAATAAATACGTATTAAAGTGCTAGGAAAAAGCGAATTTTCAATTTCCCTTTAAATGTTAACTTTGTATTTATTTTTCTCCCCCTAAACGTTCGAACCGGTTATAATTTACTTAATTGGTTGGCGCGTTTATGAAAACCAGAATGTTTTCTTTTTTACAAAAACTCAGCGCGCACAAATTATTTATTTTGAATTTTTTGATGACCGCCATTTGCCTTCTCTCTCTCAATTTAATCCGAAATGAGTCAAAAGGTGGATTTTTAAGTTATTAAAATTTCCAAAACCGTTCAGACTTTAGAAAAATATGTTTAATTTTGTTTTTCTTTTTTACTTTTAACTTTGTAATTGGTTTTGCATGCGATAAAATCATATCTATTTCAAAGATGGCCAGGTGTTTTGTGATAATAGAAGCAAAAAGTAGATCGTCTTTTGCTCTCTCTATTCTCACTCCTCTTTCAGCTGCTGCTTTTGCAATGAAATCTCATTTTATTACCCTTCAGCGCGACATTTCCTCAATTTATCTTTCATAGGGAGAAAAGCGTCATCCCATAAAAATGATTTCTCAACTTAAACTTGAATGAACCGGAAAGAGATTTCCCCCTAAAATTTTAACAGCTTCGGCCGTGAATTTACTACCAAATTTATTATATTCAGACCACTGTTTGTCTCCGAGTATTTTTATTAGGTTCTGCAGAACCTAAAACCATATTTTATTTTAAAATATTTGACCATTTATTGGTCTTTACCTTCATCTCTTTCTTTGCTCAGCAATAAATGTCATCGTTTTAAATCTTTAATCAAGGTTAACATTTGATTAAAGATAATTATAATAAGTATATAAAAAGCGAAAATTAAGTATAAAAATAGGGCATTATGAACGTAAGATTAGTTCTGTACGTTTGTCTATATGGGAACTATCATTCCTTTTAGTTTATGTCTTTTGTTAAAAAAATGCATTTGGTTTGCCTTTGGGTACAATAATTGAATGAATGAAAAGAAAACAAATGTCTTATAAATTCTTAAAGAATGGCTCCCGTCTTTCTCTGACTATTATTACTCCGCTAATCTGCAGTTAGAATTGATGCCGTCAAAAAAGGGCGGCAGTTCGGACAAAAACTTTTATTAGATCAGATTGGTCCTTAATGGATTAAACACTATAGCTTGAAAAATTATAATAAAAGCCTCGAAAGAACCGTACGTAAAATGAAACCTAAACAACAAATGGTGGCAGTACAAAACAAATTATATTTCTCAGGTTTAAAAAGAACTCAGCCGGCGACATTGCATTTCTATACTCCAACGAAATGCAATATTGTATGCTAAGAAAATAACAGTAAGTCTCTCTTTTCCTCCATTCCCTTCAAATTTGATATCGTTCTTAAACTTTGAGGTTCAATTTCAGGTAGACCGATATTCGAAATCTATACATAGTTAATTTTACCACCTTTCAATCAGTAGCTTTCTAAAATAAAGTTGATGGAGCATTTAAAGTCATTCTCTGAACGTTTCAATAAATTCAGATGCAGTATTTCCAACTACTCTAACACATAATCAGTCTCATTCACTTTGATAATTGATAGTAATGAGACGTAATGGTAATTACAAATTATTGCGAAAATATTGGCAAAAGAGGGGAGAAGGAAGAGAAATGTTTTCTCGGGATTAACTATATTTAATTGTTTTGAGACAAATATATTACGTTAACCGTAAGAGAATATTTTTATCCCTCCACATGTAGCATTTTCTAGCCAAGTTTTTTCTTTACGTCTACTGCGGGACACTTTTTTTCAAAGAGCGGTCGGACTGAGCCCGCGGCGTCCGGTTTTTAATGTCTTTTATATTTTAAGTTATTTTTTAGAAGTAGCATTGTGAAAGGCCCGGCAGATAAAAAGACGGAAGTGAAATATCTACTGTGATACACATTCGTAAAACTAAAAAGACAAGGACAGAAAATTTTTATTATCATTTTCGTGTTTTATTATTAAATTTATTATGTTCGGGGGTCTTTATTCTTTGAGAAGGGAAATTTATTTATAAAACGTGTGGGGTTTCAAATATTATTAAAAAAATTAAGAATATGATTCGGCCCCCAATGAGGTTCTTTAATTTACTCCGTAAAACTCGAATTACTATTCATAGCAGAGTAAGTGAATTATTACAAAAGTTTTCCCAGATGGAGTGTTTTCCGTTCTGTTTGAAACAAGTAAAAAGCAGAAGTTAAAAAAGTGAGCCCAAACGACTTTCCCCAAAAATACAAAGATTTGCAAAAGGGATGAAACACTTTTGAAGGAGAATAAATACATAGTAACAATAAAATAACTCACTTTTAAATGAATAAAATTTGCACAAGTTGTACTGGCATTTTGAGAGTTGTTTTCCTCAAGTTTTTTCAATTGACCCTTTCGCGGCGTACGACTTAAAAACAAAAGCACAAACTTGTTAAATTTGTAGATTGCTCAAGTTTTAATTATTTTATTTGAAAAAGTTCAGCAAAAGTTTTTGGGAATCTAATTTGATTGATTCGGGAAAAACCATGTTTTTGACTGAATTTTCGTAAAAGTAGTAAAACTAATTTGACAAAATATTAATGAGAGTTGGATGTAAACGAAAATAAATCACTTCTGAAGCCAAATTTCATTAAAGTGGTTCACCTTTAATTTCGGTTTGCCAATTAAAAAGCAAACACCTTTAAGAATTTATTTTTTTCTTTTTAAAATTTTTTTTAAAAATAAAGTAATTTTTTTACTTAGTGTGCGTCCGAACTATAATAGTGCGACAAGTTTGACGAAAAGAAGACCCTAATAATGCAAAATTTGCTGATGCGGCTGTGATTTGTATCATATGTAAATAATTCTTTGATGAAAAATTTGAATAATTTGATAAAAAGCCCTTTTGTAAAAGAGTTCATCGACTTAAGCAAACAGAAGCGGGCGCAAAACATTCAAATAAGTTGCACTGGCACAAATGAATGGACAAATTGAAGTGGGAGTAGTTCTTGGAAATGAAAAATCCATTCCTTCAACCTTCTTAACGTTGAAAGTGCTAAAGTAACCGAAATGAGTCGATCCGTTGGTTTTGTAACACCAGAATCACCCACTCAGTCCACCGACTCTGGCAAATTTTTGCTAGGAGATCTGTAAGTAGTTGCTTCTTCTTGGCCACTGTTAGTTGTACCGGAGGAAGCATTCTTTATGTCCCATGCTTTTTAAAAAGTTTCTCCTCACGTGGGGACTAATTGGCTAAGTGTGATTAGAACCCTCTAAGAAATCATTTGAAGACTTGTTCTACTTTATTTTTATAGTTTTTTCAGTTATTTCTAAACGACAAATCATAACGGATTGATTTTTTAATTTCAGGTACAGACAGACTAGGTTCAGCTCAAGACGAGTGAGAAAAAGAGTTGTATTTAAGCATGGGGACGTTAACGTGATACAGGGTAATGTGGCCAAAAGAAGAAGGAAATACCTTCAAGACATCTTCACCACTCTGGTAGATGCACAGTGGAGATGGACGCTTCTGGTTTTTAGTTTAAATTTTTTGCTTAGTTGGCTGCTGTTTGCAGTAAGTATTCACTACACTAAACAATATGGTTTGCAAATCATTTCAACATAATTTTTTCACAATTTATTGGGAAACACTCAGTCTTATTAGAAGTACAAAACTCAGTTAAAAAAGGATACTATCATTCAAACAATTCAAAAGCAAACTTTCTTAAAGTATCGAGAACGAAAAGTACACAAGAAAAAGAATAAAATGCTTAAAACTGTCAAAAAATAATAAAAATTAAAAAGAAAAAATACTTTTATTTTAATTTTTTCTCACTGTTCTGTTAAGTTTTAGTCAAAATCTAATTATTGTACTTTTTATGTTAATTCGAAACCCATATTATTCAGAACATTCATTTTTGAAAGACTTCCACACACCGTACTTCCACTAATCTGGTAAAGACAAGTCAAAAGTTTAAAAACTTTTAATTATCTAACTGAAACGTCACTTGCAGCTTATCTGGTGGTTAATAGCGCTCTCACATGGAGATCTGAATCCAAAGAATAACGCTGTGATCGCGGCTCATTTAAACGAAACATTCGAAAACCCGAATTGGGTCCCCTGCGTGGTGGGCATCAACAGCTTCGCCTCCTGCTTTCTGTTCAGCATAGAAACTCAGCACACGATCGGCTACGGTGGACGCTCGACCAGCGAACAATGCCCAGAAGCAATATTCGTGATGTGTGTTCAGAGTATAGTGGGTAGGTGGAATGAACTGGCCTGGTTATTTAAAGCGGCTCAATTGTTTTGTTTACGCCAGAACCATTTCCTTGTTATTTCAGGTGTGATGATCCAAGCTTTTATGGTTGGCATAGTTTTTGTTAAGCTGTCCAGGCCAATTAAGAGAACCCATACTTTGCTGTTCAGCAGAAACGCGGTCATTTGCCAAAGGGACGGCGTTTTGTGTCTCATGTTCCGAGTGGGGGATATGAGGAAATCCCATATCATAGAAGCTCATGTCAGAGCGCAGTTGATCAAAAGAAGGGTAATCAAATGCTTTTTTGATTCTCATTTTGAGCAAAAGTCTGGTGGAAGAAGAAAGAAAAGCAAAAGGAATTAACCCGAAAAATAATTGTCTATTCCAGATAACCAAAGAAGGAGAACTGCTACCCTTTCACCAAGAGGAACTGAAAGTAGGAGGTGACGGAGAAGAAGACAGAATATTTTTTATTTGGCCGACAACCATTGTTCATAAAATAGGACCCGAAAGCCCCCTTTACAGGCTTTCAGCTGCAGATTTGTTTAGAGAGCGTTTTGAAATTGTAGTGATATTAGAAGGTAAAACCGGCGAAAACCCCTCAGATGATCATCCAGTCAATTATTTTCTTTAAAAGGCAACATGTCGCATTTTTCAGGTATAGTCGAGTCGACGGGAATGACTACTCAAGCTAGATCTAGTTATCTTCCGAATGAAGTTCTGTGGGGTCACCGGTTTGAAACTTTAGTGAGTTTTAAGAAGGAAACGGGGGAGTACGAAGTGGATTACAGTATGTTCAATAACACCTACGAAGTTGAAACACCGCTTTGCAGTGCTTTTACCTTAGATCAATTAATGCAGATAAATTATTCTTCAGGAGTTAGATCGGGTAAGTTCGGTCAAACTTCACCATTTTTTTCCTGCCAATTTCAACGTTGATTTAAAAACTCTTAATTATTTTAGAAATAAACATCACAAACAATTTTCAATTAAGGCGGACATCCTCCGAAGCTTTAGACGTCAACAGCGTGGACTCTAGAGTCTTTTCCGAAAATTCCAGAAATTGCGTGGATGGGATTGCGACTAATGATTTCAAGCAGTCCAGTGATCAAAAAATGAGTGTTAGTTCATCAGATGATAACAACTTAATTGAAAACCAAAAGAAACTGACAGGTAAGCAGTCAGCAAGTAACAGTTTCTCTTCTTCCTTAATTTGCAATGAAAAATTCCTGTGACCAATCCTTTTCCTACCTAGTTTTTGGGGATATCCCCAGAATTATCCATATTCCCATTCCTCGCTCTGCACAGTTGTGTTCCAACTCCTTCTCGGTGTATATCGACCTCAGAGCTTCCGTTTCGGGACGTCTTCCTGGTTTGCAATATCATTTCTCAGGTACTGTCCTTCCTCGCTTTATTTCTCCCTCTTCTCTCGTGTTTGACTAACGGTGAGATTGTTTTCCAGGGGATGACTTTCAACAAGCTATCCCGGGATCTCCTTTGATATCACTCAACTCTTCTCTGGAGGACAATACGTTGAATTCAATCTCAGAAAAAAAATGCGAAGAGAGCCCCGAAAATAAATACAGGTTCGAAGAGAATTTAGAGATCGCCGTCAGCTCTTTATCTGTGCCTGGACCAGAGAGCATCATATGCACCAAGACTGAATTCAGTTGATAAAAAATGATGTGATAGACGTTTAAAAAAAAACGTCACCAAATTTGAATTTGAAGTTTTCCAAACAGCAAAAAAGGTTCTAACCTTTAACTCAGTGAATCTGAATTGGAAAACCAATTCAAATTTCAAATAATTTAATTGAGAAATTTCTTACTAAGTGAAAAGCAATCGGATTTTTAAATATGTGAAACAAATTCGTTAATATTCTGTAATTTTATACAATTTAACAGTGATTTTGCAAGAATTCATTTTGTGATCTCTTAAAAAGTTACTTTTGTAAATAAATATTTGTCAGATTTTTTCTCAGCTTTAATTTCTTATAAAAATCAGTGGAGAATTCTCACTGGAGTTTTGTAAAAAGATCGGAGACCACTCCATCTCGTTTTAAATCTTATATTTATAAAAATAGCGGAAAGCAGCTTCTCAGAGGTAACATTCTCAGGTAAAACACCGGTAGAAATTCTCCATCATTGTTGCTTATTTTAATTACATTTCAAGGTTTTTAAATGTGCTTTTCACTGAGGTAAAGTTTTCAAAATCACCACCAAGAGTCCTTAAGTCGAAGAGATGCAATGTTAAATGACTGATTACTACTGAACTGTTGTCGAAAACAACGCACTAAGTGTGCTAATTCGCAATGAACAGGGTCGGCCTTAGGTATTATGGGGCACTAGACATGGGGCCCAGCCCCGCTGGCTCATGTGATTTAAACCTAAAGGGGTGAAACCTGAGGTCGCTTATGATATTGAATCAAAAACACAGAGGTAAACTCCTGTCAGGTTTGCCTCATCACACTGATTTTACTTTTTATTTACTTATTTTAGTATTTTATTTATTTACTTTTTCTTACTTATTTTACTTTTATTTTTTTCTTCTCTCAGAACTTTAAGTTTCAAAAACTGTCGTCCTTGAATGGAAGGATTATCCTTCGAACCGCCATAATTATAATTATAATAATTTAATATTATTCACTTAATGAAATGACCGCTTTTCTTACTGAGTCTTATAATACAAAAATAACAGGCGAATGTTGTATTTGTTTTTTTCTTTCAATGAGCTTTTCTTATAAGCCAGTGAGTGACCAAGGGTTCTGTTCAGCCTCATACTGTTTCAAGTTCAGTTCTTAAGTATTGATTTATTCTCATAAAATACATTAGGCCATCATTGCCGTATGCATGCTTAAAAACAGTAATATATGGTTCAAATCTTTCCCGCAGGACGATAAAAATTCATTGACAGATCTATGTTTAATGAAATCCTATCTTTCATTTCTGACATATATTCACGATTTAAATCTTGAGATAAATTTGTTTACATAGTTCAGTGTGTTCTGTTTGAGTGTAATAATTAGAGAGTCGCTCTATCTGTGATTCTTTATAAAACGGTTCAAAAGGACCAGGGTTGCCACATTTTTTCGTATATTTTGCCCTAAATTATTTATCGAATGGAACAGATTTTTTCATGAAATTCTTGTACGCCATGGTAACGTAAAAACCCTTACATGAGCTTTCAGTAAAAAGTTTTTCTTATAAATAGTCTTACCATAATCAAGACCGGAATGGAAAGAAAAAAAAGCTCATTTTTTGAAGTTTTTCCTTAATTTGTGATTTTCTTATTTGCAATGCAATCAAAATTATTACTAACTTAAAACATTAATAAATGTGAAAAAGAAGTGCAAAAATTTCTTTTAAATAACTAAAATATTTATTAAAAAGAAAAAGAAAGTACAATTAATACAAACGACACTAAAAATTTGTCCAGTTTTATTCTTTCCCCGGCTTGCTTTATTTTTTTCACTAATTTTGTAATTCAGTGTCGCGGAAGAAGAGAGAAGAATTTCGGATATGAGCGCAATTCAAATCATGTTTGCACGAAGCCGCAATGAAAGATAGGCGGACGCATTACACGAAATAGAATGAAAAGCACGCAACCATCATAGACGATCCTCATTATCTAATAAATCTGCAGTGCTGTAGCTCTTGTTTTTAATCAAGACAGCGGCAGTCATGGCCATGTTCTTGCACTGGTTTTAGCATTCAGTACTTTCAGTTTTATAAATTGATAACTTCAATCGTCGAAAAGATTAAACCCATGCCGGATCAAGATCAGAGCTTAGGAATACCAGGAAACCACAAAGGTATATTTTTATTAGAAATATAATTTTTTTTATTGAAGCTCGTGAGAACACCGGGTTAATTAGATTTTAAAACATCTTTCTAAGAGTATAAGTGTAATTGTTTTTATTGTTTTGGATCAAACAGAAACCGAATTTACGAAATAGACCGCAAATCTCTTCAAAAAGTAACCTTTTTTGCATTACCATTACAGTGAATGCAACTAAAGTAATCAAATTTAGTTTTATGGCTACTTAACTGGTCATCAGAGAGAGTCATATCGCACTTTTTCCCCAATCAGCGACCATCCATTTCAGCTGAAGGGTAGCCATAGAATTTCCAACAACTTAAAAATTAAAAGTTAAACTATCATAATTGATCGAAAGTTACAAAATAGATGAACACCGCAACTAACCGGTGAGTCAAGGTTGAGGAATCAACTTGGAAGCTACCTTTTATGACGGAGCCGATTTTGGGCGTGCACAATAGAAGTCTAAATCCTAAGCCATGCAACACTAAAAACAAGTCACTCTTCCATTTTGATTAGAAAATCATTTGCAATAATCATATCCATGAGTCGTGCGCTGTTAAACTGAGTTGGCACAGAGGCAGTAATCTCTTGGTCTTTACTAAAGCCTCTTTATCAATTTTTATGTTCTCATATCGTATTTTATTTTGCGCCACGACATGAGTATTTGTGTCAGTTATTTGAAATTCAGACTCAATTTAGATTCGATTGCTTATAATAAAGAAGAAATAAATTCATACATAATGAACTCACCCAAACCCTTTTGCAGTTTTATGAAGCCATTGCCGTAATTATTTTATTTATTTTAACCCAGATGGAAAAATTTTTATTTTCATCTCCCGTTTGATTTTAATTACAGGGCAGTCAAGAAACTGACGCTATGAAAAATGTCAGCCATCGACGACGAAAATACTCAAAGTAAAATAAAGGAAAACCGGCCCGTAAAATGGACAGGGGCGAATCAGGTTGTCGTCAAATTCCAAACGACAGATGACACACCAAATGAGGCCACTCCAGACTCAGAAAAATCGCCAATGCTGAGCCCAGCAAGGCCATTGTGCTTGAAAACCCCCTGGAGTGACAACACTCCGCTGAATCGAACATTTTCTTCAGCTAGGTATACTTATTTTGTGCTTATCTGAGGTATCATTGTTCGAACACTGGACGAATATACGGATTTATCCTTTATCGGCCATCTTCAGGAGCCTATCTCCTTATCCTATTTATTTTATCCCCAAAACTAAGTAACATTGCGTCTGGCGGTTGTCATTTCGAGGTATGCAAAACTCGGGAAAAATATTTGCGATGACAGTTCCATGTCTGGCAAAAAGTAAAATACCTCGATGTGACATAACAAACTGAACAAATACTTGTGCTAATTGAAGTGACATGTTAATTAAACTCCCGAAGAATTTTTAATGGTCGCCTATTTAACAGAATGCATACACTCGCTACCTTTATTTCCATTGTTGGCATCAACTATGAAACTCAACGAAGCTTTTCAAGAGTTGCAAATACGAAAATAAACATCGAATCGCGAGTTCATTTTCGGTTTTCATTTTCTTTCTTTTTTTTTAAACCAGTTCAAATTAATATTGAGCACGTAATTGCAAAATACCGTTGACGAAAAACCGAACGGCTTTTTAAATGAGTAACAGATTAGGATTTTGTTTTTTCGAAGTTGCCTGTATTGACCATTTCGTAATTTGAATAAATTCGCGTGATTTGAATCGCACCATTTCGACTGAACCGTTGTTGTTTCGGTTGTGAAAGGTTTTTTCAAATTTCACAGTGCTCTTTGATGTATTTTGTTGAAATTAGTGAAAATTTAAGAAAGAGTCGTAAACATTAGTAAAAAATTATACCATTTTTTTTTTAGAAACAATAAGATGAATCATAAGATATTACGGAAACCTGATTTTATGTGGGATGTCAACTGTTAACTTTTGTAAATACAGTGATTTACACTTCAAAAAGCCGTTTTGTTTTGTCGTTTTCTAATGTAATGATGGAATAGAAACTTTAGTATAAAAGTGTTATATAACGAAGTGAACTGTAAAATGTGGAATGATTTTTAAAAAAGTGTGTGTGAATTTGTGATTTTACTGCGTATGTAAATAATCCGGTAGACTTTTAGAACAATGCCTGTTAATAATCAAACTGTAAAATCTCACGTTTCAATAATTAAGCGTTGTTTCGCATCTAATAATTTAGTTTTTTATTGGATCTCTCGACTGTGTTTCTGTTAACAGACATTTTTCGTTTAGTTTTCGATTAGTGGATGTAACAGGGATCCTACCAAAACGGAAAATTTCGTAAATTACGACACAGAAATTCCGAAATTTCAACCTATGAAGTTCCGTCATCTTGCTAAAAATTTATAATATTATGCACGAACTTTAACTGTAATTAAAATATTAAGCACGGTAAAATGAAGAAACAAGAACAAAAAAATGGAAATCACAATTCATCTCCCGTTCCTGAGGCAAAGTTCTATCTGGGGGAAGAAAATCCGAGCCCAGATCAGTCAGACATAGAAGCAGAAATTCCAGAAGAAGATCCGACAATAGATAATCTTCCCAAATTCACGATTTCTACCGAAACGGGCAGCGTTACGGAAAGCGAAAAGAAGAAACCGAAACTGGAGCCCCTTCACGTGTCTTTGCCGGACGTGGCCCTGAAAACATCGTATTCGGACAATGATGAAATCAGCAAAAAGAAACTCAATCCTAAATTTGGTCACGCTCCAAATAATTTCGTTAAAAAGTCGGAAAAACCTTTCCTCGAGGATGACCGGAAAAATCTAGTCAGGCTCATTTCAAATTTGCAAAATATAGTGGACTCCATGTCGGAGAAGTACGAAAGATTAGATTCCAATAAAAGCAACAAGCAACTGAATTTTCGATCACGTGACGACATAATTAATACAACCAAGGAATTCATGCAGACTGAATTTACAAAGCCAAACGGAGAATACGAGGTACTAAGTAGACCAGAAACAAAGCGACCTGACGATTTCTCTTTCTATTTTCGTAATGGCAAAAATCGAATGGACGCACCTGATTGCGATTTGTTTCTGGAAACGGAAGGACTTTTAGATGTCAAAAACAATGGGGTTCCAATTATAAAATGGAGCGATGCCAATTCGGTAACTTCGCCTTGTTCGACCGTTCCGGAAAGCCCTTTTGAAAGGTAAAACTATTGAAGAAAGTCAGATTGAAGGGCATTAATGGAAGTATCGTACCTACAAAACAAAACGAATGAAACAAGCCTGTCTAAATTTTTTGTTTTAATATTAACAAACACATAACTAAAAATGTTCATAAATATTAGTAAAAATGTGGCGAACGTTCCTGAAAACTTTTAAACTCATATAAATTCAGTTAACACATAATATATGACAGCTCCTTTAGGTGAAAAATTCTCTTTAAGAAGAAAAATCTTAACTATAAACTACTTTTTAAAGTATTTTTATTACTTATTAGCAAACATTTAAAATAAACGAGTATAAGAATTTCCCAAATTTAAGAGGTTTAAATGGCTCTGTCAAAAATTATAAGAGAGATCTGATTAGAAATTAATTAGCCAAAAGGTCTCTCCTCTCCGCTGGCCATTAAATTCCCTTTTCAAGTTTTCATATACTCTAAAAAATTTTTAATATTCCCCAATATTCATGTAAAACTTTAAATAACGGGGGCTTTATCCGTAGAAAAGCCCTAAAATCCTGAAATATGCGAGTGTAAGCAAATATTTTTTTAAAAAATATTGCAATAAAGAAGCCCATAAGTTACACTTTGCCATGCCTTATAAGCTGTTGTAACTCCACATACGGCTTCTGAAAAGGTAAAACTTTCGCACCAATATGACCGTCATGCACAACTTTCCCAGGAGCTTTCAACAATCTCCTCATTTCATGCCTGCCCTAATAATGTTTGTATTTTTTCAGCGGTAAAAAGATTCGGAGTCAAAATTTAATTTTCCCCAAAAGATCGGTCCTCAAAAACGGTGAATGCAACGTCCTGAAGAAAAGCAGCACTTCAAAGCGAAGGGTCCGCTACCTTCAAGATATCTTTACAACACTCGTCGACGTGAAATGGCGATGGACCTTGGTGGTCTTTGCTCTAAGTTTTCTTATGAGCTGGCTGTTTTACGCCGGCCTCTACTGGCTAATAGCCTACGCCCATGGAGACTTCGACCACCTTGAGGTGAGTTTCCATTTTCCTATGCAGCACATTTTCCCGAGAGTAATCAACAAAAGCTCCACGCGAAGAGAATACTAAATCTGAGGGTACACTCAGATCAGATTGTTTTCAGGCACAGTTCCGCGTTTTAGAAGTATGATAGTAAACTCTTGTTCGAGAGTGATAATAATAGGGAATTGATTCCCCAAGGTTAGCCTCGGAACTAGGTTGCATTTGCTTGCAGTAATTAAACTCTGAAGCTTTTCTTTATAAGAAAGCTCAAATTCTGCTAAATTATTTTATTTCCAAGGACGAAAACTGGACGCCCTGCGTGGAAAACCTAAAGAATTTCGCGTCTTGCTTTTTGTTTTCTGTCGAAACTCAACACACAATTGGCTATGGAGGAAGAGCCACTACAGAAGAATGCCCCGAAGCTATTTTTGTTATGTGCATTCAAAGCATCATAGGAGTAATGATATCTGCTTTTATGGCAGGTAGGATTTTCAGAATTCAATTTAAAAAGTAATTCAATGCAAATGATTGACCTCAGTGAAAAATTCAAGTTTATGGGACTTTTTAATTGTTTAAAAAAATTTTCTCAACTACCAATGAATTACATTTTTAGGTGTTAACTGATATTAATAAGAGTTGAAATGCTTCAGGTATATTTTTCGCCAAAATGGCACGACCGAAACAGAGGAGACAAACCCTTTTATTTAGCAGAAAAGCAGTCATCTGTCAAAGAGATGCTCAAATGTGTTTAATGTTCCGGGTAGGCGACATGAGGAAATCACATATCATCGGTACCACTATCAGAGCCCACATATTCAGATCACGAACAACCAAAGAGGGTAAATAAAGGAAACGCCGGAACGACATTCGTTTAGACTTAAACTCGAAAAAATTTTCAGGAGAAGAACTGCCACAGTATCAGTGTGAGTTGGAAGTATTAGCTGATGGATGCGAATCCAACATATTTTTTATCTGGCCTCTGACCATAGTTCACGTCATCAATAAAGACAGTCCCCTCTATGGAATGTCCGCTCAGGATTTACTTCAAGAAAACTTTGAGGTTGTCGCCATTTTAGAAGGAACTGTAGAATCCACGGGACAGACAACGCAGGCCAGGTAATTTTTGGATATTTCTTCCTATTTTCAAGTGTTCTCTCTCAAAATAATCGGTCATTACATTTCTTTCAGAACTTCGTACCTTCCGAATGAAATAAAATGGGGTCATCGTTTTGAATCTCTATTATCCTACAATACCGACAGACAATGTTACGAAATAGATTATAAAAAGTTTAATAATACGGTAAAAGTTGCAACTCCTTTGTGTTCTGCCAAAGATTTAGAAGAGTTATATATGATTCAATCAGAAATGTGCGATTACAACGTTATGACCTCAGATCCAGAAACCGATAATCAGTAATCAAAATTACATCAGGTATTTTACAATAAAAAAATTTTTACAATTCATTATATAAAAAATTCAATAATCAAAATTTTGACTTATAAAATAAAACATTTTTTACATTTCATTCACATTTTTTAAAACCTTTCTATGTAAAGACTGAGTGATACCATTTCAGAATCCACTAATGAATTCATTTCATCTAAAATTTATTAAAGTTAGATAACAAGTAGTACCAGGTTAAAATAACGAATAACAACAAGCTTGTTTTATGTGTCTTCTCAATAATATCATTATTGACACATAATATTTATATACATAAATGAATTTAAGATAATTCAGTTAGAGTAGGGCGTAATTCTAATCAAAAACTTACCTTATTCGGTAGTAAAATAAATTCAGTAAGAAAATAATTCATTTACTAAAAATGAAGTTTTTCAGATAATATCTATAAAACTCACGAAATGATACTGAAAACAACTCACTATTTTACGATAGCTCACGGGCTGTATTTTGTGTAAATTCTTAATTTTGCCGCCATATTCATAAAATCCGTGAAATTTGTTATGTTGGTATGAGAAAAAAATCGCTTTACCGGAAACTTATTCTAATTTTGTTTCACGATGGATATTGTTAGTGAAGTTTTAGATAAATCAAAAGAAGCTATTAAAAGTTTCAAGCCTACATCAGTTGAAAAGCAGCTGGAACTGTATTTTGATTTAGGAACATTACTCGCAATTGATGAGAATGAATTAGACGCCAAAAAATTAAAGTGCGTGTTGTTTAACAAGTTTAGGTTAATCACTTGTGTTGCAGCTGAAGCATTAATTGCATATTATATATATTTAAGAATTTAAGCGTGACAGATTCGACTGAAATCTATCATTTTGACTTAATTCATGTAACCGTATAATGCAGCTTGACAATTCTTCGTCAACACAAGTGGTTAACTATATAATGCAATACATCTTCAATATAAGTCAATGCTTTTTTCCAAATTCATAGGTCTAATCTCAGCTCCTACTTAAATAATTTAGGACGAGACAATACTCAGTTATTGATAAATAAAATCTGGGAATTACCTGTAGAAAAATATGATGATGTGACCACCGCCACTTTGCCCCCGTCGACCTACGTATTACCCAGGGCGTTGCCTTGTCCAAAACCTAAACAACTCACCAAATGGGAAAAGTTTGCAAAAGAAAAAGGCATTGTCAAAAAAAGAAAAGATAAACTAAAATGGGATGACATTCTAAAAGTAAGTTGTCTTACAATGTAAAAACAGTAATTCAATATTGGGACAGTGAATGCATAAATTTACTAATATGCATTTACTAAACTTTAACCCACTGCCTTTAATATTTATAATTTACATTTTAATGTTTACATTTGTATTTTTACAGAAATGGGTTCCACTTTATGGGTTTAAAAGAGCTGAAGCTGAAAAGGAAAAAGATTGGGTTTTAGAGGTTCCAGATAATGCAGATCCTTATGAAGATCAGTTTGCAAAGAAAATGGAGGAAAAAAGTGAAAGAGTGGCCAAGAATGAATTCCAAAGACTCAGGAATTTAGCCAAGTCAAAAAATATTAAATTACCAAAATTAGGATTTGCACCTGTCAGCAAACCAACTCCATCAACTTTGGGTAGGAATTATAAAAACTTATTTTTAGTTTCACTTTTCAAATTTATTAATTTTTAAAAATAAATTTCAGGGGCTGCACTGACTGTTGCAAAAGCTTCAACTGCTTCTCTAGGAAAATTCCAACAGGCCATCCCTAAAGAAAAAGAAACAAAAAATGTTAAGGAATTTCTACCTAGTGGCACAAAGAGGAAGCAGCCAATACCAAAACCAAGTGAAGAAAAAGAAAACAATTTGAAATTAATTGACAATATTTTAAATAAAAGGCCCAAACTGAATATTGAAAAAGCAGTTGAAAAAGAAGTTCACAATGAAAATAAAGAGTAAGTATTACTTGAGATTGTAAGTCAATCAACACTTGGAAGTGATATTAATACAATCTTTTTTTTCAATTTAATAGGGAGGCCAAGGCAAAAAAGCCTAAGCAATCTAAGAAGAGTAGCGGACGGAAGACTAAAAAGGGTGCGAAAGGCGGAAAATATCGTGGGCCTTCCAAAAAGCTGGCTGCTACAAGTGAGAAGAAAAATACGAAAATTTCGGCTAATGTTAAACAAAGGCCACGTAAAGGTGGTAAAATCAAAGGCGGTCGTAAAAGGAGATAATTAAACAGCGCATATATTAATAAATGTACATTTCCAATCAAGTATTATATTATTTACCCCTTTGTGAATCATTCTTTCCTTCATTTACTTTTACACTAAGCAAAAATTTGCTTAACGAAATAAATATTATAGCGAGGTGTATATGTAAAACTTGTTATTCATTGCCAAATTTTTTTTAAAGCCGATAATTAAAGATATAAATTTACTAATATGAATTGTATAATAACTGACAAAGTAATAAAAGTTTAGGGAAAATTTATAACTACAAACTACTTGAAAAATTTACGTATCCACGGTTTAGTAACAGTAGCGATTTTTTTCAAATTATTTGAAAAAATAATTTTTATACACTTTTAACACACTTTTTTTAGACTTCAAATTATTATTAAATTTCAAATTAAATGATTTTTCTGTGAATGCTTTTGAGAAAAATCTCAACTAATGAGTTGTGATTTATTTCCCCAATTAGCATAATTACCTAATTTTTTTTGCTTTATATTAAAACTTTCAATTTGATATTAGTTAACTTATTTAGCATCAGGAGTAATAAAAAAAATTTTCCAATTTCATTAGTACTGAATATATTTTTCCCAAAATTTGATTACAAAGACACCACAATTTTTTTAAATTCTGGTCGACTACTTTTCACATTTTGGCAGTAGTCCTTCCCTCACCCCACTGTATTCCGGAATAATGGTGCGCTCTTAAATTTTTATATCAACCGAATTCGGCGAATAACTTCTTTCTGGGATTTTTAAACTCCGGGAGTTTCGAAAAATTGCTGCCATCCGGTTTCAAAGCCCCCTATGAAATACTGAATTACAAATTCTGAATTATCAGTATTACTTTCTCCGGTCTAAAATTACAATTCTTATAGTCATATTCTTGAATTCAGTATCTGAATTCTACTGTCTCGCTTTGTGAGGTTTTAGGTATTGTAATTTAAAACAGTTCACATTTATTCGGTTAAGTATTTTAGGCTGCCCTAAAAGAACACTATAAGACACTAGGCGTCAGCTTAATGAGAGCCCAACGGGCAAGTCACCGGAGGTAGGATCTAAATAATTAGAAGAACAACTTCTTTGTACCTTCGATGAACAGCGTACTGGTACACAGGAAACTGCTGCTGGTAACAACAGCTGAACACAGTTACGTTGTTTTATCGTAAACAGGAAACATTCTGCTATCAACTGATGAATTCAGCTACAATGTGTGTGAACCCAGGTAAACTGCTGTTAACGGCAGCAACAAACGCGTCTGCATTCCGCAAACTGCAAACTGGACACCCCGCTCCACTCTGCGCCTGCGCATTTAAAAGCAAATCTTTTAGACTTATATTTTTAAAAATTAATTTTTTACTTTTTTTTTTTTAAATATTTTTGGAAGTTCTACTTGAACTAATCTATGTCCTTTCATTACACTCATTAAATTGAACTGTATTAAGTGATCTTATTTTGAAAAGTCTGTGCTAACGCCAATGAAAAGAACTCTCGCCAGCTGAAAATTAATAAAACTGATAACTCTGCATTAAAGTTTTTTTTTTTAAAAAACAGTAAAAGTAAAATTCCCTTCGTCTATCCTGACAGTACATATCAAACAATTCAATTAAGACATCTGTGGAGCTTCAAAGCCCGGAGGTAGTTTCTTTTAAACAGAAACAAAACCCTCATAGACCCAATAAGAGTTTCCAAAAAAAAAAATTTATAAAACAAATTTAAAAACTGCATTTTTAAATAAAATCAATATAACCCCCGCAAAAATGACAAGTAATCATATTTTTGGAAGCTATTTCCAAAAAAGAAATATTTTCTTTAAAAAAATTTTGTATACTTTGTGAGTTTCTGTATTTCAAGATTTTCAAATACTTTTTTAGAGTTCTCATAAAACTCTATAGATTTTCATTTTAAAGTGATACAATAATAACTAAACCATTAAGTTTCTAAAAACTGAATTTATTTTTATCATAGTGAAATCATTAATGAGACGCAGCTTGCAAAAGTTCTTTCCCAATTTCAAAATAAATTTCAAAACTTCCGAAAAATTTAATAATCTTTTCCAGTTGGCCTTTGCACTGACGTTATCATTAAATAATAAATGATGAACGGAAAACTTTTATGACAAAAACGAAAAGAGAAGTATTAATAAGATTTTACAAAAAAAAAATAAATTTAGTAAAAAGATGAGATAAATTAAACAAACCAAAATATTATTTCGGAAAAAAGTTAATGAATGTTTTACACGTTTATTTGAGAGAAAAACGGAGACTATAATGTGTCAATTTAATATTAAAAAATTGTTTACTTAACCTACAAGCACTGAGTATGGGAGCTAAAATGACTTGCAGAAAACAATGCGAATGCTTGAGACTGCAGTGTGTGATTCTGGGAACTGCTTATCAGGCAGAGGTGCCCAACTGGTTTTCAATCATCGTCCAAAACGCACTGGAAACCCCCCAGTTCAGCCAAGCCTAGCCCAATAAAGCACAGCTTCTGTCATGAGTCGTCACTGCGCCTATGTCATAATGAATTATTAAGTTTTCAAACAAAAAAAATAATTACTAAATGAATTTTTAATTAAGTATAGGAACAAGTACATGAAATTTTTTTTTCCAAAAATACCTGTCGTTACAATCTAGTTCTAAGTAAAAAAAAAAAAAAATTCATATTTGTTTAAAATACATTTCCAGCCAATATTTAATTGAATTTCTGGAGTGGTGGAAGGGTATTCATTTGTATGTAACTTATTATTTCAAACTTCTTAAATTACATAGCAGTTCTTAACTCGCCTTGATTGGAATAAAATTCAGTCTGCCAATCAAATGTGAAATGTTAAGAATTAAACCATATCAAACACAAACTAAAGGGGATATAACTAAAAAAAAAAAAACTAAATTTATTGTAATTCAAACTGCAGAAATATAGCACCTGCTTCTCGGTTAAAAATACATCATATGCGGTTCTCAATAATTAAGACTTAACAACATATGATCCTAAGACCAATTATATGTATGCCTACATTTATAAAAAGTTTTTTTTTTAAGCAGATCCTTAATTCTATAATTTTTCAACTCTAAATCCAATTTAATATGAATCATGGGAAATATAAAATTAAAGTGTTCGAGTCAAATAAAACTTAAAAAGCTTTCATTTAGTTATTAAAAAATGTACTTTATTAGATTTGCCCTGCCCAATGTCAGAAATTAATTGCCAATTTCTTCTTGTAAAGACAGTTTGTCTAGAAGCTTGTGATAATGAATAAAAATTAAAACCTACTCTGGCACACAGGGAAAAGATTCAACTCAACTTGAGAAATCAACCAAAAAAGGCACTGTAATAATCTGTAATTCAATGATGTGAAGAACTGAAAGAGATTAACCTAAAAAAAGCCTATTATGACTAACATGAAAACTTACATTTCAACAAAATTTTATTGTCACCAAAAAATCAAAAGATAAGTAATTATGAAAATTAATCTTTTATAAAATTATCACTTCCAAACTTATCAGATGTATGAAATCTGTATCATTGTTTATGCATTTAAGGATCAGATTTTTCATAAGAATTGCAATATTAAAAACAGTAATGCATTACAAAGTAATTCTCACATTTACAAAAACATGAGAATTTTAAAACATTTTTTTCCTATTATCAAATGAATGGTGAAACTTAAGTAGGGTCTAAATAAAAACATCAATAAGACCACATTATTCATCTTTCTGTAACATTACTAACATTTATATTTCACCAAGAATTTATCATGTATAAATTAATCAATCAAAATTGGCATTAAAAATTATAGCCATTTTCAAACAAAGCTTTGCATTGGAATATTCTTCATTGAAAAACACTTACAATTACTTGAAATAGTCTTTAATGATTTACCAATGCCATTAAATTTAAAATATTTAGAAATTCTGCCTGGGCTCATTAGAGTTTGTAAGTTTCCAAAAACTCTCAAATTCATGAATGTGAGAACTATCCAATTATTTTTACTATTAGTTAAATTAAATTCTTTAAAAATTACCAAAAAAGAAATGAAGTCATTTTAACATTTAAGAGAAATGCTGTTGAACCAAAATATAATGCAGCTGTAGAATTCTTTGCTGACAAGGCCTCACTTGTAATATCAAGATTTTCATTACTTATTCTGCATAGATTCATCAAACCAAAGAATAGCATGTAGAGTTATTCATTACGTCATATTTCAAATGTACTTTAAGGCAATCCGAACATACTAGACAAACCCTTTACCATTTAGCAGTTTAATGAGGAAAAAATGAATTCAAAATCAAGGTAAAAAAAGAACAGATGGGAGGGCAGGAAAATTAAGAACCCACCTCTTTATTTAGATCTGGATCGTGACCTATTGCGACCTGCAGACTTCGATCGAGAGCGACTTGCGGATTTCCCATGTGAACTTTTGCTATCCGAACGAGAACGACTGCGTGAGCGGGAGTATGATCTGTAGGAACGCCTTCGAGAGCGGGATCTTGAGCGACTTCTAGAACGTGAACGCCTGCGAGATCGAGAGCGTGACCTACCCCCGCGACGTCGTCCGCGGGAACGATAAGGAGATGAGGGTCTACCATAACGAGCCATTTGAACCCTAAGTTCCCTTCCGTCTAACATTCTCCCATCCATTGCGTCTAATGCATCTTCTGCATCTCTTTTGTCATAAAACCTGGAAATAATAAGATTTATTCAACAACAGACTTTACCAAAAAATTTATTCTTAATGTCTGTTTTTAAAAATATTCCTTTTAAAAACAGACAACTAATCAGTTTATAATTAAGAATTTTAATTATTAACCTTAATAACAAACCAAAAAGGCTTAAACATTGCTTCTAATTTGTAAAATCTTTTCTACAAAATAAAATAGAATAAGTATAAGGAAGTGTAGAGTGTTTTAACACATTTTACATCCTTTATTGGGGAGCAGAACTGAAGTTCAAAATGTTTATAGGATATTTGAATATAAAAAGAGCAATGTGCAGTACTGATTTTGGAAGGGGATTAAGAATATTTTACCTTTATGCTCAAAAAGTATCACATATGATTACCATGATGAACATAAAATATTTAATTTATACAGAAACTTGTCAATAAGCAGGATACAGGAAGAAGATACCTGCATGCTCCCTGGACTAAAGTCATTCAGGAAAGTAAAAAGACACTAAATTTTTTCCAATGAGTCCATATTTTCTAGGTAAAAAGGAAAAATTAAATTTTGATCCCTTTGTATGTATCATGAATGCAATATAAATTAAAAAAGCCTCACAATTACATAAGATTACAAAAGTAAATATTGTTAAAACTACAAAATAAAATGGTAAAAGTTGTATAAATGCACTTCTGAATAATCTTTGAATTTGTGAAACAATATATATGAAGTGGAACCAGAGCACACCAAAAGATGTGTCTGCCAACATTTCGATAAAAAATATTGAATTCATTAATCAAAAGGAAATTTTTGGCCTATTTGTTAAGTTTAAACCCCCAAAAAACTAGGCATAGTTCGTAAACAAAATGCACACGATGACATTCCGAAACTTTAAAAATTGTAAAGTTCTATTTAACTTATAAATCCAAAGATATGAAAACGACAAAATATCTAAATGATCAGCACTAGTACAAGTCATCGCCTTTACAGAACGAAGACCATCATTGGCACGCCACACAACACGCCATAATTAAATCAAGTTTCTCTGTATCTTTGAATAACCAATTAATATGAGTATTAGATTATAAATTTACCTTACAAATGCAAAACCCCTGCTCTCTCGCGAAAATCTATCACGAGGTATATAAATATCCCCTACTTCGCCGCATCTTTCGAAAACACGGCGAAGATCATCGGGCGTCGTTCGAAAGGTTAAATTATCAACTTTTAATGAAACCATTCCATCAATCCTTGGCGGTGGGCGTCCGTAACTCATCTTGAAAGGCTGTTCAGAGCGATAAAAACAACTATTTGCAATCGGCAAAAGAGTTCAAATTTTTCCAGAAATATAAGAAACGCCACTTGAATCGAAGAACGTTTTTATGTAAAAATTAAAATGGCTGAAACTACCGGAAGCGTTACAAATAATGAAGGATGTGGTTTCTGAACGAACTCTCATGAATTTTACCGCCATTTTTAAATCACTCATTGCACTGAAGATTACAAAAGTTTATCAGAACGTATTTTATTGGCTGCACTATTTCAGTTGTAATGAGTATTTATATGGTCCTGAGAATCCCAGCGAACTTAAAATTTTTTCTACTATGTAATTAATTTAAAAATTAAATTAAGAAGCCTTTAAAGAAGGAGGTTTTATGATACAAACATGAATACTTCCGAAAGTATTGTATACTTAAAAAGATTACATGCCTGTGCCTTATATTTTCATGAAAGTAAAAATGTGCTTTGAAATACTGAATGCTTATTTTCCTGCTTTTTAAATATATAATTTATGGAGCCGCCGACAAAAGTATGAATTTTTTCTTTAATTTTCTTGAAGAATTGTAAAAAACTAAAGTTTGTTTAATTGCAACATAATAATTTTTACTTTTTTAATTTTATAAAACCTAAAGACTGAGAATTACAATTTTTTATGTGTTCTTCAGAAGTTTGAATGACTGCAGAGAATAAAACTGAACGAAGACTTAAAAGGCTTTCAAGTTCAAAAGGTGTTATTATTATATATTAAATTAGGTTTTAAACCTAAGAGAAGTTCATTTTAAGAATAAATTTTACTTCTGAGAGAATAATTTTGATTTTAGGCCAGAGTAAAACAATGAAAGAAGCAGAAGTAAGTGAAAACTTTGGTAAGAAAACAATAATGTACCTAACAAAGGCAAATCCTCGGCTGTGTTTCGAATGTTTATCTCTTGGTATATAAACGTCTCCAACATCCCCGAATTTACCAAAAATATGATGAAGATCCAGAGTTCTGGTTCTATAACTGATATTGCCCACTTTCAAAGATGTCATTCCATCTATATTTGGTGGTGACTTTCCGGTCATCTTAAAAATTATACATAACCTATCGTCTGATTTTCACTAATTATAAATCATTTGTTCTCGTCACGATTGTTGAACCAGGTGAACCAACATTTTTCAATTCATTCGATTTCGAACATTATTTTTTGCTAGGTGTTCAACAGATTTTTCCGCGCTTATTTTTTTTATTTGTTTGTGCAACAATTACATGTTTAGCATTTTTCAATCTGGATTTTTTCTGGTTTAAAAAAATTTTTTAATTCTTTCATTTCGTTTTGTTGTCCAGCACAAACGCAATAAATTAGAAATATTTAAAGTAACCAGTCATGTGTAACCTAAAAAAAATATTTACGATTAATAAATAAAATTTGTTTGAGAATTGAAAAATTAATGGTTTAAAAGTAAGGGCTTGGGAAAAATCATCCTACTCGGCCTTTTTCCTTTGGAAAACCCCGAGAAAATAGAAAGAGACAGACTAAAACGACGGAACAGGAGGGGCTAATTCATTAATAATTGAAGACCCTTTCTAGTGCTGGTCTTTCAATATCTTCATATTCTCGCACGTTGCACTAGAAAGCACGCCCCTTGTCCTTCAAGCTTCCTTTAGCTAACCACTTTTACGAACTATGAATTCGGACTTTAGTTTATTTGCAAGCAATTTTTACAATTTTTAAAACAAATTCAAACCAAAATAATAAAGAAAATACTATTTTACAAAGAGAAAAGAATGTGCATTAGGGAAATTTGGGCAGAGCCATTCAGGAAAATGTTCGTATTTCTGTATTTTTAATATGCTTAGAAGCAAAACGTCTTTAGTTCTCTTTTGCTGTTCTTTATTTTTTCATTCGAATCTTGGTCACTGTAAAAGTGGAATTTGGAATTTCTATTTAGATAAAAATTCATATGAATTAAAAATTTATATATTATTAATTCGGTTTTAAACAGAATTTCATGGCATCTGAACTTATGTATTCTGAAGAGTGAACATCTCAGGTTTTTAATTAGTTTTTTCTAAGGATTAAAGCACAAATAAGGAGTCATTAACTAAATCAGTTTCAATGTTTTCTGTTTGTCCCTTTTGGTATTATCCCAACCTCGATAAAACTATAAGGAAAATACTAAAAGAAGAATACAAATTCAACAAAGCATTCATTTATTAATTACAGTTAAAATTAAAATCTCTCAATTGCTAAATATTAATATGACACCACTGGAACGAATGTTTCTATTTTGGAATATTCACAACTGAACTGCAGTAAAATCGTAATAATGTATTTCATCATTTAGTTTAAGACTTTATTTATTTTTATGAAACCGAGATTAATTAACTAAATTAAGGAATTCTATTAAAACGGAATCAAAGGATTTGTCAAAATAGGATTCCCTCATCTTCTTGCTCTCCTGCTTATTGAAAAGGGTCAACTTTTGTAGGAATCCACTAACCATTGACTTTTGCAAAATATTTTAATTTACATCTTGATATTCAAATTTGAACCCTTCGAACTGAAACTAACAAAATCATTTATCTCCAGTAGAAATTAAATTCGGTTTTTGAAAGAAGAATGTGTAAAAGTTACTTTATAATGATAGGACTGTGCAGCGGATAAAACATAGGCATTTTTAAAGTTCAGTGGGAACAGAACAATGAAAAAAAGGACCGTTGTCGAGTCATAAAACCCCTTCGGAAGAGTAAATTGCGCAACACTTTTCATTAAGTGGTCTATACTTGAAATGTTGGTTTACGATTATCTTTCCTTCACTTTGGTGGCTTAGCCCAAAGCGTGAGCAATCAAGAAATTTCCGACATGATTTGTTTCGAATAAAAACCGCTGAAAAATAATCAATATACAGAACGCATGTGCCATAGTATGAAACACCTGTCTATTATGAACTCTACATGGCAGGTGATGCTGGCTTTATCCAAGCAAAACACCCCTGTGTGCCTCTCTGCAACTACCCCTGTTTTCCTCATTTTTTATTTTCTGCTGAAGTCTGCTTCTGCTGAAAAATTTAGGTAAGTCTTGCTTTAGTTTTTATTCTTTCTCATTATCCAACTTTTATGACGAAAGATACACTAAAAAATTAATGGCATTTTTGCTGGCTTTTGTCACAGACTTTGCCAGCAAAGAATCATTTGTTTAATGATTATTTTAAACATATTTCTGAACAGTGTTCATATGCAAACCTTAATTTTCTAATTCAATGAAGTTTAGTGCATTTAAAGAACTATTTCTCCAGCATTATCATTTACATAAAATCATTTCAAGTTTTCGGTACACTGACCGCTTTATTATTTATGTAGATATTACAAATTATAACTTTCACTAATTTTTTGTATAAATTTTTAACAATTATTAATTAAAGGGTACTTACAATGCACAAAATATAAATTTTCTTCAATGCAGAGCGTTGTACAGTATTTAAAGGCTATTGTACAGTGTCCGGTTTTAATTTTTTGAATAGAGTACAAGCGTAAATTTTTTGGTTTTTCCGCTTTTAACTTGCTACGATATTCCTATAATTTTTTTTTTCAAGCAGATATTATTAATAATAATTGATTTTATATAATGTTTTGATAATAATAATTTAATCATGGGTTGATTTTATTATAATAAGATTTTGTAAATTCTCTGAAAATTCTGGAAAAAAAATAAATCTGAAAGTATACTAAAAACAAGGCTCAGTTGACTGTTTATTCATGAATTGTGAATAAAAAACGTGCTTAAATTTTTGTGAAAAACATGTGAAATATGATAAACAAAAAATTTTTTAAACACTAAGAGCCTAATTAAAACACTAATTTTAACAGCCTAATTTTAAACACTAACGAACTAATTAAAAAGAATAATACGATTTTCAAAAAATCGTTCTTCAGTCTTTTGAAAAGCTGTCTCGAAACAGTGTTTTAAATTTTTAGTATTAACTAATATTTTGCAATATTACAAATTATTTTGCAATATTATACCCCAATAATATAAATTAATTTAAGATTTACGCATGAAGCTATGTTTTTCATTGTAAACGTGGATTTGCCATGAGATGCAGTAAGGATAAACAACTGATACTCTGATTTCCCTATAAATTGGAAAGGACTTACCTAATAAAAATCTTGGCAACTTTCCCTGAGAAAAAACTGCGTTAATGAGATCGAAAATCATGGAAAAATGTTAATCGTTTTCACCCCAGTTTTAATTCCATAACACCTGGCATTGCCATATTACTTCATATTCTGCAGGGCATTTAATAACCAACTTAAGTCTTATTAAGGTTTGAAAGGCATTCACTTGCAAAAGTCATCTAAATTTTTTTTGGAAGGCTGATAGATAATAGATAAAATATTATAGTTCCGATAAAGACTTCGAAATGCGCCATTTTCAGTTAACTCTCTTTTGCTTTCCTCCGCCAAAGCACTTATGCACTTATAATTTACTTTAATATCAGCGCCATAATAAAGGAAATCTTTTCTAAAAAGCAGCAGGAATTCAAAAGGTAGAGTCTCGTAAAGGACAAAGACAGAAAATAGATTTCATCCTCTTCGAAGCTCCGCCCACTGAATTCGCTTTACTTTTCATGGCTCAACCTCAAACTTCAACGATCGCTTTCTAGAAAATAATCCTCCAGCTTAAATTTTGTAATATTTCGGCCTAAATTCATAAAAATTTAATTGCTACTGCACCGAAAAATTTATCATTATAGTCTAAATAAATAATATTTTAATGGAAATAAAAAATAATTTGAGCCTATTTTTGCAATTTTCGTTTTTCTATCGGATTTAACCCTTAGATGCACAAGCGTTTCCATCACCGAGAATGCATGAGTGGGGCCTCTCAGGCCCGCATTTGTTTTACATGGGATTTCTTAGCGACTTCGCGATTTTTAAGACAATGACTTCGTTTTTGTTTTCTTTTTTATATTCTTCAGCAATTGGCACACCAAAAAACCTTTCATTGGGGTGTTTTGGTTTGTGGAGCTGCACCACAGCATGCCGCTTTTTGATCTTACGCTATCTGATGATGGCTGGTCAGGAAAAGCGTATTGGGTAAAATTTCGTCAGTAAAATTTCGTTGGTAAAAATTCGTCAGAGCTTTCTTTGTAAGGGATCTCCTCTGCGGATGTGTCACTGTCACCGTTGGAAAACCCGATCGAAATAGTGGGATCCGAAAACCCCTGTGGGTAATTCCACGTGAAAGGGGTCGGTGGCCACAGGTCGACCCCCTCCGATTTTCTTCAAATTTTACGGGTTTGTACCTTAGTGCCTTGGATGAAAACCCCCCAAATTTTAGTTCGATATCTCCATCCGTTCCGGAGATATGGCCATTTGACCAAAAAATGACGCGTTCCATTTTCGGCGTCCGACTCGAAAATCGACAACTTTGCACTCCCGTCCTGCAGAACCTATTTGGTTCCCAGAGACGAGCTTTTGCATAGTGACAGAGCTTTACATGCTCTTTCGAATCGCATGGGTTTCAACTTTGTAGGTCTTATGGTTGCTGAGCTACCGAATTTTAGGTTTCCATGAGGGGGCCAGTGCAGTCGGTGCCCGCTGTTGACATGGGTACATTGGGGGGCGATTTCACCCCCTCAGAGTGGTTTCTCTAAAATCAAAACGGGTGCCTTCGAAAGCTTAAGATATGCCCTTTCAATGAGCAAAGTTAGAACAAAATCTGAGATGACACTATTTTGCTATTTGGCCTCAAAGTTGGGCGAAAAAATCGCTAAAATGGCGTTTCCCGACCACTTTGCACTCCCATGGCTCCTGTTGAGGTGATGCTAGGAACGTCCAACATGGCTCATTTTAAAGCTCTAGTGATGCACTGTCGTCATGCACAATTTGGCCGAAATTGGTCAATGCAAAAAAAAGTTAAAAATTGAAAATTTTTTGGGCGCCCAATTTTCAGACCTGTTTTCAAGGCGCTATAGCTCAGCAACCATAAGACCTACAAAGTTGAAACCTATGCCATTCGAAAGAGCATGTAAAGCTCTGTCACTATGCAAAAGCTCATTTTTGTGGGTTGGTTAGGCTCCTCAGGACGGGAGTGCAAAGTTGTCGATTTTCGAGTCGGACGTCGAAAATGGAACGCGTCATTTTCTGTTCAAATGGCCATATCTCCGGAACGGATGGAGATATCAAACTCAAATTTGGGGTTTTTTCATCGAAGGCATAAAGGAACAAACCTGTAAAATTTGAAGAAAATCGGAGGGGGTCGACCTGTGGCCACCGACCCCTTTCACGCGGAATCACCCCTGTATATTTTGCTCAGAGCCAGAAGCCATGCAGCACTAAAACATACTTGCGATAATCGTAATGCAATAAAATTAGAATTTCTGATGGCATTACTTACGTTCTAGAGTTAAAATTTTGTGAATAGAATTCGCCAAAAACTTAACTCTTCTTGTAGCAAAATTGTTGAATAATTTCACTAAGTGTTGTTTGTAAGGAGCTTTTCATAAGCTCACTTTTCGTTTTTAACACCAAAATAAAATTATGATAAAGATATACCATTTGTGGCACTTAGCAAACTTATTTTGGTCCGGTCAAATCAATGCAGAAGTTTGCAAATATTAAAATCTGACCTCCGGGCCTCCGAGGCCCCACTCATGCATTAATGGGGTACTGATACATTTTTCAATTTTTTGCAAAAAATATTGAGTGCTTGGATTTTTTGCCTTGACAGGCTGTTAAATAAAGAATTAAAGGAGGCATATCTAGGATCCCAGGGCTCTAGCTGCTCAAACTTAGAAAATATGACAATTTTACGAAGCCGCCGGGCCTCAGAGGCCCCACTCATGCATTCTAGGGTTAAGTTTCGTTTTTAAATCTTCTTTCCTCTCATGAGCCATTATTTTCCTCGGTATGCATAGTCCCATAGTTGCATAATTCTTCCGAACGGTCCCAAAGAAAAAATGGGCACTTCAATTGGCTTTTTCTTGTATTTTGTTCTTTTCCTCGGTGACTGCATTGGTTTTATTTTGAATTAAGAGCTTTCTAATCAACCCTCTTTTGTACCCTCTAATGACAGTATTTTATCTAGAAAATCTAAGTCAGTAAAAATCTATAAACAAAACGCACAATTAAAATTAGGATTAAATGAATTAAAACAGCAAAGGGAATTTTTTGAGGAAAATATAAATAAAATTTCCTAAGGAGATTCCATTTTCCCTCAGCTTCAAGCTAGGAGTTTTTTTCTCGGCAGAGGTCTATGACTCATTCTGAATACGTAATTCCTGAAACTTTTGCATGCGATTCGTGAATGATTCAAGAAACATAAGAAAAAAATTAAGTTGGCGGTTAAAATTTAATCCTTTCTAAAAATTCATTCTCTCGTGTATGTTTTATCAAAAAAAGATGCGAAACAACTTGAAAATTCATTAATGTCGTTTTAATTTGTAAAAAGTGTGGGAAGGCGGTTGTGGTTAATCCTCGCAACAGTTGGATGTAATTGAACACGAACGTCCTCATGGGACACCTGAGAATTGACATCCATAGTGCGTTGATTCTTCCAAATTACCCACAGCACTGCACTTTTGATGGCATTACACTTTTAGGACCATGAATTAGACTAAATTAAATGACCATTCCCTTCATTCTGAGTTCAAAACATTCCTTATTTTTTGCCTCACTTTTCAAACCGTTATTCCTTCTTAGTTTCAATTTTTAAGGTTGTATTTTATTTTTTCATATCATAAAAAACGTTTTGATTTTTACCAAACTTTAATTCTTAATTTTATTCTATAATTTTATATTCCTCCAAATTATTTAAATTAAATATACTTAATAATTGACATTTATCATTATTTGAAATAATAATTACTTACATTAATTCAATTAAGACAAGTTTTAATGTTTTTTAATAGGATTTGACTTTATCAGATACAATTATACATTTAAAATACTGTACAGAATAAATTTATGATTATATAAATATGTACAGTATTTCTAAAATTTTAAGTGGAATTTATAATATAAGATATTAATGACAAATCGGATGGCAAAATTACGACATTTTAAGAACATTGTTTTTAATGTCTAAAATATTTGTAACGGAAAATTCGTACTCCGATGAGAGAAGAAAATTTTTAAAAATAAAAATTACACGATTTCCGCGAGAATTAAGTATCTAGTGCGGTGGAAAAGTTTAATGTTTAAAAAAATAAATTTTTTATTATCCGATGAAAATGAAAAATGAGTCTAAGAGGTGGGATAAAAGAGGGAAAGTGGTTTAGGGGACTGAATAAAGGAAAACGCATCGGGTCGATGGTTGAGTGACGTCATGACGAGACTCCAACATCCAGTTCACCGGTTCTGTCCATTTTTCCATTTCCATTTCGCCCCTTGGCCCTCCATCGTCATTTTCTATCTCCCAATCCGCTTTAATCAATTACGCCGCTCACCGGTCTACTCAGAAGTAAATCGATAAAGTTTACAAAGTAAAGCAATTTTTTACAGACGGTTCCATTCATTTCCGAAGAAAAGTACTGTCCCGAGTGTTTGCACAAAATATTTTAAGTGAATTTGAATTTAATGTCGGGTTTGTTTCCTTTGTCATTCATCGAATTTTTTTTGAATTACTTATTTTAAGTTGTTTTTTTGGTTCTTTACACTTTTTCTTAAAACTGATTTCATTAATTTTGGATTTACACCTCATAATTGTGTTGTACAAACAACCTTTAATGGTTACCATTAAATCGGTCGATTTCTCAAAAGAAAACTGTGGAAAATTGAAATAAAAATAATTTGAAAGCATGGAGAGGTAAATGGTTAAGCTCCACACATCTGGAACGCCCCAGGCAAGGAGACTGACCAATAGGAAGCTTCTTTGGGATCTCTTACAGATGAATTTTTTCCCTTCCAATGACGTTTGCGCATTTTGAAAAGCGATTCATTGCACTGATGGCCACCCTTATTGCCGTGCCAAATCAGATAATTGGGTCCTGGAAAGATAATCAGTTCCTAAATGACTAAGGGAGGACTGCTGTTTAAGAGCTCAGCAAAAGTCGATAAAGAGTTTTCGCAGCTTTTTAAATAATTGAAAACCTCAATGTATGAATTTTATGTAAAATGGAATGATGAAAAAAATCACTCTTTCCTGCAATATGCTTTTTTGGTTTTTCTTCTTTTTTTACCAAAAAAATGTTATTTCCTAAGGTTGCGCACATAATTATAAAGCTCAAAGTTCCCCAGAGATTTTAAATAAGACCATTTTTTACCGAATGTTCATTGAAGATTATATTTTTTAATTCTTTCAGATTGCGAGTGCCTTAAAAACTGCAATAAGTAAAATATTTATTCAACATGTCAAATACAATTTGATTGGAAATGAGAGAATAATGACAACTGATAGTGTTACACTTTATACAGAACCACAAGATTTTAAAATGGGACTCCCCATTTTCGCTGAAGGCATGGAAAAATTCAACGACTTAACCCCAATGGTTATTTTGGAACCAGGAGATCAAATCTACAACAGCGAACAAATTATAATTTCGAACGAATTAGCAATAACCGATCTAAGCAATAGTAAATTCGATAATGACAGATTAAGTGTAAAAGCATACAATGGAAATCATTTTTCTGTTACTGTGATAGGCAATGAGAAAGTCGACGGCGAATTAATGGACTGCTTCGAAACCATAGAAACGGACAGTTTCAATATTATGAATGAAGTGACCAATTATAATGAAGTTACAGGGAAAGACCTAAACAGTTTTATGATAGAGGAAAACCGAACTTTAGGAGTGAGCCATTTATTAAATTTGGAGAGCCCAGACGTTGAAATAAAAAACGATAATGCCTACTCTAAGGAAGAAGGTTCTTTAGATTGCATTTTAAAAAATTTTCTAATTGATTCCAAAAGCATGGACGCATCCAGTGAAACGGTGCCTTCGTCTTTAGGCTGTAAAAGACAAATTTTGTCTCTCAATAACTCACAAAGCAAAAAAGCTAAAGAAAACGACACAAGAAAGACGCAGATCGAGCCAGGAACAAACATCATCAGTGCAAAGGAATCCGAAGAGAAACCTAAAAAACAACCCCTTATCAACGGAGAAAACGTTCAAATTCTTAAAATAGAGACAAAACCGCCTAAGCTCACGTCTGTTGATAAAGACTTGACTAGTCTGAACTGGCTACACAAACTGAACATAGTTAGCGTTCCTTCCTTGCCAACACCGCCATCATCACCTGTCCAAAAAAGCACCACCAAAAAAACTAATTCTTTTTCACTTAGACTACAATATGGTAAGCAAACGTTTAAATGGGTTGAGATTTCATCTTCCCTAACGGTTTTTACATCGGTGTTTTTTTTTTATTTTACATTTCAGATACTCTTCTTTCCCCGGAAATGATGGAAAATTACAGAACAAACGGAGATAAAAAGCCTCCGATTTCATACGCGACTTTAATTTGCATGGCCATGAGGGCCAATAATAATAAAATGACTCTGTCAGCTATTTACCACTGGATTAAGGAAAATTTTATGTATTATAGAAATGCAGATCCTAGTTGGCAGGTAAGGGCAATATAAAATCACTTTCAAACTTATTATCCAGTCGAAGTACTAAAAAAGGCAAAAACTCAAAAAATAAATTGTTGAAAAACACTGCCTTTCTGCACTTTCAGTATAAATTTAAATGGCCAGTTGCTTAAAAATAATTAAAATTTTTTAGAACTCAATAAGGCACAATCTATCCTTAAACAAGTGCTTTGTAAAAATTCCGAGATCAAAAAATGAACCAGGAAAGGGAGGCTTTTGGAGGCTGGACATAAAAGTGCTGGAGGAAGGCAGGAAAAACAAGCGAAAGGTTAGGAAGACAACAGCAACTCAGGAATATCATTTCAAACTGGACAAGCATCAGAAACAGAACGGGAGGGAGCTCTCCCATTCCAGAAAACAAGAAGGAGCAGAATTTGTGGATGACATTAATCAGCCTGTCATGGTGGAACCAGTGCATCCTCCGGTGGTCAGCTTAGGCGAAGACGAAATTACGAGCATGCTTTTGGCAAGTGTTGGTTGGGATGATTCTCAGCTGGACATGCTGGATTCTTTGTTAGATTCTTTGTAGAAACGTCGTCTTTTTGTAAATATCTAAATATTCTTTTGTGGCAAATTTGATGTGATAGTGAGAGTTTTTCAGGAGTTCATTGTAAATATTCATCTGAGGAAAGAAGCCAATCAAAGCACAGATTTCTAATTTGACAAAAAATATAGAGGATTAAATTTTTTGTACTTTCTTCGATGAGGAATTAACCCTTTGGGGTCGTATTAAATTTGGGGATGGATATCTATTGGTCGGAATTAATTTCTTTGGAAAGAGCAGGGATACATATACATAATATTCAGTAATATTTAGTCATATTTTAACAATTGAGAATCTCTAATTACTGATAAATACAATTTAGAAAATACCTTCTTTGCCGAATTCTTAGATTAAATTTTGTTATCTCCAATTGTATTAGTTGATGAAAAGGTTTAATAGAATTAAACTGATATAAGAATGCATACAGTATAAGATTCGTATATATTCGTATAGTTCCTTGCTGTGGTGGCTGAGAGTAGACATACGACCGCAAAGGGTTAATTTTGAAAAAGAAGGCAGATGGTGAAACTGTGTTATCATAAACCAGTAGAGAATTTTGGGGGAATAAGATTAATTTGAGCTTCTCATTTTTTCATTTTTCGATCTCTCAAAGCTTTCTTGCAATCCACTTAACAATAAATTCACGAAATCTTTGAATTACAGAATCTTGTTTAAAATGACCTAAGCATTAAAAAAAAAATTTTCAGCAAAATAAGACGTGGTTCATTTGAAACTTAGACACAAAGCATGTGTTTCTGGAAAAAATTCCAATCAAAATCAGATTTATTATATCAATAAACAGATTTCATGTATGCGCTCGATTATTGGATATTCACATATGTCAGAAAATTATTTTTTAGTTTCGCTTCATTAAAAAAATAAAAATTGCCTGTTAAAAAAATATTGTTGTTTGGAATCGTGAGATTAGCTTTTTACAATAAATTATTATTACTAATGACAGCCTGAAAAATTTACTCTGGAAAAAATAAAGGAAAGTAGGTTTAATTAAAACATTTTCTATTACATAGGATATGATTATACATTTGTGCAATAATTTTACAAAAAAATTTATAAATTAGGAAATTGGAACTATTTTATCGCCGAAATTATTAACAAAATAGAAACGAGTTTATGTGTTTCAATAATACTTTTTTTAAAACTAATATTAACAGAGTTTTTCAATTTTTGCAATATTAAAACTGTAGTGGAAATTAAGGCAGTAAATAATTCCATAAATTTTTAAGATAATAAAATTGAAATAGCAAAGAACGGAAAGTTAGGGGCGAGCAAGTGTAAAAATTTTATTTGGTCATAATGTGATACAACTTTTATTTCACACTGTATACCGGTCATTTTACAACTGTAAAGTGCCCGACAGGTGAGGAGAAGACCATATGGCAGCTTTATAATTTTAGAGGGAACGTTCAGTGATCTAGGAAATAAGCAATAAGTTCATTTCACGGTGATGTAATTTCTAAAAATTCAACATGTGCTCCAAAGTACATTTCCTCTTTGTATCCGCTAATCATTTAAATTGCGTGACGTATGATACTGGTTTTTAATGAGTCCTCTTTCGTTCTGTCAGAAAAAAAAAAATTAAATTAAAATGTCGTCGATCAAGCTATCTGAGTAAGAGTTTAAAATCCATAATCAGTTCTTGGACTTTTAATCCGTCCATTAAAAGTACTTTGGTAACTCAAACATGTTAGAATATGATAATTCAAAGTATTCATTATTCAAGAAAATCTTGAACAGCCTTACAGAGATTAAATGTGATTTTATTTTTAATTTCTTATATTTTGTCTTACGCCAATTAATGGCCTAAGTATGGCGCAAATGATAAACAAGTGTTAAGATGTACAAGTTAGTGAAAACATATATTTTATATAAAAAAAAAAATAGAAAAGTAGATTTCTCGAAAAGTAATATTATACAGAGCGATAAAAAATATCCTTTTGGAGTGATCAAACAATTAGATTGTAATGCCGGGTCGTAAAATGTACTGACGATTAAGAGATGAGACGATTTTGATATTATAGTAAAAAAGTATTATGATATTACTAAAAATATAAGCCTGTTTTCTTTTTTTCTTGTAAAAATAATAATTTTAGTCCGTAATTATTTTATGAAGGAAATCATTTAAAAATTCATGGATGAGATACAAAAAAATTTTTTAAGTGAAATAGTTTTTCGAAAGCTTTAAATAAATCTCCTATTTTGTTTTTTAATGGTTTATTAGTAGTGCAGCATAACTTAGGAAAATGCACTTTTATAATTTGATATTTAAAATGTTTGGTTTTGTTTTTTTTTTAATGTCATAAGTTTACATTCATTTCAACAACAGATTTATCATTAATTCACACAGAAATTAGAAATTAGGCTGGAATTTTCTAGTCAAAAAAGCTTTATGTAAACATTTGTTTAAAGAGTATTCGAAATATTGTATTGGAAATACAATGAAGTAGTAAATAAAATTTGGCAAATAAGTGAAACGATAATATTTTCTACCGAAATAAATCATGAGATATATCTTATTAAAAACATTATTGACAAAGTGTGATCACAGTGTGCTCATGTTTGTATGTACTATCCGTCCAGAAATAATAAATGAATATATTCATATAAACATTGTTTTTTTTTCTGAATATATTTTCATTTTAATTAACTTATTTAAAAAGGGAAGTGTTAAAGGGACAATAATATAAATATTTTTTTGGCGAAGGAATGAATTTAAGGTGAGCGAATAAAATATTTTTTCTCTGCTCCTTTTAGTCGGTTTTAAAAGTTCTTTTTTAAGTTTTTCTAAGTATAATTTTAATAGGAATCACCCTAATCATTTTATAGACACCCCTAATCTCAGGGTCTTTCATTTGGCAGTTAAATTTCCTCTTTCAGGCAACTGGTTTGATCCAGAAGAGTTGCCAATCAGTTCACTCAGCAAATTACCAAGTTATTCTTTAATTCAGAGCGGTAGGGACTTTCCGGGACATTCTAAGAGATTCTTCCTGAACTTTCCTTTTTCAGTCATTCGGCTGCGTTATCTTAAAGATTATCATTCGATACCGATAAGTGTCGCGTTACAACCAGGAAACTTTTGAGTAATTAAAGCTGTTAATTTTTTTCAATTGGCAACCCTGGAAAGTTGTTTTAGCACTTAAAGTTGCAGCTGATAAAGCACGATACTCTCAAAGAAAAAGTTCTTTACATACCGGTATCCCTTTTTAATTACCATGAATTTTATTAATATTCAGGAAGTGGCTGATTACATAGGTAAGTATTATTTACTCAATACTATTAAATTTTATTTAAGTTAGTTATAAATTATAGATGTCATTTTATAAAATTGAAAATAAAGCTGACATTCGCTGACATTTCAAGCATTAAGAAAATTAAAATTAAATATATTTAATAAATATAATTTTTGTGCATTTGATTGCAGCAACAAATGAAACGGAAGTGAAAATACGCCGAGGTAAAAAAACAGATTGCAAAGAAGTGGCACGATTAATTCAGGTAAAATAAATAAAAATAACCATATGGTTTTACATAAGATAAATTAAAAAATGATAATAATTTTTTTTACTTAAAAACTTGCAAGTTGCCTAACTGCGATCCGATGATTTCAAATTTTCTTGGAAGATAAACATCAATAAAAACTATGGGCAACACTATGAACTATTTATATTTTTTAAATTAATACCCTTATTTATATTTTGGTATTAAGCCATACTGTAAAGTTTATAATCTCACATATTCTCAGTTATAATATTGAATATTTTCATAAATTACAGGAATTAGCAGATTTTGAAAAAATGCCTGATGGCCCAGAAATTAAATACAAAGGTTAATAAATTCTATATTTAAAAAAATAATTATATAATTTAAAAATAAGTTCTTAAAATTTTAATTTCCTATTTTTTTTTAGATTTGGAAATAGATGGGTTTGTAAAAAATCCCCCACTCTTTCATTTTTTTGTGGCAGAAGAACCAGAAGAAGAAAATAAGGAAGCCAGTGGCAAATTAGTGGGCTATGCATTGTATTTTAATAAATATTCAACCTGGAAGGGTAAGGCTATGGTGCTTGAAGATTTGTATTGCACTCCTGAATACAGAAACAAACATGTCGGATCAGCCCTTTTTAAGGCTGTAGTAAAGGTACACTTAAAAGCAAATTTGTCAGCATTAATGTATACATTTTCAGTATAACATTTAAAGTTTTTTGACAGTATTATTTTATTAAGAAATAAAACTTTGTTGCAGGAGGCAGTCAGTACTGGATGTCAAAGGATGGACTTTGAAGTATTGGAATGGAACCCAGCCAGAAAATTTTATGAAAAATTAGGTGCAGTTGATATAACAGAAACTGAATCCTGGCATTTATATAGAATGTCAAAAGAAGCCCTTTTAAAATTAGATGAAGCCTGAAAGGTGATTCAGCAGATTTCCAACTAAATAAAGCATATTCTATACTCTTACTGAATTTTATTTTCAGCCTATGGTGTGGTTTAAGTTGAATGATATTCTTAAATTGTTGAATTATATAATGATTAAAATAATTTTATGATTTTTACCTTTACTATTTTTTAAACAATATTTAAATTTACGGTTAATTTTTATGATGAAGTCCAAACAATACATGTAATAACAAATATCAAAGCAAAATCTTATGCTGAAGTGCTCCTTATCTTTATTTGCAGAACTCCTTAAAGTCGGTTAAAATATTGCGCCATTTTTCAAATTGTTTCAGTTTTAATGTTGGTATCCCTAACCAGTAGTACCATCTGTTTCAATGTGGGGTTAACTTTAACGGATTCAGATATGGTTCCTGTGAATGTGGAAATTAAGAAATGGCATGAACTTTTGAAGAACCAAGCATTGGAAAGAAATGACAAGTCCAAAGCTACATGGTCTAAATATAAGTATGATTTAGAGGAAACGAAGTCTGTTTTGGGCTTTTTGCCCAAAAAGGTTAAGCATGATGTTATGGTTCCAATAGGTCCGAAGGCTATAATGCGCGGACAAATCGTGCACACAAACGAATTTCTTGTAAGTTTGGGGGACACTTATTTTGCTACTAGAAGTGCAGACCAGGCCATTGAAGTATGTAACCGCAGGATTAAAACGTGCGACGAAATGCTTCAAAAGTTAGAGAAGGAAGTGGAGCTTATCGTTAATAAGAGCACATTACCCGCAAAGGAAGAAGCTTTCGGTAGTGAGGAACGTCCTGAAATAATTGAATATGTAACCGAGGAGGAGAACGAAGCGTGGAAAGCTCAACATAAATTAAGGGAAAAGGAATATCGTCAACAGTTGGCGGAATTGAGAAAAAAAGAAAAAAAGAAGATCGAAACTGAAGAAGATCTTTGGAAACGGTTGGATGATCTTGAAGCTCAGGAAGAATTGGAAGATGAGTTAAACAGGCTAAATGCTGAGTATGGCAGCGAAGATATTACCGATGACAATTTAGAGCCTGAAGACATAATTAAAGAAGAAAATAATGTACAAATTGAAGGAGAGCAGGATAATCCAGAAAAAACTGAAAATGCTGTGAATGACACAAAAGTAAAAAAACGCGTATCATTTGCTTGTGATTCAGATTCAAGTGACGAACCCTTAAAACTATACATAAAACACAGTGAGTGCAAACCTGTTCCGAGTGATCCCAACTCAGAAGAAATTACATCACCAAGTGACATATATGATCATTATAAGAAGTTTCATAATAAAAGTATAGTACCTGTTTTAAAAAAGACTAAGAATTTAATTAAAGAAGATAATTCCAAATGTAATCAAAATATGGAAATTGATGACATTGAAACAGAAGAAATGTCAGAAAATTATATTACAACAAGTTTTCAGATAAAAGATGTTGTTGAAAGAAATACTATTTGTAGTGATACACCTAAAGTCAATTCAGAGGTAAAAAAAATTAGCAAATTTAAATCGTTAAGAATGAAAAATCCATAAAAAATGTGTAATTAAAAAATCTGGAATATTTGTAATTATTTTTAATACTCAAATAAGATGGGATTAAATCACATCAAATTTGACAATAAAATATGAACTTTTTTATGGTTACATAATGTGGAAGAATATTTATTATTATGTTTTCCAGTATTGAATAATTTTTATAGTAAAATCCCATATTTGTATATAATATTTGTAGATATTAAATAATTTGAAAATTTTTAATATAATTTTTTTATGTTTTGCATTCTTTAATGAATTTGCAATGTTTCCACTTATTTTGATTTATATACTTTGAGTGATAACTCAAAAGTAAATGAAAAATGGAAAGCCATTGGTTTATTACTTAAATTTTTAATTTTTTAATCAACTTAATTAAAAGTGTTTAAGAATTGATTAAGATGGAAATAATCATAGAAATTCTAAATTACTCAAATATGCCCATGGATCCTATAACAGCTGATTAACCTGAAATTGAGTGATAAAGGGTTAGGATGTATTTATCAGTTCAATTAAAAAAAAAAGGAATTTTGGAAGAAAGAAAACAAGAACTTCAAATATCAATCACTTACATTATTAATAAGAAAATCATTAACACAGAAAAATTTACAGGCTGCTATTCAAACTTATATTTTAAGCCTGAATTCTGTTCTTAAATTAGAAGGCCATTTACAAAATTGTTCAAAATAAGTTTATGCAATCCTTCACTGTTTCATCTCCTGAGACTGAGTTCAAAATAAAAATTCATTTTTGCTTTTTTTATTTTCACATTTAAAATTTCATTATAGTACTTTTTAATTGATTCAAAGGAGATCGGCAATATCTGAAGCAGAAGACAGATCAGATCCGTCAGAACTGCTGTCCCCTAGGGAATTAAGCATGACAAACTCAGGATCATCATCATCATCGTTATTGTCACCGCCTTCGTTGAGAAGATCTTCCAAATTTGCTTCATCCCCATTGTTCTCCCCAGTATTATCTGAAAAGGGTGTTATTTATCGCAAAAGACAATGACTATAAATTGGCCAAAGTGAGAGTAAATTACCATTCTCAGTGTTATCGTCATTGTCGGAGCCACTCTGGGAATTTGAGCCGTCTTCGCTGCCATCCATGTCATCTTCCTCTTCTTCTTCTTCCTGAAAATAACACAGAGGTCATTGCTTAGGTTTTCCCGACAGAGAATCACAGCTCATCCGTTGGTTTGAACTTACGGCATCGTCTTCGGTGTCTCTTATCCTTCCGACGTCGTACAGTCGAACGGACGACTCCTGAACAGTATGAAACTCTCCGACGTTTTCGACGACGGCAATCTGAGTATCCCATTTATTGCAAGCCATGTGGTAGACATTTTTCTTCACTTCGATTGTGGCTAAAACAAATTTTAAACTCCAAATTAATTCCCCGAAAAGATTAACGTATAAATTAAAATAATAAAAATAATCCTGGCTTAAACTATGGAAAAAAGCGATGAAATAAAATATGCAAATATTAAAATGATTTTTTTGGAGACAAATACAAAAGTTTTCATCAGGCATTACACTTTTATTATGTTTTATCTTATTTATCTTTTATCTTATTTATGTTTTCTTACTCTTTTATATTGAACTTTCATATTTTTAGGTTTCGTCTATTTACGTAATTTTGCATCATATTACTCCCAAACGTTTACACTTAATATAATATTACATACACAATTTACACTCACACAGTATATTGTTTAAATGCATTAAATTAATTTTTGAAAAATTATAATTATAAAATATATAAAATTATAAACCGCACAAAATTAATTGTAAAAACTTCTGAAATTAATTTTCGAAAAACACTTAAATACTCTTTATTAATTATAAAATCATAAAGTGAATTAAATTTAGAAATTATTAATCTCTATTAGAGTCATAATTAACTTCCGCTATATTTATACATAGCATAAGTAACTGTTATTTGCTGTTCTTAACAATTAAAATATGCACGAATGTATAAGACAAAAGGTCTGTGTAAAATTAATCCAAAGATTAATAATTTTTTGAGTCTCCAAAAAAAGCGATTTATTTTTGTATATAGAAAACAAAAAGATGGCTTATTTCTACGAGATGATCATCGGTCACGGAACAAAACAGTTAAAATCGAATTCTTATGGGAGTATTTTTCGTGTTTATTCGGTGAGAAAAATGCAACTGAATATTGGACACTTTTCATCACCTCTAAAAAATAAAAAGCCTTACCTCGAGTCAAACTTCTTTCAATTTTTCTCTAATATTTTCATTTTTGAGAGGTTAATTTCAAAAGTTTTCACTCGAAAAGCACAGGGTCAATCAAAATCACGTTATTTTCCCTCTCAACAAATAATAATCAGCCTGAATGCAAGAAAAATTAATCACTCTCAAGGAAATTCCATACGAAAACCGACAACTTCACATTCAAACGGGGAATTCTCCCCCTATGCATTCAAATAAACTTATCCCATAAGAATTGCGTGGTCGCCAAATAAATGACAACAAATCCAACAAATTTCCGCGTTCCGAAACTGTATTGATAACATCGATCCCTCACCAAATAATTCCTTAATCACATCTTTAGAAATTACAAAATTTTTGGCGAATGGCGAAAATACAATACCTATGCTTGAATAATCACTGGAATCCAAAGTTTTGAACGAAGACTCGAAAGTGGTGTCCTCATCGTTTTCCTGTTCGAAACTGTACGTGTAAAGTGCACTTTCGGGGGTTGAAAAGAGAACGTGTTGATGGTCGAGAGCTGCCACTGTTCGCAATAAGTGAAACGTTCGCAGGTCCCAAATTTCCGTATTTGATACAATCTAGAGTTAAAAAAAACAACACAAAAATTTGAAATGTGTTTATTTGAACATCCCTAGAAATAGACAATTAAAAAAATTCCTACAAAAAAAGAAACGTCGGTCTTACCTCCAAACCGTTTGGATGAAAAACTCCCGACAGAACCGGATTTAACTTGTCGAACTTATGAATTTCTTTCCCCGAATTCACGTCGAATAAGACTCCATCGGTTAAAATAAGCTCATCCGTTGGATTATAAGTGGCTCTGTTCTTCGAATAAGTATTGGATAACCTCGGAGAAAGCGTCAATATACTGGTTCCCGTTTCGATATCGTAAATGGTCGCAGTCGAAGTTTTGGTCCCGACTATTCTATCCTGGTTAACTTTACTGAATTCGGCATATTCTTCTTCTTGCAAGGACTGCTTAATAACAAACACTGAACTGACACCCCACAGCGCGGAAAGAGGTCTCCTCCACGTGGACGAAGTTAACATTAAATCACCCCTTCGGTTACACTGAATATTAAACAAGTACGAATCGTGACACTGCTCCGAAACTTCTTCCTGTAAACAAAATGAGAACTCGACATTATCTCATTGAAATATTATTAATTTTTTTTATCGCATGAGATGAGGACAAACTTACAGCGCCCGTGTGAAGATTATAGAGCCACACTTCGCCCTGATAAGTGCCCATCGCGATGAGTCTACCGCAGGGTAAAAATTCACAACAGGTGAAAAATCCACCCTCATCGTTTAACCTAAACGTCCGGACGGGACAAAATCTCGAATGTCCCAATCGGTTATCCATTTTATTGCTGACTTTAAAACCGGTTTGGCGCCGTAGAAATCTCGTCGTGAAATTATTTGGAGTTAAATTTCTGGACTTTGGGTCCGGACACTTATGTGGACTGAAAAGAAACAACGGTGACGTTTAATATAATAACCATTATTTAATAAAACAATACTGAGGAACAATAATTAATTTAAATTTAATTAAATTACAAAGTTTAAGAGGTACAACAATACTGAGGTACAATAATTTAAGAGGTTCATAAGATAATTTGAAAATGAAAGATGGTTTCTCAGTATACCATTCGCTTCTTCTTCTCAATCAAGAGGTACAATACAAAAACAATAAACTGTTACACCTATTAACTCTGTCAAATCCGTTAAATATTTATTAACAACTTACACAAATAAGTTGAACTGCGGACATGTGACCATTGGATTTTTACACAACGCGTGTTGATTTGTTAAATATTCTGTGACTATGGAATCCAGAGTGATTCGATCGCTATGGGAGTAAGAATTGGACATTGCCTGCGAACTTTTCATGAGGGTGGGAGTTACCAATGTGACCAACTGCGATGAGTCCCAGCTGGTCTGCTTTTGCAGAGAACGGTTACCTAATGAATAAGTAGTGGGGACGCTCGGAGACATTTTGTCCTTTCTGAAACGGAATTTTTTTTCAATTATTCAAACGCCCGAATTTTTTTTTTTTGTTTTGCAAAATTCGGATGTGACTTACGCACCTGAAATTGGCTAAGTTTAATTTAATATAAGGCGATGTGTTGATTCCACAGTTTGCTGTGGAAGAAACGGATGAATTTGTCGTTGTTGGCGTCGAAAGCAAAGCGTTACTGGAGTTGCTCGTGGCCGGTGAATGATTACAGAAAGTTAAAGCGCGAGGAGTGAAAACGTTACTGCGGGACTGCAATCAAAGAAAACTTTTAAGTTTTAAAAACTCTCAAATCTGTTATGATTAATTTTTATCCAAACCCAAACAAACAAAATTACAATCTTTTACAGTCAGAATTTTTATATCGACTCACTCGAATAGGAACGGGGCTGGCTTTGTGGTGCAATGCTAACTGCTGCTTAGGCGGTGGAGTTATATTCGCTTCTTTCTGTAAAGCTTTCGCCGTATCTTGAAGACCGTCTTGCATTAACTGTTCATATATTAATTGGTACAACTGATTTTTATTATACTGTATTCTGGTTTGCGCTACAACGTTGGCTCGGTGAATGTTGGGCAGTGATATGTCGTCACTGGCTGTGGGCTGATTTTTCCCCGTAATGTGCTCAATTAACTCGAGATAATACTTCTGAAACTGCACGTGCTCTTGACGTTTCTCCTGAAGAATGGGATCTCTGAGCAGCACTGCAACATTTTTCATTTATTCGTTTATTTTCTAACCGAAAAAGGAAATAAAAAAGGGGGAATACCTTGCATGGATCCGTTACTAAGAACTGGTAATTTGCTTACTATCTGCCTCACTTTCTCACACCTGGCTAAACCTGCCAAAGCTCTGCAAGCCAATGCCCGAATGGAGTCAGCATCGGTAATTGGAGTTTTTATCATCATCAACATAAGGAGAACCTAAATCAGAGGTTTAAAAAAAATTAATTCATGTAATTTTACAGTTTATGAATAAATTAAAAGAAATGTTTAATATTTACGATAATTCCATTATTTTCACGAACGCTTTCCCACATTTTCTGAATGAGTTCTTCACTTGAGCGACATGTTTTTCTTTTCACTGCAGATCCATTAATAGGATACCTTCCAACGCAAACGCCAACCTAAAAAAATTAAAAATTTTAAATCAAGGGATGAAAATTAAATTAAGGGATGAAGGGGATCAAATTAAAATTTAAAAAAATTTATGTTTTCACTTGAACAATGTGAATAAACTTGTCTTACCCTGTGGATCGGAGCGCAAACGCAGTTTATTATAACCTGAAGGGCAGCTTTTTGTACATCGGGATCAGCCACGATTTCTCCTTCGCTAGCTCCTAAAATAATGTTCATGCCAATGGTCATGGCATCATCTGGAAGTTCCAATCGATCACAGAAAACCAACTGAACCTTTGGACGAACGGCACAAATTGCAAGAACATTTAAAGCACTGTGCACTGTTTCGGCTCTAAAACAACAAAAACATTATAAATGCCTTAATAAAAAGAGAAATTTCTTCATCCGTGTTGAGTGTCCTACCTGCCGCTGAAGTTCCAATCATAAGTAAAAGCAATGATCTGAAGTAGTAAGGTGATGCCACCCAACCTCAATAATTCATCAACACAAGGCCATGGTGCGTTAAATGGCATTAGTTCTAAAAGTGTTTCTATTTGGGCTTGCACCTCTTCTGAAGTACCCCTACAAGCCTGAGCAGAAAAAGAATCTCAGTGATTATTTAAACTCATTCCTAATAGGAGGTAATAGTTAGTTAGCTTAGAGTGTCAGTTACCTTATAAGAAGGTAGAGCAGTTCTAAAATTCTTTTCTCCGGAGTCTCTATCCTGAGCCCTTCTCAACTGCTCTGCTTTTATGTATAAATGCGCTTCATAATACCTTTTTAAGGCAACAGTCACGTGACGAACTATTTGTCTGTACGAGCATTCCTCGTCTTCGTTTAAAACGGATGAAACTTCATCTTCAACGGATAAAATAGGCAGAGTGCTAATCTGAAATAAACATTTGAAAAGAATTATTAACCCAAAATGAAATTCCTTTAGAAAAAAAATAATTAGACCAACAACAGATGAATACTCACAACATTATATAATTTTCTCAGACCGTCTTGGGCATCAAATTCTTCAAGAATAACCTTGAATTGAAACGACAAACCGAAAAACATTGTGGCATGACACCTTCCCGAATTATGTGACCGTTCAAGAAGCCACAAAGCATAACTGAAATCAAAATCGGACCAAAATAAAAACAATGAACAATAAAATCCTATATAAATAAATTCCATTGCCTACCTAACTAAATCAGAAATTATATAATGCGGCAAAAGGCAGACCCTTTCCATGGCATCCTCACAATATGACAAATAATACAGGCAAATGGAGACACCGGTGGCGGCCACGCTGGGTCTCGGTACTTCCAGCAAACTCTTTAGGCCTCCCATGTTAATAAATTCTATTGAGATTTTTTTATGACAAAGAAGCGCAGCTAAATATTTGAGCGCTTCAAACCCCAATCGTGTTTCTTTGGTTTCACGAATATTTGTGTACTTCAAAATCAGCGACAAAGCATTGTGCTCAAATATGTGACTTAAGAACTAAAATCAGAATGAAATACTAATTAATTATTTCTCTCCAAACCAATCATAAATAATTTATTCAAATTTCTATCATCTTCTGGGTCTGATTGCAGTCAGCAACTGCAACTACCGAATGCACATTCAATATAATCAATCAAATTACCTCTTGGTATTCTCCCATTGGTGTCAAATACCTTAATATGAGCATTTGTCTAGTAGGAAGAGTTAGTGGATGAATTGAAATATTGGCTATTACAAAAGATTCCATTTCCGCCCATGAAGAGTTTGAGCATTCACTGGCAGTTGAAGATATTACGTTCCCCGCAGGCGTTGTCTGTCTGCCACTTGCAACATTTTTATGAGGAGTCGACGTTGCGGAATCCAATTCCATTTTTTCACCTTCAAATAAAATATAATTAAACAATATCAATAAATCATTTTGAAAAAATCACAAAAATTCATACCTTCTCCATTCAGTGATTCTTTTTTTGATTTAGTCACAACACCATTAATCTTAATTGGGGTCCTTTCAAGAACATGAACATCCACAGGTGGAGGACTCATTAAAGGTGGAGATGTTAAATTAGGAGATGTTACTGTTGAACTATTTCTGCCATCTGAAAATCCTAAAAATATGTCATGTTGCAATGGACAATAGCTCTACTTTTGTAACACAACTTACTCATATTTTTTTTACCACAAGAGTTTTCTTGATTCAAATGGGCAAATGGTCTGGTAATTGACATTCCAACTTGTTGCCTTTCTAAAGCAGCCTTTTCTTGAAGGCGATGCAAGCGTTTTAACATAACCGGAACTAAATGAGCATTCTGTTCTCTGTATAAAAAAATAAATCATATTAAAATTATATTTTTACCATTTTATTTTATTATCCCCATTATGAATAAAGGTTTAGAAATTTACCTGAAGGCAGCAGCTGTGTCTTGAACTTCCATAGCTGCAGCTAAAAGCCCTACTGCATAACTCTGAAGTGGTTCAATGGCCTTTTCTGCCCAATTGAAAAGCCTTAGTATAAGTGAATCTGTATCTGGCTGAAAATTAAAGTGTTAAAAATTATTAAATACTGCCAATTTCACTAAAAATTAATAACTAAATTAATTCATGACTAAAAAGGTAATCTTACTGTTTGAAAGACTGCAGAAATTTCTAAACCTGGCATTACATCTAAAACAAGACGACAGGCGGCAATGTTTAACTGTCTGTCATCTTTGTCAGTATTTCCAAGACGACTCCAATAGTTATCTCTCAAGTAGTCATTTACCAACTAAAATAAAAAAAAAATATAAATTAATGTTAATGTTTATTACAAATTCAATAGAGAATTTCTGAATTTAAGTGTAATATAACAAAATAAATTACACTGCACAAATCTTATATAATATTAATTTATAAATAGAAATTCAGAGATAATTTTTTAAATTTTTTTTTCAAATAAAAAATACATAAAGTTTGCAGATCCATAATTTCTGCCAATATTACTGCACTATTTATATGTAGTATAATTAAGTAAAATTTATTGCATTATATATTTAAATAATTACAACTTCAAACAAGCATAAACTTAAATAGTTTAAAAAATGTACTCACCTTATTCATGAAAGCATCCTTTTTAAAAATAACTTTTAATACATGCCCTAAATTACAATTTGGATCAGCCCTAGATGGATGTCTTTCATCAAATGGATCTGGATCCATTTTCATATAAGCTTCTATTTCTGTTTCAACTATTTCTGCCAGTCTTGTTAAAATAGGAATGGGATCATATTCTGGCTCATTTTGCTCATCTTCCCAACGACGAAGTATCTGACCAACATCGGTCATACTTTTTAAAGGCACACCTTGATCACCCATTTCTCCAAGTCTTCTAATATTCAAAAATCAAATTCACCTTAAACTGAAATTTAAAAAACAACAATTAAAAAAAAATCATTTCAAAACTTTTTGCAACACTGATAGATTGTCACAATATTTCAAATAAATGAGTAGTTTTGTGATAAACCATTTCATTCTATTGTTTATAAATTTTCAACTTTGTACACGTAAAAATGATTTGCAACCGATATTAAATTTACCAATGCACTAGGAATCTCAATGTTCGCGAAAATACTTTTATTTAGGTATAAGGAAAAATCACATAACTTATTACACGAATACTTTATGTTAGTATAAAATTTCGGCATAACCTTACCTGGTTTAAATGACAAAGTTTGCAGAAGAAAATTACCCGATTAAAAACTTATGAGAATACATGTGCCTGTTTTAAACAAATTAGTCGCACAAAAATGATATTTCTGTTACTATGATTGCTAATTTTTCTAAAATCTAAATTTGTGTTTTTAAACGCATGCCTTATTGAAAAAGTAAAATTGAGAACAAACCCTAATAACTACACATCGGTGTGTTTTCATAATGAGTTAACATTTGTATAATTACTCCCACTATATTTTCATAACTCGGAATCTGATTCTAATACACCTGAATTTTTGAACACATTTTGCTTCTAAAAATACGCGATAAAAGAGAAACCCGTTTACTACGAAAACGTGCGTAACTTTTAAACGTTTAGTTACGCAACTCATTGAAAAAAAAAATTAGTAGTTATGAAGAATCATTAGTAGAATTTAAAACCTATTTAAATAAATTGCAATTTTTAATTGTAATTAGCGGAATCAACCGAGATATCGTCCATTCAAAAACCTTATTATCTATGGTTTTTTTATCTAAGGAAAAATCAAGCTGCCAAATAAAATGAAATCCAAGATTACTTTATGACAAAATATTTTGCTATTACTTCTTTCTAATTTCTTTTTTCATCTAACCTTTATAATTTCAACTCTCCAACAAAAGTTAACATGACTTTATTTTTGCTTATTTAAGTTTGATATTTTGTTTTCTTACTTTTGCGTGTTTCAATTTCTGCAATCTTACCTTAATTGAAATTTCCGAACAAATATTTGAAGACTTCTAAAAACTTAAAAAAAATCTATTCATAATTCAACACGGTTGAATCCTTTAAATAAGTCATTTGTATAATTATTTTAATAACAAAAAGTTTTTTAAAAAAATTATATTACAAAGATATAAATATTTTGACACTGATAACTAAATATTCTGGTTAATAACCGCACTACGTAAGGGAAACTTTTTCCCCTTAGTTATTTTTTAAAAGAGCAAGAATACTTAATAATATTCGGTAACTACCACGAATAAATGGTCATTCTACTTCTGTTTTTTTGTTACAATATGTCAAAACTTTTGTCAAAAAAATTACAAATTCTTTATTTTGGGAATTTTCATCGGTCTTTCATTTTCCTCGGAAGGCCGAGTCGCAAAGTTTTCTCTATCTCTTTTAATTTTTAACAATTCCTCCCGCTGTTCCATTTGCTCTTGATAGGCGGAGAAAACAAGTTGAAGTGGTTCATATAAATATGGTAGGATGGGAAACTGGTAAGGAGACACCTAAAATTTAAATCAATACACTTAAATATCAGTCGAGAAAATTTAGTAAAAAATTTGAAAAAATTGAATTTACCTGCATAAAATCAAAAGCAACGCCTACATCTTGTTTAGATAATAGTTCATCTTTTATCACTGGCAAATGACTATATCTTTGACTAAAATGAGTGAGTAAAATAAATTTTGCATTCATTTTTCTTCCAACCAAAATGGCTTGATCAGTAGTGCTATGGAGTTTTTCACGGGCTTCTCTTACATAGAAGTCATCAAAAGTGGCTTCATGAATCAACACATCACTGTCTTGACCTTTAACAAAAGAAATTACATCAATTTATTCAGATAATATTAATTTACACACAATGTTTTCTCACCAAATATTGAATTTCCATCCTTTTTGTAAAAAATAAATTACTTGTATATTCTTATTAAAACCTTTTTAAAAAGTATTTACCTATTTTGATTAAATTGTCACAAGGTCTGGTATCTCCAGAGTATGTCAGTTTCCATCCATCTTTATGCTTTAATGCTACTCCAAATGAGTGTGGAGCATGATCCACAGAAACTGTTTCTAAAGATTCTAAATTTAAGTCACTGATAAATTGTTTTATGTTTTCTTCTTGTGAATGATTAGGTGAAGCAAACTGAAATTAAAAAATAAAATATAATGAGACTTTGCTAAATTAAAATAACCAAAAACTTTGGCTAAGAGTTTTTTTTTCTTAAATTTTACTTTACACTTTTGAAAGTTATGTTTAATTGCCTTCAAAAATGATAAAATTATGCCAAAAAAAATTCATTAAATGCTTATAAATTAAAAATTCATACCTGTCCACAAGGAATTACTTTGTATAAATTGGAAAAATCAAAAACGTCACGAGACAGGTAATGCAGGAAAGGCAAAATTTGCACAGGAGCAATAACATTCAGTGGTGTAAAAGGCTTATTTTTGGCCTTTCCTGATGAATTAGAATCTGATTCAGAATTGTTCAGTTCATCTATGGCATTTTTTCTATTAATTAAAAGTGAAGGCAATCCCAAATGGTGATCTATATGCAAATGACTGATAAAAACAGCACTTAAATTTCTCAAAACTTCTTTTGTTTTTTCCTCTCCAAAAAAAATCAATAACTGACAGTAAATGCTTTCACCACAGTCTAGAATGATTGATTTATCTTCACTCAGAAACACTAAAATTCCACTTGCATTTCTTGTTTTGCTAGGCTTTTTTGATCCTGTTCCTAAGAACACAATTTTTGGATATATTTTTTTTTCTAACTGTGGAATACTCTCTATGCTTGCAATTTTTTTTTTTAGTTCTTCCAATTTTCTCTCAAAATTAGGTATTGCCAGCATTTCTTGCATGTATTCATGCTTTTTTAATACTAAACATTTACTATAATCAAACTTTCGTTTTGTTTTTAAATAAATCTCACACAAAGTTTCTCCCAATATGTGAGAATTATTTATACATCTATAGTATACTTTATCGCTGTGGATCTGAGCAGGTGAATTCTTATCATGAGCATGGACAGGAACATCAGCAACTAAATCTCCTTCTTTGGGATCATCTCTTTCAGCCCTTGAAAACTCAGGAATTCCAAAAGTGTGGATTGAGGGAAATATTTCCGGATGCACCATATTGAGTTTAAACTGATGTCTGTGAAGGCCAACAAATGCACCTATTTCAGATTCTTCATTCACAAAAATATGTATGGTCTCTTCAGAGAATCTACTAATCCATTCTTGATATTTTTCATTTTTAATAATATTAGATTTAGAAAAGTGAACAACTGCACTTGAATAATATTTTTTTTGGCCTAATTGATGTTTAAAAAAGGCTGGTTCTTGTAAAAGAGAGTCCAAATAATCCTCTGTGGGACATTCAACAACTGCAAAAAAAAAATAAAACAGTTAAAATAAATTGCAGTATTAATTAAGCATTTTATTTTCAGTGATTTAATTCATTAAAAACGAGGAAAGGACAAAATTAATAGTAAATGTTCTTTTAAAGTGACAATAATCACTATCAATATCTCACCTATGACAATTACACCAGGTAAATCTGGATCTTTAACATCAGAACTTTTGACTATTTTTCCATTGCTTAATCTCACATTTTGACCTCTTTTTAATTGCCCAAGCAGTGGACCAACTGGCACTCCCAAGTCCATACATTTCTCAAAATTAAGAGATCCATAAGATTTTTGTGTTCGAATTATAAAGCTCATAGCAAAAGTTGGACTATTTTTAAGGCGGTTCCCATCTGCACGAGTTTGTTTTACACTATCAGAATCTGTATTTTCATGTTTGCTGTTTGAAGAGTCACTGAGATGTTCATTATTAGTCAGATCATTTTCTTTTTTGATGCCTGAAGTCTCTGCTTTATCAAATTGATCAAGTGGAGGTAGTGGTCTAGATTTGTTTAAATTCAAAGAATCAGAATGGTGGAGGTGAACGAATTTTACTTTGATAAAATCATCTGAATATTTTGAGTTATGTTGCCATTCTCTAACTGATTGTTGAATGCCTTTCATATTTACAATATATTTGAGTGCATCATAAAGATCTTCCTGAAATTCAAACAAGCATAATTTTAAAATTATTATAACTGCTTAAGTAAAAAATTGGAATTAATTAAATTCCAAAATTCAACCATTTTGTTTCACATTGTAATATTAATTTGAGATGCATATAATTTCATGTTAAATCTATTCTTACTCTTCACAAAATTTTCATTCATTCTTAATTTTTATAAAATGCAACAAAAAATCTGGATTTCAATTCATTAAAATATAAATTTACTTTTTGAATAAAAAGAGTACTGATGATCTTTATGATTTGAATCAAGAGGGAAAAATATGATCAACTTACCAGACAACTGTGACCGTGAATATTTAAGAATTTCACATTACTTTCCTGCATTGAAAGTGCTGTTCCTATAATTCCTCCGATATTTTTCCATGATGGATAAGTGATGAAAATATGTCGATATTTTGATGGTTTTATTTTGTATTCGGACAAAACTTTTTGCAATCCTTCCCCACAGTTAAATAAATAACTACGAGTGCCCGTATTTAAGCTAACACCACAGGGGCTTGCACCTGAAGTATTTCCCAATATTTCCAGACCGATAAAACCAACTGATGCATCGATTTTATCAGTGAACAAAAGATTTGTATTATGCGGCATTTCTGCCATAATTTCAAGGAGCTTCCAGTTTTTAGCGGAACTTTTAAACCTTAACTTAAGTCTGGAAGTTAAAAATAAGAATGAACACACACATTTATGTGTTACTAATTTCATTGCCTGTTTAAAATTTTATAACCGCTCATATGATTATGTTGAAAAAATCTTTTTCTTCGTGAATAATGAATGATTTTTCATAATATTACACATTTTTTCATCAGCACTCATGAACACATGGAACCTCCCGAGTAAATTAATTCACTTTTTTAACACCAGAAGCGCTATAGGGTTCGTTAAATAAATTTTTAACCGAATTTGAACTTAGCAAAATCTGATAAATACACTTTACGCTTAATTATGGAAACTTTACATAAATATGCGTCAACCATTAATTTTACATTAAAAAACCTAGAATAATCTTCAGGAATTTATAAGAAAAATAAAACATTTCCACATTAACTTATTGAGGGGGAAAATTAAGAATTCTAAAATTGAATGTCATTTCGTGGCATAATAACCTCTTAGTATGGTGACACATCAAAAAGCGAAGTCCTAACAATGTTCAAACCTTTTACTCCTGATTTTCGATTAAATACAGATTTTAATTCCTCAAAAGTCAAACTGACTCCTAATCATGGGTTTAAGATTTCAAAATTTATTTTACTTTCGTTTTCTGCCATTTTGTAATTTTCTAAAGGACGTTTACATAATCGGGTACCTGAATTTCACTTTTTACTCTTTATTCTTTACCTCTATAGACGGAAATTTCAGGCAAATTACCTCTATGATATTTGGATTTTATTTATCTCGATTGCAATGGCGGAATTCTGGCAACAGGTATTCGCTCTTGATGCCAAATATAATACCCAAAGATGTTCTAATAACTCCAATTTTAGTAAGTTTGTGCTTTATAGATCATTTGATATGTCTTACCATCATTATAACTTATTTTTATTGTTTTCCTAAATTTCTGCATGGGTTTGTCAGTCTTCTATTTGGCAGTTTTGCTTATACCTCATTAAGTAAAATGAGTGGTTTGTTTTTACAGGAGCGATGTACATACGGAGAAGAAATCAGTTATTAAAAGAAGCCTTTCAGAGTAATAACGCAGTTCTTAAGAAACAGTATTTAAAAATAAGATCTCTTCTTCTGCACCAATATTATGGATCAAATTATCCATTTGGACTTTCTTCTGATCAAATAAGTGTCTGGAGCAGAAGCAATAAAAGCAGTCACAAGAAGGTAAAATACAAATTTAATAATTTGCAAAAAGTTAAGTCTTTAGCTTTAAAAGAGTTATTATTTTTTGTTATTAATTGCTGACCCTTCAGAATCAAATTAATTTATGAGCATTATGTATTTTTTATTTCATATTATTATAAATAAAAAATTCATTAAAAAACTAATTGTAAGTTTTACATAAAAAATGTAATTAAAATCTCCTGCTTGGGTTTACTTGTAGGTTAGCACAGCCAGCAGTGTTTTGTCAAGAGCTTCAATAGTCAGTAAAAGTAATGCTCTAACGCCCACAAAACAGGCAGAAGCTTCTCGTGCAATGGTTGGTGGGACAACACTTTCAGAAAATTATGCATTTGTTGGTGTTCATCACATATTTGATCAACATATAGCTTCTGTTGTTATGGTTAAATTTGCAAATAATGATAAATCAAGACTTTGTTGTGCCAGCAGTGATGGAACGATATCACTTTGTAATGTGACAAACAACCCACCCACTCTTGATATTATTCTCAGGGAGCATGAGAAGGCTGTAACCAGCTGTGATTGGTCTATTAATAATGATCTGGTTGTTAGTTGTTCTTTAGATTGTACCATTAGATTATGGGACTCTTACTTGGGGAAGTGCATCAGAGTAATGAAAGATGAATCTGATTGTGAAGTCCTTTGTTGTGCATTTCAACCAGCAAATAACAATATGGTTGTTGTATCCTTTTCAAATTTATTTTTTTAAATCCACATACAGTATTTCCACCTCTTTCACCACCTGATATCCCAGTGAAGTACTGTTAGTGGACATCTAACAAGTTGAATTATTTGCTATGAAGACAAGCAATTGTCTGCAAAAATTAAAAGTTAACTGGATTTTAGGACTTTATATAAATAATATATTGTATTTATGTAGCATTAAAGCTATAACCCCATAATTAATATTGCTTATTTATATTTTACCTTATAAATTTTAAATTAGGCAGGAAATTCAAAGGGAATTGTTTATGTTTTAAACATATCTGCTGGTATATATCCAAAAGGAGGCTCCAATAAAATAGGAGGGAGAATTTTAAGCATTACTTGTGACTCCATGGGTAATAATGTGTGGGCAGGAAATGATAAAGGTGTCATAATGTCTTTTCAATTTGAGCCAGAAACAGGGAAATTACAAAAAAGGAGAAAAATTGTTGTCGCAGAAAATCGACCAATCACTTGCTTGTCTTGGAAGGCCTGGATAAGCAGAGAAGCTCGGGATCCTTCATTGTTGGTTAATTGTGCTGCCAATGCATTATGTTTGTATAGGTAAGCAGTTAATTTATCACTTTATTTAAAACAAATACATCAATCCTAAAATGCTGTTTCCTATTTCAGAATCGAAGGTGCTGAGGGAAACTTAAAATTAATAAAAAAATTTAATATTCATCACCGATCAGAACTTCTTCGCTCAACATTCTGCCCCATTATGTCTTTTAGACAAGGCGCTTGTGTTGGTAAGAAGGATGATTTTATACCAAAAGTTGATAGGGAACCAAAATGAATCTGAAAAAAGCATAATATTGGGACTCTATATCCCATTTAATTGTTTGCATCTTTTTGACGTCTTTTAGATAAGAATTCTGTTCCTGTTTTAATAAATTTAATTTGCTTTCAGTAACTGGCAGTGAAGATTCCTGTGTGTATTTCATTGACATTGAAAAGGAGCAAAAACCCATAGTAAACAAACTGCAAGGGCATGCCTGTCCTGTTTTGGGTGTAAGTTTTAACTATGATGAAAGTTTATTGGCAACAAGTGATGTGCAAGGATTAGTAATTATTTGGAAGAGAGGATCGCCATAAAATTATAAGATTTTAACTGCAACCTATTCTGATAAAGAAATATTCACTACTGACCCCACTGCTGGTATTGTTTTTTTGTAATAAATTTATGCCAAAAGTGATACTGACTGTAAGCTTTTTTCTGATCTTTCCAATATTTCAAAATGTCCTCAACATAGTTGACAACCATAAATTTACTTGCTAACTTTTTATGTATTGTTGTTTTGTTATAAAAAAAATTAAACAATAAATTAAAAAAATTTATTAGCAAGATTTTCTGTATGTCGTGGTTTCCAACTCCCTTTTTCCTCACGAATTACTCGTTATCATTTACACATTCTATGGAAGTAAAATCCGTTAACTTCTAACACAACACATCTGGAGTAATAACTTATAAGGTATAAAATTACATTGTAAAAATAAAATTGAAATTTAACAGAAAACAGTAAATCACTTTGGTACGAATTATACATTGGACGGCGTTCAAATTAACATACAATCAAAAAAAATTATAATAAAATAATAATAACTGGAAGTATTCCAAATACTGCACTTAAGACACGACAAAAAATTAGTAAGTTTCCGAACGAATAAAAACACAAATATTTTTTTTCACACATTATACTGCTGTTTCGGTTCGCATCAGCAGTGGTATGAGTACCTCGCATTGCTGACCAATCAGCTGCGAGGGTGGACGGCCTTGAAAAACCTTTCAACAATAAATTGTCGCCGTCTTCGTAAGAGCACTAATATCAAAGCCTTTTAGCGACTACCTGTTCGAAAATCATAAAATATTGTCAAACTTTCATGAAATTTTGTGATTACTATTGGAAATTTAAATATTAAAAAAAAAACAAATAACCTCAATAAAAAATATAAAATTTGGTCGACTTTAGGAGTTTCTACAATCACATAAATCTAATTTTTTGTAAATGTCCTAAGTCAACAAAAGTTTCACTTTCATTAATTTCTTCTTAAAAAACCATATTATGACGATCTAAATTTCAACCAGCACTAATGCTTACTTTTCTCAGCAACTGTCCAAACCGAATGCATCACTAATCTCTCATTGCTTTGTGTAAATTTTATTACAAAATGGGTAGTGCTAAATTATAAAATTCAAACAAAATTATCCAAGAATTAAAAAATTAGTTTACATAAACAATAAAACAATAAAAAAGATCAACAGGAATAACATCTGGCAATACCAACTTTCTCTCAGAGTTAAAAAGGAATGAATTATTCTGTGAGGCAGCCCCCATAAATGATTAAACTAATTTACATGAGTGCTACAGGTACCCAAAACTTTTTAATTAATTCTCACTTGCAAGTGTTCCAACAAAGTAAGACATATTTTGCCAAATATGATATTTAAACATCAGAGAACTGTAAAGCTTCCATTGAAGCATTTTAACAAAATTGAGTGTATCAGCTGTAGTCTGTGAGATTCAAAGCCAAATTAAAAATAGATTTTATTTTCAAACAATTATTTCAATTTTAAATAAATGCTGCTTTTCGCACTTTTAATTGTGCAAGAAAAAACTAATATCTAAGTTGAGAAAATTTTGTTGGAGCATTTATTTATTTTGATTGCTTTCTTTCAATTATTGCCAAATTTTTAAAAATTACCGAATAAAAACAATTTAAAAAAATCTTAATTGAAACATTTGTTAAAAATTAAATTTTTTACAGCAATGAGTTCTCTAATTTTTAATCATCTCTAAGCTGGAGATTTAATTACGGGGATTTTGCAGTTAAATTAATTAATATAGTATCTTCAGTCTTGTAAATCTAATATTTTCCAATATCAATGTTATAGCAATGCAAAAGTAATACCTTCAAATCGAGAAAATTTTACTCCAGCTTTCACAACCATTTCCTTTTCTCAATAATTCAAAAAAACAGATCATTAAAAAAATAAATTCTACAAAGTACTCATCCATAAATGGGATCTCAAAAATAATGAACGAGCTAACTATCGACAATCACCACATGACACGACATTCTAATGTTTAATAATGAAACTCTATCTCGTAACTACATTAACACATAATTTATACATTAATATAACCTATTCGCAGAGCGCGCGAGACTGAAAACGACATTTCATACTCGCCGCCAGCAAAAATTTTTTTTGTAATCGCGATCAAGGCGCGCAAGACCAACATTTAAAAAAAAAACAACTCCAATACTTTTTTTTTAAATAATAGAGATATTAAAACAGCCTTTAAGCAGACTCAAAGACGCCAAGATTTGTGACCGCTTCATAAGAACCCAATACTTTGAAAAAGGCCGAAAACAAATTTAACTCAAATTTCAAATGGTGAAATTATAAGTTGAGCAGATTATTCAAACAAAGAACGAAGTAAACAATATATTATCAGTATAACAGACAGATACTGACTGGTTAGAGAGTAAACTGCTTAATAAATCTTCTATTATAATCTGGTCTGCGTCTCAGTTTGTTCAGTTATACAATTACATAAGAAAAATTGTTAAAATTTTAAACTGAAAAATTCACATATTTAAAAGAATTCTACTTTTTTCTAATATTCATTACTGTTTCTAATTCAGCGTTATGATTTCGTGGTAAATCTAACTTTAATCCATCTCGAGCATGTCTCGAAGTGCCTAACCCGTTATTGGGCAATGAAACTGACGTATCAGAATTCCAGAAACCGTTCAGTGGCTCCGAATCGTTTTTAACCGATTCAAAGTCGATATTCTTGGTCGTCTGCTTTGAGTCCGCCGTCAAACTTAAGTTTAAATTATCGAGAATATTAATTACGCCCGCATTGGGGCAATTGAAGTTTTTCATTTTTAGATATACGTTTTTTTGTGACAGATCGATTTTATCCGAAGGTGTTACATTTGCAGAGTCCTCAATCCCGCTGTCTGGTGTTACGAAATCCGTAGAAATCATGAGGTCTCCCTTATTTGTTTTATTTTCAGCATTGAGTCCTGGAGAGAAATTGCTTGACGAGATTCCTTGAAATGGACGAGAGGAAGAACTCACGAAAAATTCACTTTCCGTCTCCGAAATATCTGAACAAAAAATAAAACCCACGTTCACCATTTACCCCAATTATGTTGATAATTAAAGTAAGCAATGCCTCACCGGTTGTGTTAAAATCATAATCAAATGGGCTGAGATTGTAAAAGCTGTAGTCTGTTTTTTTAGTCGTCTTCGCATCGCCCTTTCCCGATCCATTGTCAGAATCTGTGTCGGTCAAACTGAGGTCGACATCTTCTCCCTCGACGACATCCCAGTCAGTGTAAGCTGACAAATCGATCATTTTGGAAATTCCATAGGGGAAATGCGTATTCGAGTATTCCATTGTGTTCATCCCGTAGTTGAAATGCTTAAGTGGGTTTTCTGAAATCTCTGACTTTTCGCAGGTCTGTTGTGAATGGAGGGAATCATCGGCGTCGTCACTGTCGCTGGGTTCTCGAGGATATTCGTAAACGCAATGATATTTTTGTTTTTTAAACCAAACAGTCTTTTTCCTTTTGTCCTAAAAAAAATAGTTCATCATTTGTGCGTGAAATACAGTTCTCAGTGACACTAGACTGCTTATCTTCCAAGCTTAACCGAAAATTACCGCTTTGTTATCCGGACTCTTCAGAACAGACCGATTTGGAATCGCCTGACTGTTCCATGCTGACGGCACGAAATCTGTGAAACTGGCTGAACTTCCTGTTGAAGATTCGTTGTCATCCTCGTCATTATCATCGGGTTCTTCATCAATGATGGTACTTTCTTGGGCCTCCAATGGATTCTTCCCATCTTCCCCTGCATTCAGGTCCTTTTCAGCATCCTCGTATAACTGCAAAATAAATTCTTTTGTTAGCGAATCTATTATTTAAAAATTTTTGGTACTGTCATTAAGACGAATCGAAGTGGATGACATCGAGAAACACAAAAACATCAACTGATAATCACTGACAGCTATTATTTAATATTGTTTAATGTTATAAACAAAAACAATAGCTTTGCATTGCCAAAAGTGGATAATTTTGGTTTCAGTCGATGCCTAAACCACTCGAGATGAATATATTTTGTGCATACTTACTGTATTTTCATTATTTAACCCGTTTACGTGTGAGGCTTTTATTTTGGACTCTTTATTCCCCTCCTTATTAAAAATAATACACAAAGACGAAGAAGCGAAGGAGCAGACCACCATGGAAGAAAGACAAATATTTCAAGTGTTTAGAAATGCTCTTAAACAATTATATATACATTGAGTTCGAATTATCAAACAATTTTATTACTCAATTATTTAATTGTGTTATAAAACGCCTGTTTTGCACAAAATCTATTGTTATAAAGAATTTGGAAGCTCCAATATAATCCCAATCAAAAAATAAGCATCCCGAAAAGCATTTATCTAATTTAAAATACAATTTTTATAAAGTTACTCAAACCGACACCTTTAAGATTGTATTGCAGAAAAAAGCATCAAAAGACATAAAAAACTTCACCTTAAGTTAATTCAAAGAAAAGTGTGAATACCACTTAACTATTAAAAATTTTAACAACTAACCTTCCAAATGAATTCTTCACTTGAAGATGACAATTCTTCTTCCTCTTCGCTGCCTTCATTCTGCCACTCAACAGTATCGGTTTGTTTTTGTTTGGACGTTTCCGAATCCGAAAGTGTGTCTTTTTCTGCATCGTCAATATCGTCTCCCATGAAAGAAGTTGACATTTCGTAAAAATCGTTCGGATGTAAAGTAGTTTTTAAATTGTTATTTGGTAACTCAGTTTCTTCAGTTTTTAAATACTGAAATTCATCGGAGATGTTATTTCTTTCGTCCTCTAAAAGGCAAGTTTGGAATTGTGTCGGAGGTTCAGAGCACTCCAAAATGTCGTTCCCACTCGTAATTCCTGAGTCTTTATCTACTTCAGTGATTTCATTCTGTGGAGCTGATTCTTGTGCCAGAGTAGAAAAGCAATCAGGTACTAAATCGGGAGAAGACAATGTTATTTCCGACAGAGCATCGCCCGTCCGCGTCCCACAGGAACTCCGAGATTCGCTTAAACTCCTCTCCCTGTCGGGGCTCAGCATCTCTGGAGTGAAAACCAATCCTTCGTTCTCTGAATTATCGCTTATCTCATTGAGGTAATCATCTTTTTGGTCATCACCACAACTGAAACCTCCGTGAGACTCCAACTTTCCCTCTTCCAATAAGGTTGCTTCATTCGTCTTTATATTTACAACTAAAATATCCTCTTTTGTTTTGCACTCAAGAAAATTTCTGCCGTCATCAGACCTCAAACTCTGTTCCAAAGAAATAACATCGCCATTCTGCGAAGAGTTTTTTATATTATTCTTTTCAGAATCATTATTTTGTGCCTTTAATGCAGGTGAAGTATTGTCTTCGTCAATTCCTTCCTCGGTTTCCTCTAAATCCTTACCCTCATTTTCAATCATATAATCTAAATACTCCTTAAAAGTATTCGTGTCTATAGCTTTTGCCGATTCGATTAACTTCATCATATTTTTCTTTATTTTGTTGGTTTTGTTTTCCTCAAACAAAGTGTTTTCGGTATTTTTTAAGGGGATATTGTTTGACGAATCTTGTTCTTCCAAAATGGGACTCAGCGGTAATGAGAATTCGCTTCCGTAATGAATATTAAAATTTCTACTCGTGTCTTCAATCCCCATTTCGTAAAATTCACAGAATTCATCAGAACTTCGGCTTTGAACCGGTAGATTTTCCTCCAATTCGTTTCTGAGAGCGTTAACTATATCCTCATTGATGTTTCTCTCGTAAGACAGGAGATTTTCTTCGGGTGGATGCAGATACCACCCCTGTGAGCAAGTGGGGTTGAATTCCGATATCTCCGGATAATAATCAGATTCGTCTTTATTCTGCCAGAATTCAATTTCGCCGTCGACGTCGCTGAGGTCTTCTTCGTTTTTGTTTTCCTCCTCGTAAAATTTCGTTTCTTCGCAGTCAAAATTAACGCTACTTTTCGAATTTTTATCCGCATCTTTATCTTTGTCCACTTCACAATTGGCGAAGGCTTCTTCCAACTCGGCCTCGATGTCTTCCAAATTATATTTCCCCTCGCAGGCATCCTCGACACTCTCACTCAAGCTCCCCTTGTCCCGAAAACCGGAATCGCTGCTTCTCTCGTCATCCGGAGTCCTCAATTTAAAATGTTCGTACTCCTCATCGCTCGTCAGACGATTTATGTGAATTGGCTCTCCTATTTTTTCTGTGTGAACCCTTTCGGATTCGATGAAATCCGCAACGCTTTCTGAGGAACACTTCGAAGAGAGAAAGTTATTGAGAAGGTTATCTTGTTTGGTCTCATTGTCTTCGGCCGAGTAAAGGCAGAAACTTCTAAAACTGATATCATCGAAATTGGCGAGGTTCACTTCTTGTGTTAAACTCTTTTCGAGATGTTTATCCCAGACATCGAGATTTTCTTCTTTATTTTCTAAGCTTTCTCTGATACTCCCAATACTCTCATTATCTAAATTCAGATCTTCCGATGTGGTTTTTAGACCTTTAAAATAATCCATTGTAAAATCTTCGCAAGGGCCTACGATCACAACGGCGCTTTCCTGGTCATCTAATTTTTGATCATTTTCGACAGAAATATTATTATTAGATGACATTGGTTCTGAATTTTGCTTTTCTTCAAAGACATCCGGAACTTTACTATCTTTGAAAACAAATTTCAATGGCTTCGGGGTTGGCATCTTCATTATAAATACTTCCTCTTCTTTTTCACTTATATTTTTTTCCGGTTCTTCCGTGACCTCAATTTTCGGAATCAAAGGGTTTTCAAACGATTTGGACTCTCGTTGAACCCTTACTAAATCCTCCTCTCCTTTCGATTTGAATTCTGATTTCAAATCAGTATTTTTCAAACCGAAATCCTCAACAGAATGATTTTCATTTACCGCTGAATCGCATTGTGAATTCGGTACTTTCTTTTCTATTAAATGTTTTTCGCGAACGGATTCGTTTTCGGCATTTAACAAAAGCGATTCTTCCCGAAATTTGTTACTCACTGTGGTGTCATTGTCCACGTAATCTTTCCTTAAATGACTAGAATTCTGCAAAGGATAACTAATATTGGTTTCACACGTTTTACTATCACATTTTGAATATGTCTCCGCCGAAACGTTTTCGCCAAGGCTTTTAAAGTTATTTTCTCTCGGTGAATTTTTCTCACAGGAAAGGACGCCATTTTCACCTTTCGTCGACTTATTATTATTATCAGTTTCTTCCGAGGCACCGTTACCTAAAAAATTACTCCCATTTCGTGTGTTTTCTTGGATTTCTCCCTCAGATGGAGACATTTCGACGTCTGTTTTCGAGTCATCTCTACTTCTATTTACATCAGTCTGAAGTAACGTCATTTCACCTTGAGATTCAGTTGGTTTGAATAAATTCTCCCAAACATTTTCCCTGTTGGCAGACGACGGTAGAATTACCCCTAAACTATCGAAATGACCGTGCTCTTTATGATCGTTCGTTAATTTCTTGAGAGATTTCTTAAAATCTTCTTCCAACACCGCAAATGTTAGGTCGTTTTCAGATCCGAAATTATTAGTCGAGAGCGATGATTTAGCAAAGGATCCACTTCTTCTGATGCAGGAACTACGATGTGACAATTTATCCGAAGGTTTATCCAAATCGATATCGCTGTCGTCGCTGTCGATATGAGTCAATATCATTAAATTGGCAATACTTTTGGATTTTTCTTTGACCTTCTCTGAAATCTCTCCTTTCTCTATGCGCCTCCTCCATACTTCGTCATCGGTATCTGAACTATTCCGCGATTGATTACACAACGAGGAATCATTTTCCCTTAAGCTCTCATCTAGGATATCACTTTTACACTTATCAATCCCTATAAATGGCGGAACTAAGTTGATCGAATTATAATTTTCACATAACTCTTTACTTTTCTCATTGTAAGCATCGGCAAAATTTAAACTCTGAGGCTGTTCGGTGTTTTGTAAGGAAGATAATTCAAATGTCTTCTGAGTGAAATTCATGAAAGACGAAGTATCTCTCCCCAGTTTAAAATCAACGACGACTTCATTGTTTTCTTTCACGTCTTTCTCTGGGCTGTTTTGCCGAGTGGATTTCCCGCTGTTTTCTTCGCTTGAGGATGTTTTTTCCATTGCCAATGTCGCGTCGAGATCTCTGATGGCTTCCGAGATTTTCCGAACAAAACTTTCGTCTTCCTCGTTATTTATTTCCACCCCTTTTAACCAAGAATCCATTTCGGTTTCCCTTCCTCCGCATTCCTTACTTGGATGGTTAATCTCGGCGGAACAATCGAATTCGACCTTTCCAACTGAAGTTTTCTGATCGTTCTGTGTATCACCTCTATTTTCAAGTGTTTGGTTTTTATTGTCACCTCCAACTTGTGAAGTTTTCGTTTTGACTTTCTGAACTGCCTCTTTCTCGGATTTCAGGCAAACGCGAGGCGATTCTTTATCGAAGTTTTTATTACTCAAAAATACGCCCAAAGGCGAGTCAACGAAAGATGAATCCACGACTTTTGCATTTTTGAGTTTTAACGAAATGATATTGCAGTCGAGGGAAGTATTTTCGGGGACTTCTATGGCATTATCTCTCTTGGGAATGGAATTTGGTTTTAAGTTTTGCCATCTCTGTTCGAAGTCTTGAGATATTCTTTTGGAATCAATTTGAATGTCGTCTTGATTCGTTTTACCGCTCGAAATCAAATTGTTAAGGACCACACAAATTTGTGAAGCACTCGGTCGCTGAAGGGTTGGTTTCCAACATAACTTCATCAAGTGATATCTGAAATTAATCAATTTTCGAATTAAAAAAAGGAGTAACAAAATATTGGTAATTTTATATGTAAAAAAATAAGAAAATAATTTCTTTAAGATTGAAATACTCACAACTCATCTTTATGCAAGCAGAACATTACTGGTTTTTCCAGATAATAATTTTTTTCTCCCAAAACACGCACAATGACCTGATCGTCATTCAATTCTCCATAAGGAAGTTTGCCGAATTCGCAGATTTCCCAAAAAACAACTCCAAGAGACCAAATATTGGCCAATGGGGTCACCTCTCGAGTCTCTATGGTTATATCTGTACATTTTAACGTCTCAGGTGCACACCATCTAACCGGAAGTGCAACAGAACCAGCGCAGTAATAATCCGTTTTAAATATTTCTATAGAATTTCCGTAATCTCCTATTTTAATGGTTAAGTCAGGTCCAACCAAGCAATTTCTTGCTGCCAAATCGGTATGAATAAATTTATTATCGTGCATAAATTGTAAACCTGATGTAATATTCGAACACATTTTCAATGTGACGCCCTGCTCCACCAAAGCTTGAGCACTTGCTAAATTCTGTGATAAAAAACTTTTTAAATCTCCCTGAAAACGAAGTATTACTTTCAGCATTTATTCACAGACAAAAAGTACATAAAAACAAAACCTTACATTGGGAAAACATTCCAATATAATAAGGAAAGGTTCCATTTCTAAACATTGACCAAGCAAACGTAATATGTTTGGATGTTTTAAATCTCTGTAGAATTTGACTTCATGCAAAAAATACATGTGATCAGTTGGTGTTGCATCTTCATGTAAAATTTTCACCATAACTTTGGTCATTTTCTCTTCAGGTGTGATATTTTGAGCTTCTCCTTCCACCACTCTACCAAACCATCCCCTTCCATACTCTTGTACATATTTTAACTGATTTCTGGGAAAATTTTTCTGTGGGTCAGCTGCAAAAATAAAATATATTTGTAAGATAACTGCTAATAACACTAGGGGTTCCATCTCAGTAATAAATAAATCCAATTTTCAATTTATAGTGTCTTAATTAAGATGGACCCTTTAGTTCATGATTATGGCTTTACTTTAATTTAAAATAAGACTAACTTATGTATTATTTTGAAATGAAAGAAATAAAATTTAAAAATAATTTTAATGGAATAATTTATTCCACCAGGAGCCATCCATATTTAATGATTAAGGAATATATAGTTTAACTTACAAAACCAGTCCTGTGATGACAGTTTTTGTTCATTTGAGCTGAAAGCAGCTGGCCTCAAATTCTGAGTCTGAAATTTGATATCAGGCAAAGGCTCAAATCTACATATTTCATTAGAGTTTGCACCCAAAGGTGGGAATATTGTCAATTCTGAATTTAATGTTGGGTTGACAAACCCATCAACCCTGGAGACCGCAAGGTTTCCACTGCTGTTTCTGAACTCCTACAGAAATGAAAAACAATTTTTTACTGTTTGATTCAAAATAATGGATTAATCATGCAGCTAAATTTTTATAAGCAACATTTGATAAGCCTTTAAGTCAAATTTTTGAAACTCCTACAACTTAGTTCATAATATTTCTTTTATATCAATTCCAACTTCTAAACATGCTTAACAATTGACTCCAAATTTCAATATTAAATCCCACACAGCTTAAATTTCTTACCTGAATAACCTTTACTTCATTTTGCTTTAAAATAAAAGGCAAAATAATATTAATAATTTTAAATTGCATAAGCTTTGTTAGGGCTGAGATCACAGAGGTTCTTTTACCACTAACTTTAAAAGCTCTTGTCATGAAAAATCCTTTCAGTGTCAAGAAATAAAATAGGCAGGGCAAACTGTGAAATTAACAACTGATAATCAAAACTTACCTTAAAACCATTTTTGTTCCTACAGCATACACAGCCAAATAAGATACTAATAATCACTAGAAAAAATCCAACCCCAGTTAAAAAATAATTTGTTAGCCATAATGAACTTGATGTGCCTGAAAGTAAAAACAGCAAAAGTTTTACACTGAATTTTCATTTTTTGTCATTATTAAAACTAAACAGTAAAAAAGAAAACAATAGTTTTTCAACTTTTAATTTTTAGTCTTTTCCATAGAGCTTTTTTATTTGAGAAATTTTCAAGAGTATATAATAGATAAATAAAATATTCAAACCATCCCACTGAATTTAAGTACAGGATTAATTATGTCAAAAGTTCAATACATGACAGGCCAGAGGATGACTCATAATCTAAAACCTACCTTCATTTACTGAAGAAATATTTATTGGAAAACTCTTTACTGTATCCAATTCCAGTAATCCAGTGTATAGAGCAGTGAGAATTAAAAATTTTTCCATAATATCCTTTTGCTTTACATTGTAAACATTTTTATAAGCACAATGCGGAAATCAGTGGTTGTATTATTTAAAAAATGGGGCTATTCAAGACACGATTATAAATCCTGACTCATTTAACACTATATCACTAAATTTCTGAAGGACATCTAAAAAACTCTACAAAATTTTTAGTATTTTAATAAAAACTCTCTGCTTTTAAATCCTCGAGAGTTAATAATTTACCTAAATTGATGACGAAATAAACTGACAAGTAGAGGCCATTTTTAAAAGCAGCAGAAAAATAATTTAGTTAATTCAATTTAGTTGGGGATTTTAACGTGTTAGGTTGGCATCTTGTGTTTCTCGTACCTCCAATTTAAAAAAATAAAACAATGACTTCTACAATAGTTATAATTGAAAATTATTTTTGGATCAAACTTTATTATAACTTATGTGAGTTCGTTTTCATAACACCTTCTTTTCTTTATTAGTCTATTTATAAGTTTTCGTCAATATTTTTTGATAAGCAAACTGTCGAAGCGAAAATATGTTTTCTGATCACTAAAAAAAAAAGTAATGATCATTTTTCTACTTTAAGCATTAAAAGCATAAATAATATAGAATAGTCAATGTCCGAATTTATAAAATAAAATTATTTGCTTTTATAACTCATTTTATTTCAACCACTATTTTTATAGTGGTCAAGGACTAGGTTTGCCGCTTCACCCGAAGTTCTTAAATTCTTTCTGATAATAACTTAAGAATTGTGCGATAATGATTTAAAAATTAAATTCTAAAAGAATTCTTCAGAAAGTCTAAATAACTAACAATTATATAATCCTTCATAAATTCACTTATTTTAACTACATATGGACTTTTTAGGTAAAAAAAACCGTTGATTTATATCAAACGTAATTGTTATTATAATAAATTTATATAATATAACTATTATTTATAATTTTATATAATGTAATCGTAAGAAGTTCGCAAAAACCCCGCGACCCTAACGGAGAAACGGGTAAATGTAAAGTAAAGTAATGTAATTGCTTAATTGAATCCTAACTCCATTTTCATAACCGCTTGAAGGCTTTTAAAATGCAATCAAAAAGTACGAGATTAAGTGTTAATTTTTTAATTCCCCTTCAGTTAGGTCCACAAACAACCCTGATTTATTTATGAACGGTTTAAATATTAAATATAGCGGGATGAAAAGTTAACTCGAAGCGGACCCATGGGAATCAAATACTGAGCAGAATCCTAACTTATTTTGTCAGCATATGAAAGAACTACGTTACCTAGGGAAGCAGTTGCTCAGGAAGCATGTCGAACGTCGCCTCGAAATCGCTGTTGTTTCCCCTTTTGCGTTGCCTTTTTGGTCATGCTTTCGAATCTATTATAAAACAGAGTGTTGTGTATTTATTATTATAAAATTCCCGCGAGGAGTGAGGACATATTTTTAAAGTAAGTTCCGGTCGCTAAAAAAACTTCTTCAATTTTATAATTACTTTTCAATTTGTTAAAAAAATTGATGACGTTATGACTATATCAAAACTCATGGCAAATTTTAAAATATAATAAATTTAATTTAATTTTAGTGTGAGTGTTTATAACATTAATAAACAAGCCTTTTTTTTTCGTTTTGAGCAGTGACATTAAAAGTGCATTAAAATTTTAAAAATATGACTTTATAAGCGAAGCAGGTAAAGGAAAGTTCTAAGAAACAATAAATAAATCATAAGGAACTCTTCTGAATGAGAAACACAAATGGAAAAAACTAATTAAATAAAACTTAAACAAATAAAAATTAAAAAAGTACTTTCAAAGATAAATGTATTTTCTGAACGGGAAAACGAAGTTTAATTAGTTAACGTTAAAAGCTAAAAACTTATATTATTATAAAACACCGGTTTCGAATAATATTTTTTTTGTAAGTTTTTTAAATATGACACAGTGAAATTCCCCTGGTACGAACATCTCTTACGAAAGAATAAAAAATTAGAGATGTGAGAATATATTTACTCAAGGCGGTCTTAGAAATTGTGTTTGACTGATGGAGACAATTTTCTTAAGTTTACCAAATCTCGAATCTTTAGTGTTGTTTGTAATCACTGAAAGAAAATTTAAGGAATGTTTTCCTGACTTTAGTATGAAGAAGATAATGCATCTCAAAGTTTTTCCTCTCATTAGTCTGAGAGCTCTTAGGTGTTTAATATTTTATTGCCTTTTGCTGTTACGAAAACAAATCTAACTTATTGTGAATTCAGGTAGAAATTAAGGCAATACCATTTTAGAAATTAAGGCAACTCGGAGGATTCTAATTAAAACACTAAAATAAAAAAATTGGCTTATGTTCTTAATTTAAAAGTATAGGGGTTCGTAAATCAATAAAAATTTTTGATATTTCGTAATTTTTTCAATGAGTTCGCCCCAGGAAAAGAATCTTTAAGAAGTTTAAAGGGTTAGAATCCGTATTAAAATTAAAATTCTTCCTCTTGGATATTAATAAAAATTAAAATTACATTTTAACGAGAGTTAGTCAACTGATCAAATCAAATAAATGATTTTATAAGTTTCGTCTAATTCTAAAAAGTCTAAAAAACAATTACGATTATTTTGATGTTATAAAAATCATTACATAACATTTTTTTTAAAGTCAGCATTAACAATTGCAAACTTGTCCGAAAATATACAGAATTGAAGTTGTTATTCAGATGTTTTAAAGTTAACTTTTAATGGCTTAATATTTAATATTTAGACGGCTTTTTTAAATACAGTTACTCTATTTTGTGCATAAGTTCCCATTTTAAAATGAATTTCTCAGTAAAAGAAACGTTAGTAAAGAATCTCAGTCATTTTTTATGCAAGAAACAATTTGCTTTTATATTTTTCACTGTCATTGAAAACCCATATTTGAAAGAGAAAACATTTATCTTGAACATTAGCATGCAATATTTCAATGTTCTAAAAGTGAAAAGTGACTCGTTCATTTCTTTAATTTAAAACCGAATTCTTCATCTCTGCATTAACTGTTATTTTCTAATTAACTTTACATTATCTGTTAATGTCCGCTTAGTAAGACATTATATACAATTATAAATTTTTATGTTTTCAGGCAAATGGGACAGTTTGATAATTTCAAAAGCATTGCTTTGCTGCTCATTGGAGCGTTTTTAATCAGCTTCGGAATAATTAATTTCTTGAACATAGAAATCCAGAGCCGATCAAACCACGGTAAGGTTTTAATTGATGTAAAAATTGTCAATTAGACCCAACGACGAACTTCCCAAGCCAAAACCAATTTGTTTAATTTGAATTTATTTATGCATTTGTGCTTTGAAAAGCGAAACCGCGAATGAGCTTTTCACAAATTCATAATTTAATTCAACTCCGTCCAATTGTACGAAAGCTGCAACGGTTGTTTTAGAATGAACGGGGTTTTGTCAGACCGTTAAGGGTACAAGGGGACACCGCAAATGGTACATGCCGCAACGGAGAGAGAATTTAAGATGTAAAATCCTGAAGGATGGGACATCCCATTCAGGGAAACCTCAGGAGAGGTTCATCCCATCCTCCCAAGATTCATTCAGGCTGAGACTCGCCATGGTCAATTTGAAGTTAATCTCAATAAAGCAGGTTCAGTGCGAAATTAGACTCGGGGTTGCGAGACTGGACGGTTGGGGAACAATGGTCCCGCGTGGCCGGGCGAGGGCTCAAAGGGTGAATGTTGACGTCGTATCCCGTGACGTCATAGGAGGGGATCGTTACAGATGGAGGTTCCTCAGTGACTCCCCGACACCGCGGCCCTTACGGATGAGTGAATCCAAAGATAAGAAAGAAAGGGAAAGAATGAAAGTTGTTTTGGGGAATGATTTCAGTATTACGGGATGGAGTGAACCTTCTTTCAAGATTTAAACCCCTTCAGGATTACTTATGTAAACCCGATTAGTTTTTGAAGGGAAAATTCTTTCTCAAAAAAAGACAGGACAAAATCAACAAGTTGCTTTTTTTCATAATAAAAATTGCATTTCATATTTAAATAAATCAAACTCATTCAAGTAAACAGAAAATCTTCATTTTTATTGTCTCCTTGGGAAAACATGTTTATAGAAATTTTTATTCCTGTCGCGGAAAATTAAATGCATAATTTTTATTTTGCTTCCTTCTGAATTTTTTATTAATTTTTTCTTTACTTTACACTCTATTTGTTTAAAGATATTCTCATGTTTGTTGCGAGTCTTATGGATCTTGAACGACATGAAAATTATATTGAGCTGAAACAGCGATCTCCTAATAGTTTTAGAACGGGGGAAGATTAAAGTTTGGGATATAAAGATTTTGTTTTAGTTTCAACTAGTACAGAATCCCCATTAAAGAAGAAGCAAAGGGAGGGGATGGCAGACGACAAAAAGTACAGGCGTCGCTGAGTTTTTTTCCTAAGTGTAATTAAATTTTATTGAACGGCTGCTTGGACAATAACAAAAGATTCACAATTTCTTATATAACGACAAAATAATTGGCTCTTTCTCATTAAAAACTGCTTTCGTCTCTCGTCCCTGTTTTCGGCGGTAAAATCTCAAAGTGCGAATCAAACCAACAAGTTTTAGATTTCATATCTTTTGCTGTACGACAAACATTATTCTGTGAATATTTAGAGTTGAATTATCGGTTTGTCATTAAAAAATTAATTTTTCATTCGGCCGTGTCATTCATTAAGAGTTAATGAGAGGTAATTGGGGGGTTATATACAGATACAGGAAGACCGAAGTTTATGTTAATTAGTCGGAATGAAAATCAATAGTGATTTTTCATTGGCAGTAAACTTTTTAAAGCACCTCGGGCCAGAATTTCTCCCCTTGTGAAAGTTTATGGGTAATGGGCATTGCTCCTAAAGATTTGTTTGCATTCTTTGTGTATTCTAACCCTAAACAAGTCCTTTGTATTCTTTCTTTAGTATGCTTTCTGAAATAAATTTTATTATCCTTGGTATTTTACATCTAAAATGATTTATAGGACTCCAACATGTAAACGAGATTAAAATTCGCAAGTTGGGTATCAAATTAAAGAAAGTTTTACGGTGTAATAATCCCAGAATTTGAAACAGAATGGAAACAAAACAGATAACTAATTAACGCTATAATGTAATCGCTTAATGAACCTTTTGGAGAATGAAAAATGAAAAAATAAAAGCACTTATGCTTTTAAGTGCACTTCTCTAAAAACAGAAAGTTTGTACGCGTAATTTTCCCTTATTTTGGTATTTCTATAACTGTTACTCTAAACTTTGATGCCCAAATGCATAATAAAGTATTTAGCTGTTTGATTCATTCGAAATTACAATTGTAAGTTAAATTGATCTCTCTGAAAATCAAATAGGACTTTTTGCCTTTCATTATACTCTTTTTTCAGTAATTTTTGGAGTGCTTCAATTATGCCGGCATCAATGAAAACTTAATTTAGCAGCTCTTCACAAAATGTGAGAATTTAATTTCTTCACAAATATTTTTTCAAATGAAACAATCCGTATCATTTTTTCAGTACAATGTGCTTCGTATAAAGGCATTTCATCTCTTTTAAAACTTTTATTAAATCCCGGGTTTTTCATTTCCTTTTTCTTGGGCCTTTCCTTTTCAGTTTTTACGTCAATTTTTATTTTCAATGAAATTTAAATATAAATATTCTTTACTGTTCGAAATATGAATTCAGTTTTTAATTATCTCATTAATTCGAACTCGATTTTACATAAAAAAATATTAATTAATTCTTAAATTGATTTTATCTAAAAATCTATTAATTAAACTTTATCCAGTTTGTTATTGTTCGACTTTTAAAACAGGATTATTAGAATTCTAGTCATTCTATTGAAAGACCTAAGACGTGGGAATGACATTTTAACAGTTTCCCTTAATATAAATGCCTATTAAAATATTTGCCAATCGTGGGAGCCATCTTGAGAGGACGTTTTATAAAAATGTTAAAGTTTTTTTTTGTAAAATTGGTTATTTATGAGAATTCCCTTGCGTTTCTACTTTTTTTAAAATTTTACATTTTATTTTAAATATAAAATCACTCTATCTTCTACTAGGTAAATAATTTCCATCGAAATATAATTTTCTTGCCTCGGGTATGTTTTCGAAAAATCCCAGTTCAAAGATGGAAAAATCGTGATTTTGATTTATCTGATATCAATTGCAGGTGTAAAAATGAAAAACGAAAATTTGTTCGAAGTTTTGGGAAGAAAAATTAGTGAAATGATATCAACGCTGAGGGGAAAAAACTCCCATCGTAGGTCGTTATTGTATCATCTTTTCAGTCAAGAAAATTCCACGAGGTAAGGGGCGCCCTATTTTTACACTATAATATCCGATACTCGTTTGATTTGGTTTTCACTCAAGTAATTCAGCTCTCCTTATTTACAATGGCTTTTACAAAAATTACACTTTAAATTTGTATGCTCAGAAAGTTGAAAGCAACAATATTAGTGTACATTCTGTACTGTATCAGTTCCACCGTTGTATAAATTAATTTTCAAAAGTAAAAATGTAAAGTAGAATATATACTTTTGGGGGTTTATCATTTGAATAAGAAAATAACTAATTTTAACATTTACTAGCCATACTCACGGAATCGATCACCGAATTTTTTTTAATGCCACTCTTTGTGTATGGCTTTATTACTGAATCTTTGTTTCTGAACTTAAAGGTATTCTTTTTAAAAGATCGCTGCCTGCGGTTTTTGGGGATACGATCACTTTGGAGGATTTCATTTCACTCTATTGTTCCTCTGAAATCCTTAATTTCTTCCTTATTCTCACAGGAACTCAGAACTCGTTGTCGTTCTGTTCTTTCTCGCCCTTCTCCTCTCCAAAAAAACCTCTCGACTTCATTCTTGTATATTTAGTGTTATAAATATTATAATTTTATAATCGCAGAATCGAAAAATTTTTATAAAACTTCGGAAAGAGTGCAATTATATATTTCACACCGCAATTCTTTTTATATGCTCTCCTCAGCATCTTTCCTTCCTGTCGAGTTAAATACCAAAAGATTAAGCTTTTAATTCCAACTTTTTTTCCAGATTATCCTCGTCCATGAGAAAACTTCAGCATTTCACCAAAGAGCCTAGCAGCAGAGGGGAAGACAATTCCAATCGAACCCGCCATCATCTGCGTCACGGGAAAAATTCAAAAAGGCTCACCGAACTATTCCTCAGAGATAAGAACAATTTGAAGTTAAGCGAAATGGCGCTCCATCTTGAGCGTTACAGCGGTTTGGTGGCAGTTTCGAATAATGTAAGCAAAAGAAGAACAGTTTCTGGGAACACTGAGATGAGCAGAGACAATTCAGAGGAGGGCATGGACATACACAATCAGTGCTACACGACGAACGACGTCCTGGAAATAATCGCCCTAACGTGCTTAGTGAATTTTATTTTCTGGTTCTTCATAATATTCTGCGTGAATGTGTTCACGAGAAACCAAAAAATGTGGAAGTTCAATAGGTAAGTGAGGTTCAATGAATTACAGAGAATTGCCCTTTATTTGGAGCAGAAGAGCGGGAAGAGGCTTTCGCTCTTCAGTGATGCAGTCAAAGCTATTGTCCCTAAAACCCAATTAAAATGGTCTTTGAATTTTTATATAATGGTCCATTATTTTTTATTTTAAGTAAATAAATGCAATTATTTATCCAAGATGGAATTTTCTTCCGGTGGCAGTTAAATATTGTTCTTTTCCGGTCATTTTTGAAAATAGCATAACGCATTCGTTTCAAACTCGTTATTTGCAAAGTGTATTTGGGTTTTTATCCCCATTCATTTCGTACACGAGAGGACCGAAATTTCCGGTCGAATAAAATTGAGGAATTTGATAATGAAGTTGGTTGGAATGGTAAAATTAACAGAGCATTCTAAACCCTGATCGAACAACGGTTTCACATTAGGTCGAATCCCTTAATATTCCCAGCTGTATGACAAAAAAACTCATACTTTTCCTAAATTCCGATATAATAAACCAGTGATGCCCAACCTTTCTTAATATGGGGCCAAACTTGAGTTTGGTGTAATTTCGCGGGCCACAACATAAAATTAGTCTATTTGCCGAAAAGTAACAAAGAATTTAATAATAATATTCCTTATTTCGCACTTTAGGGGTAAATTATACAATTACATTGAGACACTATAACAAAATACAACCCAAAATACATAATTTACAAATTTCTCAGGGAATCATACACATTTTTTAAAGGTTAAAAATAGTACTGTGATTTTTATACAATTTTAATACTAGAATGTTTTATCTTAAAGCGTATAAAAATGAAATTAATAACTTGAAAGTAAAAAAAATAACTCCAGTGGCCCGTGGGCCGTAGGTTGGGCATTACTGTATTAAACAATGTGGTAATTACCAGTCTTAGATAAGTTCGGAAGTCCCGTGTTCTTGGCCCTGGAACAGAGAAATAAAAAGCGAAAGGTTATTTCAGGTTTCGCAATCATCAAAAAGTCTTTTAACAATTTTCTGAATCAGTTTCCTTTCTTATATCTACCCGAAGGGAATTTCGGCCCTAACCCCCCCCCCCTTCCTTAAGGGTCTGTTAGACTTCTCCATTCAAACTCAAAATAATTTTGATCCATAAGGAAAATGAAGGGTCAGATTTTCCCGTAGGTCTGTTGTCCGAATCACCATTCAAATCGAAGTTTATACCGATAATCTGCGTCTTTCATTATTCAGCTTTTTATTTGGGGAAAGTCTGAAAATATCGGCAGTTATTCTTGAAAATTGTCCCCGACATTTGCTGATCCAGCGATATTATAAAAGCGGTAGAAACTCTTGAATATGCAGTTTATTTCTCGTGGTAACCTTCTGTTTTCGCTTCCGTTTCCAGCAGGAAATTCCCTTTTCGGAGATCTCTCCTCGACACAGGAGTTCACCACTTCTGTAAAGCCTCAAACTCTGTCCAATATCCTGTTCCCAAACTAATTTTATATTTCATAATATCCGCCTTTGTTGCGACGACAACCATTTTTATCAAGCTTTGTTTCAGTCGAATACAAAGCCGATGGTTTTAGGGGAAAAACAATAACTCAGCTGCAGAAATTCGACCATCAGTGGGGGAGTTTTAAAAATCACGACCGTCCTCGGTTTTCGCAAAAAAAGGGACTTTAAAAAATTTAGAAAGTATTTTTTTTTGTCTAATAATCCCTTTCTTTTCATCTTTCTTTTGAAGGAGCGCCGCTGTATTATCATTCTGGGATTCCAGTCAGGTTCGGGACAAACGGCACTCTCGCCTTTAATCACTTTCGAATTGTAAATCTCTTCAGAAAAAAGGCTCTTTTGAATTGATTCGGATCCCTCAGAATGACAAAATGCTCCAATGCTTTCTTATAATTTCATTATTTACGCGTCACGTCGCCGAGTAAAAACACTCGGACTCGTCGCAACCCTTTCTCCATTTCTGCTTTATTTTGTTAAGGTTTCATTTTCATTTGGGGCGCTTTTAAAAAGAAAGGATTCGGAGAGAGAGAGAGAAGCGCTCTTCGAATGCTTAAAATCGGGACATATCGATAATAACACTCAAAATGCTGACGAAACTCAACCTGAAAAGTCTAAGATTGTCAGTTTCTTTGAAAACGTCCCGAGGGAATTAAAGCCGACGGTAGAAATTGGTTTCCCATTCGATTCCCGAAATAATATCTCGCCTGACACTTCTCCTTTTGAAAATTGTTTTCGTTACAAAATATTCCAGGCAAAATCACTCATCAAATTCAAATTCATTCTCGCAAAACAAAAACCGAAGGAAAAGGAAAAGGAAAATATATTTATAAGTAAATAAATTGAAAACGATAATTTTTTTTATCAGTTTGAAGCCTGGCCCTTTTGTTTCGGTTCAGTTGCAGCCTTTTCTTCAATTTAAAAGCCTCTTCCTGGCTTTTAGGTTTCACGGGAACCTGATTCTGAATAAAATTTAAGATGGAAATAAATTTTCTTAATATGCTTATCTCTATCCGACACAACTGCTCTTTGTTTCCGAATAAATTTCCGGGATTTTAGTTTCTTTGAGGGTTTCTCAACAACATTTTGACGCGGGAGAGATTTCCACTGTAGTTTTTATCCGTTATAACCAAATAAAAGGACAGAATTTGAAGAAGACTTTTATTTAAATTGATGGAGAAAGTATTGGGGAGAAGAGAAAAGTCTCAACTTTTGGTTAATTTTTATTAAATAACTACTGTAATTAGTAGAAACTTGTAATTAAGAGCTCTGAACTAAATAAAAGTGGGAATGCAAATTTTTAAGAGTTAAGTTTAACGCAGGTGGTGGAATTCAGCAATTTCCGGGAACAATTACATCAATTTTCTTGTTCTTTTGACAAGTACTGTTACTGTTATTATTTTGGCGAAGAGGATATAACTTTTAGTTTTTACTCTCTTCTCATTTTCCCTTTTTCTCCTTTTCTCTTTCTTCCCATTTTTTCTTTCTTCCCATTTTTTCTTTCTTCCCATTTTCTCTTTCTTCCCATTTTCTCTTTCTTCCCATTTTCTCTTTCTTCCCATTTTCTCTTTCTTCCCATTTTCTCTTTCTTCCCATTTTCTCTTTCTTCCCATTTTCTCTTTCTTCCCATTTTCTCTTTCTTCCCATTTTCTCTTTCTTCCCATTTTCTCTTTCTTCCCATTTTCTCTTTCTTCCCATTTTCTCTTTCTTCCCATTTTCTTCTTTTCTATACGTTCCTGCTCTCACAGCTCTTTCATTTGCCTCCTTTTTGGGCTTTACCCTTTTTACATTTTATGTAAGCAGTCCATTTGACTTCTATGACAGAATCTAAAAAAGAAGGGAAACCCAAAATGTAAGCGTAAGCGTAAATTTAAAATTTTGCCAAAAGGTTAGAAAAAATTAGAAATAACCCCTTTTTTTAAAATTAAAATGGACTAAAATCACCAAATACTTATGTGAATACAGGAATAAAAGAGCGGGCCACATGCAACACCTTCACGGCCCGGATTTGACCCGGGGGCCGTAGATTGGGCACCACTGCCTTTTGTATATCTGTAAAAATATATTTTGTTGTTAAAATAAAAAGCAAAAAGAACCCGATAGAATCGGTATATTAAGCAGTATTTCAAAAATAAACGAAGTTGTCATCTCATGAAATAACACTGCATATTCTTTACAATTCAGGAAATGGAACGCTCATCTTTCTCTCATTTTGATATTAATATAATATGTAATAAATCCGTTGAAATCGTTCCATCTTAGCTTTGGGTGGTTTTTTACGCAAGAACGATTCACAGGTAACTTTGAAAACATTCAAAAACGAATAGATTTCAATTGAGAAATGTCGAGGGTTTTTTAATCTTCATAGAAAATGATTCAGGGATAAGATCTCTCTCTCTCTCTCAAAAAAAAAATAATAATACGCCGTCTGAGGGTTTTGGTAAAATTCAGAATTTTTCAAAGGAAATCCCCAACGAATGAAAATTTTTTTTAAGAAAACATTTTTCATGTCAGTAATTTAATCGAAAACTGAAGGGGGGGAGAAAGAAAAAGAAATAAAATCTGGGTCACCGGTCATTTTTCTGTTACAAAAGTTCATTATTTTTCCCCTCTGAAATCTCCTGCAACCGTCACTTCCTTTTCTATTACTTTCCGGGGACGCCGTCGAGCCTTTAAAATAAAAACCAATCTCAGCTCTATTTAATAGCGTTTATGGAAAAATCCGAGAAAAACGATTAAACGAGAAATTATTTGTCAGCCATTTTCGAAATTATCGGTGACTGTTTTGCTGATCAGCAATGGAAAGCGGGATGGCCGCTCGTCCCGGAATAATCTTTCAAAAATTAATGTTCTTTCCCTTCTCAAATGATTTTCCGTTATTAGCAGTTAAGCAAATGCTGCAGTTGGGATCCAACTTCTTCCCATTATGGCCGTGCAGACACAATTGGATTAACTTTTAATCGCGGCTTAGAGTTTCTCTTTTCTCCGGTCTCATCGTTCCCTTCCTGTATTCCTCAAGTTCTCACTACATCCCCCTTTTCAAATATAATCAAGTCACGACTGTTAAAACCCCCCTCTGTAAGCTCTGTTTTCCATCCCTTCCTCCTCTCGTTGCTCCCGTTCCCTCCCTTATCAGTTGCTGTGGGGACCTTCGCAGCAGACCTTAAAATGCACACGCGGCATGTGAATCTGCACGGAAAATTCTGAAAATTTCCTCTCCCACTCGTTGGCAATGTTTGAAGGCAGCAGATGTTAATTTGCATTTTGGATGGATGCGCGGTGATTTCCAGAATGTTCTCTTCGTATTTGCATCGATCTTGTTATTTTACAACAGAAACGCTGTCGGAAATGATTTTAACGGAGTTTTTTCATTTACATATTTTTAATATTAATTGCCTAAAAGAATAATTTTGTTCAAATTTTGATCATTTTTCAGTTACAGCCAAACAAAATTATTCACTGAGCATAAAGTAAATAAATTCAATGGCGATATGATGTACAATAATGTCATTTCTTTGGTCAAAGGTCAACATGAATTTCCCTCGCCCAGAACCCTTTTTAATTCATAATTTTCATTAACTTGTTGATCAAAATCTTGAAATTTAATTATGGAATATTTATTATCCTTGGGAATAATGTGTAATAAATTTATGTTAAAACCTCAAAACTCTAAGATATGATCATGCACAAGATTAAATTTACTTAAGGGTACACAGTCAACGAAGAATTTCAATCTCAGATTGTTCCAATATAAGTTAAAACATTACTTTTTTATATATATAAAAAAATAAATGTATCGAATTTGAATGAAACATCCCTTATATTTTATTGCATTTCTTCAATCAATTCCATATGTGAGCGAAAGATAAGGAACCGCGTGATTTTTTTCCCCCATCTGCCCGAGGGTGTTTCGCTGTAATAAGACTCGAAAATAAGTGAAGGATTGGAAGTAAAGAAAAAGAAGGAAACACCGGAAGGAAGAAAGAAAGCTTTCAAAGGAAAGAGCTTTTTAATCCTTCACATTCAGAGGTGGAAATTTTTTAGAGCCTCACTTCTGGAATTTCCAGTTGTCAGAATGGGGTTGTTTATAGACTGCCAAATGCAGATGACTTCATAAAGACTTTTCTATCAATGAAGTGACAGAAAGAGGGGAAAGGGATTCTCGGACCGGATATTCGTTTGGGACTTTTAAAGGACAGCGTGAGGAAAAAGTAGTCCCACTTGAACTCTCTTTTTGTTGACTTCCGTTTCGCGACGGAAAAGACAAAAAGGAAGTGTTGCTTTCCAGCTGAGTGAATTTAAGGATAAATAACTGCCGCGACTTTCGAAATTTTCCCATTTTTTGGGGAAACTCCAAATATTAATCAATGAACGCCATTTTGTCCACCCAAGAACGCTGTTAATTTTTACCGGAAAAAGATTTTTCAACGCCTTCTAATAGTGGAATTGCAAATTCATCTCAGATAAAACAGCCCCAGTCATCACCAAAACCGCCATGAGCAGCTTTTAAAAGTCAGTAGGAATAAAAATATTTCTCTCATTTAACGCCTCTCAAAAGAACTTCAAGCAAACTTCTTTCCATTTTTTTTTTTTTTAAATAAACTTTTCGATTAGAAACATTTTAGTTTCTGATTTCTTACATAAACTTTTGGTTCAACTTTTCTGAAAAGAAATAATTTCCTTTACTCATTTCAAGAAAAAAAAATTTTAATAATCGGGAGAAATAATGAAGATCCCGAAATTGTTTGCAATAAAAAAAAAAATTTTTTCTTCTTTTTTTATTCTTATTCATTAAAAAATTCTTAATTTCTTTAAGGTCTGAATTTATTATCGAAATTTTAATTACTAAAAACAACTTTCGGATATAAAATACTCCTTTGTTTGAAATTCCCCTCTGCCAATGTTTTAAAATCGTAACCGTTCTCTTATGTGAAAGTGTAAGCGAAGTTTTGGGACTTTTTGTGTTGTGGTAAGCACATGTTAAGGCGGGCGAAGAGAACAAATGGTTCGGGTCTCTTCTCCAGTTTTTTAAGTCATGCGCATTAATAGAGGGTACCCCCAACTTAAGTCGATAGATTTTCCAATTAAAAAATTCCAACAGTTATTAAAATGAATTAAAATTTAAAAGGAGCTAACGCACATTTTACATCTCCCATCATTTAAATCAGTGATGGCCAACTTTTGATAAAATGGGGGCCAAAGTTGAGTTTGGTGTAATTTGGAGGGCCACAACGTTCGCGAAAATTAAATATGGATTTTAAAAATTAGTTTTTACTCTCTTCTCACTTTCCCCCTTTCTCTTTCTTCTCTTTCTTCTCACTTTCTCTTTCTTCTCCTTTTCTCTTTCTTCTCACTTTCTCTTTCTTCTCCTTTTCTCTTTCTTCTCATTATCTCCTTCTTCTCATTTGTCTCTATTCTTCTCATTTTCCCTTTCTTCTCACTGTCCCCCTTCTTCTCATTTTCATTTCCTCATTTCCTCGTTTTCTCTTTCTTCTCTTTTTCTTCTTTTCTTTAAGTTCCTGCTTGCACGTCTATTGCCTGCGCCTCTTTTTTCCGGAATAACCCTTTTTACATTTTTATGCAATCAAGTCCTTTTGACTTTGGGAAAGAATCTAAAAAAGAAGGGAAATTCAAAGTGTTTAAAACAACATTAAAAGTCACAACAAATGAATAAAAACATTTAAATAGGATATAACGGCGGGAGGTCAAAATGACCGCATTCGAATGGATTTTAAAATTTAAAATTTTGCCGAAAGATAAGAAAGAATTTAAAATTGAAGTTATTCTAATATTAGAATAATCCCTCATTTAAAAATTAAAATGGACTAAAATCACCAAATACATATGTGAATATAGGAATAAAACTGAGTGGGCCACATGCAACACCATCACGGGCCGGATATGGCCCGCGGGCCGTAGGTTGGGCATCACTGATTTAAATTATCCCGTTTGTTTTTGAGCTAAGAGAGTGTTACACCCACCGGAGACTGTCAATTAATTTGACGGATCTTAAAAATATTATTACATTTAAAATAGTTACACTTCTACAAACTCACTAAAAACGAGGAATGATTTTACACAGTGTGAGCGACGGAACTTCCACTTAACGGAAACACTAATGCTTTTTGGTCATTTATTTCTTTTAGTTTTGAATCTCTGACTTCCATTGGCAGCGGATCGGAACATGAGTTCAGCAATCCAACTGAAACAAAGTCGGGAAGCGGTCGTTTCCACACACCGAATCAACGGAATTATGTCAATTCCTTAACGAATGAACCGGAAGAGAATTATTTGGAAAACGAACTGTGTTCCTTCGAAGGGAGGAGTGTAAAAAAGAAATCGAACGTTGGGGGAAGCCATCAACGGCTTCGGCGTCTTTCTAATATTTTTTTTGACACGGTTTCTACAGTTAATATAAAACCGGTGAAGAAGAGAAACCTAGTTTCTCGGAAAAAAAGCAATAAAATTGTGAATTCATTTTCGATGGAAGATTTAATTTTTTAAGTGCTTTTTATAATTACCCTTTTGCCCTCACAATTTTACTTTCCGTGTCACCCTTTCGAAAAGAATAACAAATCTTTTTTTCAATGAGCTCAACCACTCACAGAGGATTAGTTGAGAGGAAAGCAATGCATCGTCTGCTGCTTCAAAAAAGGAATTTCCCATAATACAGCAAATTCAATTAAATAAAGAAACTATGAGTTTCTCTGATTAATAATAACAACATGAAAACCAACCCCGACTATATCAAATTAATTAATGAATGAATGTCTCCCCAAATGAATGGAGAGACATACGTAGAGATATTGAAAATCCGACACCATTTTTAATTTCTATAATTCATAAACCATTTCTGAACGGTCTTATGGAATTGGATTTCAGAGAAAAGGAGGTTTGAATTACAGTAGAATTATTTTAAGGGTGAGATTACTCTGTTTGGGGCAGAAGCAAACATCAGAAGAAAAATGATATTAATCCTCCCGAAGGGAGCAGCAAAAATTGTTACTAAATATGAATTTTTACTGACAGACTTTTGAGGAATGGTAATAAAAATTTATTTGTAATACTTTCACAAATGAATTATCTATTTTTTTTAATTTAAAAAAATTTAATAGAATAAATTTAAAATCGAAAGATGTGTTTTTCCTGTGAAAGATTTCCTTTCCGATTTTTTTAATTCATATTATATTTCGTTGGTAATACGAATCCCTGAATTTTTGTATTAAGTCTTCAACGCAATTGGAAGATACTGAGATTAACTTATAAAAAGACTATAATCGAATAAAAAAAAAATAAAAAACAAGCAATTAATTTTCGAAATATTTCAACTGACGAGAAATAATTAATGAATCTCTAAATATAAATTTGAAACCGAATAATTCGTGAAAATTCAGAATTAATGCACCGGGCGTGACAAAAGCTAAATTGCACGACTGACAGTAATGAGCTGTCCCTATAAAAATATTTCTTGCAAATTAAATAAGTGTTTAAGACGGAAATTATATTTTATTCAAACTCTGCCGGCTCTTTGATCACTTTTTACAGGACTTTAACCCTTTTGCGGTCGTATAAAATTTGGGGATGGGTATCTATTGGTCGGAATTAATTTCTGCCGAAAGAGGAGGGATACGTATACATAATATTCAGTAATATTTAGTAATATTTTAACAACAGAGAATCTCTAATTACTGATCAATACAATTTAGAAAATATTCTTTGGAATTATACAATGTAAAAGACGACACCTCTTCTTTATCTCCAGTCGATGGAGCGAGTCGTGTATTAGTTGATGAAAAGGTTTAATGGAAATTGAGGAAAAGTTTAAACTGATATAGGAATGCATACATTTCACCGCAAAGGGTTAAAGAAGTTGATGAAACTGACAAGTGATACATCAACAAATATAAAAGACAGATGGGTCAGACGTCCCGTCCGCAATGGAAACAATTACCTGTTGATTTTATATTCAAAATTAATTAAAAATAAGCAAACGTTTCGTCGACAGTAGAGTCACCTATGATCATTTTATAGTTCAATTTTGATCAAGCGATTATTAGGATTAGCAAAATAATTCAGTTTTAAGTTCATGCAGTCAATATATTTATAAAATTAGTAACCTCAGATGAGGTGAGCGCACTTTTAGGATTTCTCGTTTGAAAATTTCTGACTGACTTTCTTTGGAATGGCCAAATGATTGAGCCTGTATTCCAGCGGCAAATCGTGCTCCTGACAAATTTTGTTAGAAAAGAATATTCTCCTCAGCCTGCAACTCGCGTATACTTGAACCCTCAACGTCTCCAAGTAGTTGGTCCCGTAGGAGCGCAATGTGAACTCCTGCAGAGGGAATGTAATTTGGTTCCAGCCTTCTTCCAGGCTGAGGGGAAGTCTGCAGCAGAAGGGCTTCACCTCTGCCACGGTCTGGTGAGTCGAGGCTCGAAATCTCCTTTTCACATTCCGATCGTCGAGGATTTGGATGTCGAAGGCGAAATACTTATTTAGGTTCTTTACCGTCATGTTGAGGACGCTGTTTCTGATGCCCAAAACCTGTGAGGGGTCTTTCGGGCAGGTGATGTAAGTGGCTGATATTTTGGGAGCGCTTATTTCGAGTACTTGACTGCATAAATCCTCGTCTCTGAGTTTCTTAATGCTTCCATTTCTAATTTTTTTATCCCACTGATCCAACGGTTGTTTGTTGATGCTGTGGAAAATACAGACAAATCCAGGTGCGGCACTAAAATCAGTCATTTTTTGATTAGGAAATTTAATTTTTTAATTTTTTTAATATTTTTTATTTTATGAAAACATTTTTGTTTACGTTAACAAACCGCGGCCTTCTCAACATTTAAATTGTGCCTTTCAAGCAGGCTTACAGAGAAACGGAAGTCATTCACAGAGGATTTCGGGGTGGGCGACACCCAAATGCATAAAATATTTGCTTCATTGCTTCGTAAGGCCGCCATTAAAAGATACATAGGAAAATCCTTTTGAAGAAGTCAAAACTGGACTTTTAAATATTTAATTTTAAAATTTGATTAAAAAGCTAATGCCACCATTCCAAACTCGGTTTCACTATAACCCCATTAGCTTCGTGTACAACTTTTGCGAGGTTTTTCGTTCTAAAAGCAAAAGTGCTCTGAACTGTGCTGCTGATCGTCAGTTTGCGCCTCAATAACAATTTTTTCAGAGTTTTTTTAAGCGCAGTTGTTACAGGACCATCGACATCTTCAAAGTACCAATAATTGAATTTATTATGTAATTCCATTTTGAGCAATTTCTTTAACTTTCAGTTTTTTAAGAATTTTTGTTAACTCAAATGCTAATATTTATCTAAATAATCTAAATATTTTATACAAAGTCATTAGTTTATAATAAATGGATTGATGGTCACAGACGAGATGATTTTTTTAACGATAAAAATCCAGTATCGCCGACTAAATTCAAAAGCACCATTTCTATATCCGTTTCAAAAGCCTAAATAAAAATATATTCTGTAAGCAGTGTAAAAATGGCAGAGCTTCAGGTAAATAAATATTAGAAATGCTTAAAAAAATAGAAAAATTGAAAAGTTCAAATTAAATTTTCTCTTCAAATGTGGCAAAAAAAATGTTTAAAAGAATAGTCCAGCCTGGGTTAGTGTGCATTTTCGATGCAGATCACGAGCGTCCATTAAAACTCTGGGACAAAACGATCAAGAATGGCCAAATCAAAAGAAACGTTTCTGATGACGTGAAAGGGCTCGTGCTGGAAATGAACAGCAAAATGCCCATGAGCTGCTACATCAACTGCCCCCATAGCATAAAGCAGACGTTGAGCATACAGTACCCCTTCTTCCACATGGTCGTCAAGCTCCCGGTCTCCACGTTTTTCGCCTTCGACGTCCAGGTCCTGGACGACAAATCCATCAGGAGAAGGCTGAGGGTGTCCACCGTGCAGACGTTCGTCGACATTCACCCCTTCATGTGCAAACTGCCCCTCACTCTGGAGAACGGCTGGAATCGCGTCACTCTCCCCCTTCATTACGCCCTCAAGGACATTTACGGGACGGCCTACCTTCAAACCCTTCGAGTGGCTGTGTACTCCAACTGCATTTTGAAAAAAATTTATTTTTCTGACAAAGAATATGCGGAAGAAGACATTCCCACGGAATTTCACATCGAAGAACCCGACCTTTCAGAAAACTACCGACTTAAATACACTGCGATGGTGACTCAAAAAAGAAAAAATTCACTAAGTTATTACCCGGATTTAATAAACCCCGGCAACAAAAAAGGTTCCATCTTGCTTCACAGCAGCAAGATCTTATGAAGGTTTTTCATTTTGGATTAGCAGGATTTTCGGCTTTCTCTTAAAAAAAAAAGAGCAGAAGAATTTTCGGATTTTTAAAAACCCCTCGAGCAAAACTGTTTTGAGAAAATTGAAAGCGGAGTGGGTCTTTACCTTTGATTTGAACAGACAGCAGAAGGAAGAGGAAATTCAGCTTCTCGAGTGGATCGGTCGAACCAAATCAGATGTGTTAACTTGAAATTAACTTTAGTCATTAAAACGGTCAAATAGAAAACTTCTAATCAATGCTTTCTAAATACAAGGAGACGAAATTCAGAATCTCGGCACAATTTAACGGCAAAGTAAGGAGTTCTAAAGCTTTAATACTTTGACTTTCAGTGGGTTAATTAAAAGCAACGACACTAATGCATTACAACTTAAGTTTAAATTGGTTTACATTCAGTAATCTCTTTCAGCAAAGAAACGGACGAACGGCAGCATTAAATCCTATTGCGTAAATTAAAGTTATTAGATGTATAATTTTTTTTTAATGCTTTCGATCGCAAAAATCCTGAACGATTAAAAGCCAAAAAAATTAATTTGAAACTGGAAAATAGCTTAAGGTCAAACTGCCAAATAAAAAATTGATACTATTTCTGGACTTTGTCTAAAATCTTTCTCCGTCTTTTGAGGGAATCTCATAAAAACCGAAACAAGAAAATATTGGAACGAAAATATAAATAAAAGGTTAGAAAGAAACAGGAAAGGTGATTTCATTCCGATTTTCATAAACAAGGCAGTAAAATAATATTTTATAAATGAAAAAGAATCCCCCCTGATCCCTTTTCGGTGACTGAAACCTTCTCAGAAGTTTTCGAAGGCTTCACAAAGTTGTCTCATCCATTAAATAAACGCGTAAACAATCACAATTAAAGGAGGATAATTAATTAGTCGAATTGTTTTTTATTATTATTTTAATTTTTATTATAAATGCCGTGCTATGTAAATTTTTAGAACAATCCCTTATCATTCGAAGACGCGATGACGCCTAAAGATGAAAACAAAAATTTGTATTTTTTACTTCACAGTCACCATACCAAACCGCTCAAGCTCTGGGACAGGAGAATTCGAGCAGGCCACATATCTCAGATCTTAGATCAGGATCTGCACTGCTACGTGCTGGAAATTGTAAGCATGAAGTCATCCCGCACCTACATTACATGCCCGGCTGATCCGAAAAAGGTTCTGGCCATTCCGGCACCGTTTTTGCATTTCACAGTCAAAAATCTGCACAGGTCTTTGGTTATAGACGTACTGATAAGGGATCACAAACGCGTGGAGAGGAGATTCAGAGCCATGACCAAGCAGAAGGAAACTCAACTTAAGCCTTACACCTGCAAAATGCCCCTCTCCCTCGAAAGTGGCTGGAACCAGGTCGTCCTGCCCTTGAAGGAGTACACTTATAAGGCCTACGGTACAATATATGTGGAAACATTGAGAATTCAAATGCACGCCACCTGCAGAATACAGAGAATTTATTTTTCACATAATTATCAGACGATTGAAGAGTTAACTAAAACCTGATTAATATTACCCATTAGCGTGTAATATATCAATTCTGTGGATGAGCAATTCCGAATTTCAATCAGTCTTTTTCAACTTACAGATTTTTATTTTATACAGTTCTTATGGAAGCAATGACCCCTTGATTTTCCAAAAAAAAACAGTCATAAGTTCTTTGTCATTTGTAAATACACTCTTTTTAATTTCAAAACGAGTAAAACTGAAAATATTATCCAAAAATAATAACATGTTAGGACGCCTTTAAGAAAAGACTCTCTTATTCCGTCTGACAGAGAATATTGAACTTTGAAACCTCAAAATTCCATCCCAATTCAAATGAAATGTGCTGAAATAGTTCGAATTGGAAGTCGGGGGAAGATGAAATGAATAATCCGTCCAGGCCAACACTTTCTTATCTGGTGAAAGCAGTGTTGGAAGCATTGTTATTCACTTATCAAAAATATAATGATTAGTCACAAAAGAGATCGCGTTGAGTTCATTACATCCTAAATCTTAAAGTTTAAATTACGGTCCTGAATGAATTTGAAATTTGAAAAGGAAGAGGAATGAACTGTTCAGATATCTAACGGTCGCCTTATAAAGTACAAGACAAATTATATCTCATTCTATCCACAAATTTTGGATACCAAACAAAACGTCACAGATGAATTTTAAGTGATTATTTGCAACTGAATTTTCTCTACCTTAATGCAGATAAAATCAAAAATCCCAGCAGAAATCCGAAGAATCACTATTTTATTAATAAAATTCACACATCCTAAAAGAACGTTAAACACCAGTTTGGTCAACCTTTTAAGAATCTAGACTACTACTTTAGTTTTTACATTAAAAAAAACTTTTTATTATAATACTTGAATGAATATTATTTCAAAAAAAATTATTCTGAGTTAAGGCAATGTTACTTAGAAGGCAAGAGCCATTTTGTAATTTAAAAACCAATTAATAACTAAAAACTCATTCGATGTTAGATTTAACGGATTTTTTTTTAAACTTCCTGCCGCCATTTTTACCGCCCTATCTTTGGGACATAGACATGCACCTTTCTAAAAAAGTAAATATAGCTTTATTGTATTGTGAGTTTATATGAACGAAAGCTGTATCAACCATTTGAAAATAGCCTAAATATTAACATTGACATTTAGGCAGTGGAGGCGCTTTTTCTAAAGCGATTAGTCACTCCCTGCCCCAACAATTTACATTCAGCAGTGACGCCTTCATCGCTGTATAGGTTACTTGTGAAATAAACTCTTCTGATTCGGCAGTTGGGGTAAATCTGTATCCTTAAGGTCTCCATGTAAGTGGTGGCATAAATTTTCTTGGTGAACTCGTGTAAAGGGAAAACGATCTGATTCCAGCCTTCTTCCAAGACCAGAGGCACTTTGCTTGTGAACGGCTTAATTTCGAGGGTTCCGGTGAGGGTGGAAATTCTGAATCTTCTTCTGACATTGTGGTTATCTAAAATTTGAACGTCAAAGGCAAAAAACTTGTTCATGTTTTTCACGGTCATTACCAAAATTGGGAATTTAACGCCCAAAGTTTTTTTTACATCCCCGGGACAGGTAATGTAAGTATTGTTTATTTTGCTACCGGCCACTTCCAGAACCAAACTCTGAATATCGCTATCGGTTATTCTTCTTATATGACCATTCCTGATTTTTTTATCCCATAAAGATAATGGTTTTTTGACGCAACTATGCAAAATAGAAAGGAAACCATTATCGACAACGTTTGAAAACATAACAAACCTCACAATTCACTCAATTTTTACTAAAATTTTGAAAAAAAATACTGTTTGAATGTAATAGATGGTGTAAAATTTGTTTATAAACAAATACGTACATGTTTTGTGAACATAAACTACTTCCTCTTACTTGAAATTTGCCTTTTTATCTCTTTCACTCGCCATCCCTGCTGCAGTTTTCCTTCTTATTGCTGATAAATCAAAATAACCGCCGCATCTCGCAATTAAAGGGGCATTAATTAAAATGTTTCAATGAAAACAATCTAATTTAAGGCCGAAAGGAAATGGACATTCAAACCAAAAGTAAATTTTACCATCGAAAAGGGAAATTTTTTGTCTAAGAGGTTCACATTAAGTTTCGAGATACGCGAAACTTAAAGACGAAAGAAGTCAAAAAATAAAAGTCCGAAGAACAAAACATACCCTTTAGAAAAAGGCTTTATTAAGTACATCAAAAATGGAATCACGTAATAAATAATGTAAACTCATTTACCGTAAAGCCTCCGCGCAGAGTTTTAATGAAAAACAAAAACTGAAATGACGGAAGTATTCATATTTTGCAAAACTAAAGCGGCAAATTCAGGATTCAGTGAGAGATTTCTATTTAAATTCAATGCCATTTTAATCTGTTAAAACTAATTGCTGAGGTTTTGTGGTAAATGGTTTTCTACTAGAAATCATCATAATTAAAAATCTTAAAATAATTTAAAACCTATTATAATCAGTATAATAATGTTCATAAGAACTACGAAGTGACAATAAATCGTGCAACATATTTTATGGAGATTATAAAAATTTACTTAATTATTAAATATATATAAAATACATATTTTGGAATCACTTATACCTTATCAGATTCAGACGTCTTTAATGCACCGCAACAGTATTTTGACAATTATGCAACAGTCTTTCTTCTAAAACATAATTTAAAAAAAAAAAAAACAAAAAACATACAAATCCATAAAATTAAGAATAATATATTTTAAACAAATAATTTTCATAAATAGTCTTATATGTATAAAATGCGTACAAAATATCTGTGATTTGCTCTTTAAATAGGTCTTTTCCAAATGAGCAAAGCATTCGCCGATGATTCGTCATGCGGTTAATACCGAAAACACTCTTTTACCGAACTCCAACCCCCAAAATGGTGGAATTTTGATTATTCACAGCTTCGATTCGAAAAAATGAAATATAAATGCAAAACAAACAACTCTATAAGTTTTATCTCAATCGATTTTCACATATTTATGTAAAAATATGTGCGTAATAAATTCATTTAAAGATGATAAAATCAAATGAACATAATAGTTTTGAATAAAACAAAAATTTTTCATTCGTGTTAATTTAAATTACAATTTTTAATTAATTATGACAATTAATTTCTGCACTGACACTGTGCTCCATTTCTATTTAATAATTGAACTTTTTTAATTTGATTATGAAATTTTTGGCAGTTGTTTGTTACAAGTCGTAAGGAACACATTTTTGAACATCTAAATTAATTACTTTTATCTAAAAATTGGAACTTTAATTTTTTCACGTAAACAAAAAATGCTCAGCTCGGAATCAAAATGTCCAAAAAAAGGCTGCAATTTACCATCTTTCCCCGATGCAGCATTTGTTTCTTCCCTTTGAATTAAAACTTAATTTTCGCCTTCGTTAATTAAAATCAAAGTCGCCATTTTCAATTCTATCCTTGCGAATAAAATAAAATATACATACATTTTTATTATATAATGGAATTAATTTTCAAAGGATTATTAAATTCGAGTAAAATTAAATTCAAAGTCTATAAAATAGAAATCAAAATTACATGTGCTGCCCCATGACTAATTTCAAAATTCAAAATAGTTCCCACAGTCGGTAACCTTTCATCATCAGTATGCAAGAACCAGCACCTGCTGTGAAGTTCCCTAACAGAAATTCCTCAGCCATTAAAGTGTTATTTGTCTAACAACTTAATGCCACCCAGCGAAAGTGTGAACCAGTAAAATAAATACCAAAAAAGAACCGAAAACTTCAAAAGCTTGCAAATGCATATTTTCTACGGATTCTTCTCCACACTCTATTCAGAATAACTTTATTCTCGGAACGGGTTTCACCTAATTGCAATATAATTAATAATTTTTCTTTAATATTAAATAAAAAAAGAATGTTTTCTTGATTTAAATTCTAATGAACTCGGCTTTTGCAATTCAAGTCGAAATTTCATTATAAAATATTTTTTCAATTACATACAAATTAATATTCCCATTTGGTCGAGTTCTCGTAATCGCTGTCTCCCAATCTAAATGTCCCGTTCTTATTCGCGACTAAATATTCTCCGTTGACTGATTTAATGCAAATCCTCGTGGGTTCGCGCAGTTCGAGGTAAAATCCCTCGGGAACGTCGGAGTCCGCCGTCACGCTTTCGGAATCCACGTGCCAGTATTTCCCATTCTGACCCTGAGACAGAAGAATTCTGATAAGACAGAGAAGTAATTGCAAGTGTGGGGTGCTCAAAAAGAGCAGAAAGGCCTGGAAATCATATAATACAGTGATGCCCAACCTACGGCCCGTAAAGGTGTTACATGTGACTTATTTAATTTCCACTCATTTATTTCTCAATTCAATTCAATGTCATTTATTTTTTTTTACTCTTCAAGTTATTAATTTCATTTTTATACGTTTTAACATTAAAAAACATTATTAAAATCGTGTAAAAATTACAACACTATTTTTAACCGATAAAAAATGTGTATGATTCCCTCAGAAATTTGTAAATTATGTATTTTGGGTTGTATTTTGTAACAGTCTCTCAATGTAATTGTATAATTTACTCCCTAATACTTTTGTGCCAAACAGGGAAAATATATTATCACATTAATATTATTAAATTCTTTGTTACCTTTCGGCAAATAGACTAATTTTGTGTTGTGGGCCGCGAAATTACACCAAACTCAAGTTTGGCCCTCATATTATCAAAGTTGGGCATCAATGATATAACATTATTTAGGCAGAGGCAATCGTTCTCGAATGTGGTAACTCGGGGAAACTGTAAAACCGAAAAAACAGCTATACCTTGAAATATACTACGCCCTTTTCCGCCCTTTCCACCTGAAAGGTTTCATACGTCGCTTTATTGCATTCTAGCTTAGTGGATGATGAGCTTTTGTAGCCGACAAATCCTTGATCACATTTTAACACTAAAATTGGCCTGAAAAAGGAACGATTACAACTTTAAAAAACTGTTTAGAATGACGCTCGGTAGGAAATAACATCAAACTGTTCATGACTCCCAAAAATTCCTGCGGTTACTTCGAAAGTGACATTGTCTTTTTGTTTGAGAAACAATACATGCTCTAGAAAATCTGCTTTTAATATTCTAAACATAATTTCATTAGTTAAATTCTTATCAGTTGTGGGATAAAAATATCAAAGCCATATCCGAACCCAATGCTCCGGTTTTCGAGCAAAATTCCTTATCAGTTTCTTCATACATAAAATGCCCGAGTTAATTTCTCTGCCATTTGTGGGGGGTTTTTTACCTATTAATCAAGTAGAAGAAATATTTGCAAGCCTCCTCGGGCGCATCCGAATTTGCATAGAGATGACCGGACCTCTTAGTGGCGACATATTTTCCGTTGTTGGCGCGGAAGCACAGTGAGCCATCGTTTTGCCATATTAAGTCGAAAAGAGCGTTCGAAGACCTGCGGATATAAAAATCATTAGTTTCACTCTTCGTTGTGTTACTCACCGGTTGAAAAACATATGGCAGCCGCGGGGCAAAAAGCTTAATTTTGAAATTTTTTAACGCGCTTAATTCTCTTGAAGAACTGCAAAGAGGCCGACCACTTTTGGCTTTTATGTCCAACTGAGAGAGGAAAAGTGCTCTCCGGGCCAAATATTGCATGTTATGAAAATAACTGCATCGTCATTATCGGTGCACCTGGACGAATGACTGCTTTTTTGCTAAACTTTTTGGAACAGGGACTCAACCATTGTGAAAATACGATTTTTAATTGTATATGATTGTATTCATTAAGATGTTCCACTTTAATCAAAAGGTAAAGAATAAGTGAAGTGAGGCCAAGTCCCTCTCGATTTTTCATGATCAATGCAACAATGAAAATACTTATGCAACTTATTCAGACTCCATAAATAACCTTTTGTCTCCGGAAGCCTGGATTCCTCCGCCCGTTTCCAGAGTCCAGTAACGGTCCTGCATCGTTCGGATGTACCATCGTTTCGTTGCACAATCGAACTCCAGCTGGAACGTTTCGTGGTCAGAAATCTCATCCTGGTTGGCAGTGACATCGATGCCTGCGATTAAAAAAAATTGTTTGTAATTTGAGAAGAGTTTCTGACGGGGTGAGAAAATTCATTACTTTCTCATCCTTCTCGTATAAATTATTTTGTTAATATATTTACAAGAAATTGAATCACATTATATGTCACGTCTCTACCTAAATGATCATCGATCCGATGACTGGCCGCGCTCAATTATGCTAAGTTATGATAATTGAAAGCGGCAAACTATTCTAATGCTGCAAACCGTTAGTTTGCCTTCGCCATGTGCAATTTTTGCACGGCTCTGAAGAAGTATTTCGTCTCATGTGCTTAAATTCAGTGCTCAGGTTATTTACTCTTAACACACCGTTGAAAACCGTGTTTTAATTAGGTCTCTCACATCGAGTGAGACGTTCAATCCTCTTATAAGATTTTCTAAAAATTTTTACAAAACACCATTGAGGGTTTAAGGAAACACAGTTACTTCAAAGGCGTATATAAAGAATGTTCAGCAAGAAATAAAATATAACTGTGTACACATCCAAAAGAAAATATCGAAGAAATATCAGAGAAATTTGTAATAACATCAGAAGGTTTTAAGGATAAAAAGACATCTGACGAACTAAAAATAATTAGAAGGCGCCATGCGATACAGCTGTACTCTTTTTGAATACAAATGCAAACGTCCTTCGTATTAAGCTCCTTAAATGGTTTGAAAATGGAAAATGTATCCTGCATGCGAATCACGCATTCAAATGAAAAGCTCGGACAATTGCAATTAAACAGAAAAAACAAAAACATTGCTCATTAATAAAGACTCCTCTGATACGGTTTACCAAGTGTATCTTTTTAATTGAACTTGTCATTACTTAACTAAAACATATTTGCTCGCCTTCTTAAAAATACCTGTTTTTTTTTTTAGTCAACTAAATAAATTTGCAAAAAAAAATACAGTTCTCTCTGGACATCGATTCGGTATACCTTAAGTACTCTTAATTACGATCACTTTTCAAAGTAATAAATAAATAAGAGAAGGGAAAAATGGAATTCTGCATCAATTAAATTAATGAGACTTGTATACTTTCGCCTCTGAGATAAATGAAAAACCCCACACGTCATTTTGTATTTTTGGACTGAAGACGATGTGACTAATCTCGAAGGAGGATAAAACAAAGTTCACATTTATTTAGCAACCCCCTTACAATGACGAACGCTCGCACACTAAAAATATTATAAGAATACTCTGAGACCGATCCAAAAAGTAATAAACTGCTAAAAATAAGAGGGATATAAGAGGAGCCAGAAAATCTCCAGACTGTTCATGTCATCTGATCATCAGACAGTGCTTGAAAAAATACCCTTTCTTTAACTCCCGATGTCAAAAATAAAGAAGAAAAGGGTGTCTCTGCAGCCTAATTTCATACTAATGTCCAGTTTTCTCTCCTCTGTTGCAATTTTAATGAAATATTTTCAAAACGTCTGCTGGAAACTGAAAATCCCTGGCTTTATCAGAATTACATTAACACGTTGAGTGGCACAGATACCGTAGTACACAGTCACCGGTGACCGAGGTGGCGCTCAACGTGTTAATCACCAACAAATGAAAATGATCGTTGCAACAACCGCAGGAAAGACTCATTAGTAATGACATTTGGTTTCATACTGCAGCTCTATCAAACCCCATATTGTAGAGAAATGAGCAAACGGGAAAAAAGCAACTCGTTTCCTGACGATAATCCGCCGGAGGAATTACAGAATCTGAGCCTCGATAAAGCCACCGTCCTTCGACTGTTCTCAGACGCTTCTGAGATTACTTAAATGAAAACTACGAACCCTTCGCAATCGCTTTTATTAGTCATCGACTCCCGTATCCTTCCAACAAATCCAATAACTAAACTCAGCTTCACTTCCATGTCCTATCGCAACTTTCCCCCATTGAAAAAACATTTTCCCACAAATGACGTCATTAACTCGTATCCATCCGAAATACTGTCTGAATCATTCGCTTCAGTTATTTCAGAATGCCCTTCTGTTTCCCTGAGTTTCAAATTTTTGAAAAACATTCAGAAAAGAAATGAATCCAAAAGAGAATGAAAATAAGTTGACATAAAAAACGTAAATATTATCATAATAAAGTCCTCACTGAATTTAAATCATTTTATAGAACTCCCACTATGTTTTTTTACAATTGAATTAGATTATTTAATAAAATTTCACTTTTATTATATTGTCGCTTTTCCTTTTTAAACATGGAAAAATTTCCGAAACTTCAGACGTTTTATGTACATTAATTTGTTCCGTTAAATAATTCCGTTCACGGCAGGAAATTAGAATCCGAATTTCCATGTAAGGGTCATTTTTTCATAAATCTCAAGTAGTTTTAATTGATGCCATTTTTTGAGTCTTTAATTAACGGCTTTGCATTTTCACACATGGAAAATTTTAGAGCAAGACTAAATTAATTAGACTTTCTTGGTTCGATTAGTTGATGAGGAAAAAATTAACAAAATTATCATAGTTATACTCCTCATCGAAATTGGAAAATAAGTTAGACCGGTTAATATATATCTTTTTCAGATATAACTCAAAGCGGCCGACACTTCTTAATCCCTTACGGAATTTAAACTTCGATTTTTATTCTCGCATCGCAATTATTATTTATGAACCTCCGCTCGTAAATTGTATTGACGGGAACACTGTATTGAACCCCCGACATTTTCAACACAATACGGCAACAATTCTACCCAAGAGAGAAAAGGTTCCCGTGAAGAACTTTACTCTTATAAAAAAAACATTTTCGCCAAGAATTTCTCTTTCCGATGCAACGAAGTTAAGGGATAATTAGCGCTCTCTGACTTTTAATTGGTTGTCCGAGAGCAAAAGTCCAGTTAGAGCTATAAAATTTTACCATAATTCAGACTTTCCTCCTATAAAGCTATAAGCACCGAATGCCAAACTTTAATTCGGATTTCACTCGAACATTCACTGCTCGCCATCTGTCATTTATTGACCTGACCATCCGTAACATGATCTTGAAAAATACTTTACGTTTAAGAAATGAATACAACGCGCTCGTTGTATATGCAGAATCACTTCAGGTTTAGATACAAACTATTTTAGATTACTTTTCCGATTATTACTCCACTTCTAAGGAGGAATTATGTTATTTATTACAATTTTATTTTTAATATTTAAAAATTAAAATCTATTAATTTTACTATTTTCTTTGTAATATACCAAAAATCCCGACATTCGAAATTGAAAATCTGCATTTGTTATGTTATTTTTTTTGTACGAGAATTAGTTAGATTTTTTTTCACTTGGAACAAATATTAGGTACTCCAAATATTTTTTAATGAGAACAAACTGAGATATCTCAGTAAAAGTGAGTATAGTATTTAAAAGGAATTTTATAAACAGCCAAATCACTTTTAATAGGCTTTGAAGGCCTTTCTCTTTGGTTCAAACGTTACTCGTACGGCCTGAATTTCTTGCCTTATCCAGAACACCATGTTTTACTTCGACGATTCCCCAAGTGCGCCATCGCCTCAATTTCAATCAATTTCCTTCTTAATACAGCATTAAATTGCGAAAGCATTATTCGCCTCTAAAAAAGGAAAAAGCCCGCCACCGTCCAAATATGTCCGGAGCATTGCTAAATAAGTTTAACCAAAAAACCTTGAATAGGATGGCCAACAAATCTGCTTCGTAACAAATATTCAATCGATGCACGTATATTAAATTCATTTAAGTCCAATTTCGTCTGCAGAGTATCTTTTCGAAATATTTACTTAAAAATCGAAGCGTTAAATTTAGCTGCGCAAACAAAATCATTACAACCCCCTCTTCGTTGTTTTTCGCCCAATAATAGAACTTAATGATACTACTTTAGAACATTTATGCCACAACTATATTAAAATGCATTGACGCTCTCTCATATTTTGATAAATTCTTTTGAAAAACACTAATTATAATTAATTCCCTCGAAATTCCTAGAAACTGAGTAAAAACTTTGAAAATGTTCGAAGTGCATTGCAATCACTTGGTTAGGAAATCTATGGTTACAGAAGAGTTCCATTAGTCCGAAATTACCCAAAATTAAATAAATTATAAATATTGTCATGTTTTGTCGGAAAATTTCATGCTTGGAACGGTTCTATGCGGCGGATAAAATAATTACTTAAAATATAAATTTTCTCTTTGGACTGACCTAAACAAAAGAAGTTTAAAAGTCAGTTTAGACATAAATAAACGAGAAATGATATCATCACTTTTTGGGAATTTACGAGACACCGATTTATCTGTTCTGTGGACCCGAATTCCACTCAAAAAAATTTAAAACTGCAAACGAACGATTAATTTTAAACTAATTACATTCCAAAAATTACTCGCGCAAAGTTCTGAGCATTTTCATCATAAAAGTTCCATTGCACTCTGTAATTTCCTGTCTTTTCCTAAAATGAAATAATAATAGGAACAACTGTGTTCCCACTTTCCGTGATTTCTAAAGGTATTCATTCGGGTGGATTGCCAGAACCTGACATCATTTTTATAACGTTTGGATATTTTGTTGAACGTGTTCAAAGTGTTCATCCCCTACTTTTGACGACTTACCCTGTTTGACGGAAACGTATCGTGAGTTGAGGGCGGCAACGAAACTGGCCTGAGGTAGGGAACCCTCGAGGGAAAAGAGTTCGTCTTTGGTGACGGTTTGCGAGCGTGTCTTCAGCACAGCTTTCGACCCAATGGGAGACAAATAAGCTCCGCAACGATCTCTGCAAGTGAAGGACATTTGTTATTTTTCACTTTTTCGGAAGGCTTCGTCGTGGGTTTCTCCACTTAAGAGTCCACTTGAAAATATTGTAAGTCTTTCAGAGACGAAACACTTAATTTCTTACAGTGTTTACTCACTATAATGAATTTATCATTTTTAACTTGAAACCAATAAGACCGTTAGATGGGTTTTCGGGCATTCGGGTCGCATTGTGAGTCCGTTCAGGGAATTTTCATCTTCTGCTCATCCATAAGTATCATCACCGATGCATGACCATAATTTTACATTGGGTGTACGCTTACTGCTTCAAAAATTTCATGTTTCATGCCTGCTTATGAATTGCAACCTTACTTTTGTATTGCCGTCAATTAATGGTTTTAAAAGGATTCACAGATCAGTAAACTTTTTGGCGACGTTACTCAGAACTCTAAAAGGAAAACTTGAGAATGGAATCCAGGCACGGGAGAAATAAATTGTCTTTTTTCTTTAACATGCAGGCGACCAGTTTACATCTTCCAATGAAAAACTCGACTCTCGAGTAAAATAGTTTCCTTTGAAAAATGAATACCACATCACTACAAGATAAATTTCCAATGTAACAATGTAATATTTTAAAAATGTAATATTTCAAACGGGCATTTCACATAAAGATTGGTCGCCAGTGATAAGTCTTAATTAACTTTACTTTTCAAGCGATCAATGTAAATCCAAGAGTGTGTCAAGCAAAAAAATTAAATGAGTTACATTGTTAATGAAACTTGAAGCTTCAAATGATCCGTAATAAGTTACAAACAAAAAAAATCATTTCTTATTTATCCACAGAGAAACTCTCCATTAAAGATGGAAGAATCCAATTCGATAATTTATACTAAACCGTCTAAATTGTTTTCGCGATCTGAATTTCTTTTCGTAAAGTTCGGTAAACCATTCTTTTTTGCCTCCTCAAATGAATTAAAAATGAAGTTCTGCTCTCACATGATATAATGAGCACTCGAGTAATTAACATTTTAATGCTATGAATTTTGTGAAAATTGGTTTAAAACTCTTACTTTTACTTTATTGCTTATTTACATTTATTTCGCATGCATCTCACCCATTGTTCCTTCAGAAATCCATCATTCGATTCAACCATTAAAAATGCAATTTTCTTCGTTATTGTAAGAGAGTGAAAGCTGAAAGATTTTTGATTTTCAATTAAAAATCTGAATAATAACGGGGCATTGTATAAATCGACGTGAATTTTCGCAATTAAAATATTAGAAAAAAGTAACCTGAATTGAACACTCGACTGTTTCTGTTATTATTTGCATTTCATTTTCTATTAGTGGAGTTACAACTGGAAACTACAAGCTTTTCGAGTTTATTTCGAATTTTATTGCCACGAAGAGACATTTTAGTTCCCAATGATTAAAACCTAAAAATCATTTATCAAAAGCGGCGAACGTGATGGCCATACCGTGGGAAAATTTAAGCAGAGCATTTGGCAAAATTAGCATTAATTTAGAACAAATGACGTCCTTCCCTCTTAAGTTTGTCAACACACACATTTACAAAATCTGCACATTCAAATGAACAAATTTCGCTTTTAATAATGTTCCTCATTTTGCATTTTAGACATTTTCCTGACACTTTTGAATTTAAATTCTTGACAGTTCCAATTCTCTTTTACAATTTATTAGTCTACTTTTTACATTCATAAGCATACTCCTTCTGTGTGATTCTCCTATGAGATTTATTTTCTTTAACTTTAGGAATGAAAGAACCATTTCTCTTTAGAATAAGAAATTTGAAAATAAAAAAAATTGATTCCTCATTTATATTTTAAATGTTTCGCCATTTTGAATTATGAATATGAAACCCATAAAATAAAAAAAAGTCGCTCACTCACCTTAAAGCCAAAAATCCCTGATGGTATTCAGCCGAAAATAAGCAGTTTGCATTGCACTCGTCCGTTAATTTCCCCTCCCGTGACAAGTATTTATTATTGCATGTGTGCAATGCGTATTTCCCGCAGTCGTCCAAGCGAAATTCCAAAGTGAAAAGAGTGTCTTCACCCCAAGGAATGTTCGCGTCCACGTGGATTTCCTCCAGATTCTCCGACAAATGGGCGAATCTCTTCCGTCCGATGGATTTCAGGTTGACCTGGGGTCTGGCCGCCAAATGAACCATCCAAAATTCCGTTTCCCCCGGACTTTTTGCCGTGCACATCAATTTGTCGGCGCTCGCCCCCAAGAAGTACCCTCTGACCACATTTCGGAAGGCCCACCTCCCCGAATTGTCGTCCGCGACCGATATTTGAAATTTACAATTTTGATCCTTTTCCTCTGACTCGCAAGTAACGTTCCCGAAAGAATCCACGGCGAGGTACTTATCCAGGTGGCTTCTCAGGTATATGGTGCTGTCTTCGCCACTGGGCTCCAAAAACCAGAACTGTTTTTTTTTCAAACTCGTCCCGTTTGCGTTTATCTTATATCCGAAAGTTTCTGCAGTGAGATATCGGAATTTCGAATTGATGAGCCCGATCGTCCAACATCCTTTCTGTTGGTTCTGATTTAAGACTTCTCCGGTTCCGTTTTGGTCGTAATGATTGTTCACGGCGTTGAATCCGTTCATTTTGATTAATATTTCAAATCACAATAATAAAATTTACGGGTTTTTTTCTGTAACAATAAGAAAATTTATATTAACAACGGTTCGAAAAATAATTACACTTATAAATCATTATCAGTTATCTCTTTCGTTTTTTTTTCTTTAGGATTTTCCAAGAACTGTTATCAAACCTAAATTTATTGTTATTGTACGGTCTCTTTTTTCAAGACTTAGTCGAAACGCTTTTTCCCCCAGTACTTCGGATCCTCTTTTAAATTTTATTTTTAACTGTTATAAGTTTCCTCCTAAAATAATAAAATGAGAGTTGGAATAGAACGGTTAAAAGATGTAACTGAAAACGGGGAGAAGATTCAACAACTACAATGTTTAATGTTATATTTGTAAGGAAAAATTTAAAGTGCGTCCAGCGAGGGTTTTACATTGAAAGGCAGACAAAACAAAGTTTTATGCTCTCTCAGTGCGTTGCATTCGAGAGAAATAGTAAAATTTTCGTTTCCATAAGCTAAAGATTGTTTTAGTTCTCCACAGAAAAATTGATCTTGGACGTTTGACTGTGATTCAATTCAATTACACATTGTTAGGCATAAGCTAAATAAATGCTATTCATTTTTCTTTTGTAGTTATTTAAAAAGCGACGGAAAACCGACGCAGCAATGATTTGGGGTTAATGCCTTTCGTGTTATGGTTGTAGGAATGGAGTGCGAGTGTGAAAAAGACAAACAAGGCCGTGAAGAACGATATGGTTATGATTTTCAATTCATTAAAACAAGGTATTTTCATTAATGCAAAAATAAAACATTCCCCGACGTTCTGATAGGTCAACACTGACTGAAAAGAAAGGGGACCGCGGAAAAACGAGGACGAGAAGGCAAATCAAGGCCAAATAAAAAAGCATACGAAGTTTAGGACTACTGATTTCTATAAGAAGAATATCAACACCGGTACATTTAAAAGATACTTTCTGTATATCGAATTTAAACACGAACCTGTTGCCCGACATTTGTCCATAAAATTCATTAAAAATCGAGCTGTACCAGAGGACTTTTATAGGTTCATTTGTACCACTTAACCCAGAAAAGTGTACGGCCAAATGTCTTCATCCGGTCAAAAATTTAAGGTGAATTTAAAACTGTCAGTTCCGAACGAATTTAAAAACGGCAAAGAATTATTAAGTCATTCACTCGGACTCCAAATAAGAAATACAGACTTTTTGATACACTTTTATAACATATAGTATATTATTTTCTATCCCATCAAGTAACGAGTGAAATTATCTTCTTTAGAAAATAAAAAAGCGACTTAATAAATAAATAAATTATTACAATTATAGTTTCTGTTTGCTCTGGGGTGATATACATTAATTTTAACGACCATATTTAATCTATTTTTAAATCAAATTCCAATTTAAGAAAGAATGCCGAAATGAGTGCACTAAAAAGAAGGTCAGATGCCGTTTGAAATATTTTTATTAAATTAGATCTGTTCGTAGAGTTCGATTGATAATTGATGTAAATTAAACAGATTGTTAGGCCAACATGAAATTTCCAGTGCGTGGCTGAGACTCCAGTCTTTTATGCACAGCTAATCTTCCGATTCCTTTTATAAATAAAAAAAAAAAATACTCTTTACCGCGCATGTTTTGAACGATCAAATGTTTACTCTCTGCAATAGAAAGCAACCTGTTAAAGTGCATATTAATGTTACTAATGAAAAATTTGTTTAAGAGGAAATCGATTCGTAATTCATTTTCTCTGTCGAGGCTCAACATCAAAAGGTAAAGATATCGTCGTAATCGCGTCGAGAATAATTATAACGAAACATTTTTAATTAATAGTAATTATCCGGTGTGTAATTAAAAACGTTATAGAAAAAATTTAGAAGTTTGTTAAAGCCGCCATCCTCACATTGAGTATTTATTAATGCCGGCACTGTATCAGATGTCCCCTAAAGAAAGGTTTCTCCTTTACATTAGTTCAGGCTTTGGTGTGACCTTAATCGCTATTCAAATGAAACACTAACATCATAACTAATAAAGCCACTAAGAAAATAAATAAACAAAATCAGTTAAAGTCTGCGCACAAAGCAAATACAAATTAACAGATATGGAAATGCTCCGACAGACTTTCAAATTTTCAATGGTTTTTATTGATTTATCAATTGCACATTGTTTGAATGTTTTCAATTCAACTAAAATAAAAAGTGTTTTAGAGAAAGACCGCACGTATTTTTTTTTTAATTAAGAAATGGGAGGACCGTCATTTTAATTTCCAAATTAGACTCTCGTAGGCAGCTAAAATTATCTCTGAATCCTCTCAAAAACAGCATCCTCAATGGCTCTCAGATAGTAAACCAAATCAGAATTTATTTTAACTCCTCACAGTTTCATCTTTCAGGCACTTCAATATTCTTTTTAATTCTAAATTTAATCTTCATCGTCATTCAATGGAATCGCTTTTATTTATTTATGCAGTCGCGGCATAAATCGCTTCTAATTATTGACCCAATTCAACTGTGCACAATTGCAGTTCAACGGAAAAGAGAAACTTAAGGCCAATTCCTCATAAAATACTGCCCCTGAATTTTCACTAATGAACTTCAAAAAAGTTGCTATATCATATAATTACTATCATAACGATAAAGATCCATATTTCTCCTAATTAACGATAATCATCGGGAGTATGATCAGGTAGAAAAATATCTTATTGTAACAGATGATTAGACCGAAAACAAAAAGAAAAACAACTTCTTACTTTTTGAATTGTCCATCAAACTCGAGACCGAACACGTGTTTACCGGTGAGAAGACTTAAAAAAAAAAAGATTTAGTGAGTCAACATTTAAAACTGTGGCAGAGACACGAGGACCGGTGCCCGTGATTTCCTTCCATTGTGAGTTAAAAATAAAATAATAAAAAAAAAACAAGGAGTGGCCACACCTTACCTCCCATCGTCTGTCACATGTTCGCTCCTTTCATGTGATAGTTGTACCTTAAACAGGATTCTTAAGGGTAAGGGTTTTTTAATAAAGCAATAATTCGTTTCGGTTTTATTTACTTTCTCCCCATCAAATACAGAGCAAATCCTTGACTTTGATGTCTAATCTCAGAGTTTATAACCATTTCCTGTACCACTAATGGATAACATTGACCTTTTACCCCAGGGTGAAGAAACTCGCCCCAGTTGAACCGGTAAGGCTCAACAATGAATATAAGAAGACGAACAAATCGGGAAATAAATGTCTACTTTGTGATGTTCTCTTCATATCGATCCTCAAAAAGAAGGTGCCGCAGCACATAAAAAATTAACCCTTTGCGGTCGTATAAAATTTAGGGATGGGTGTCTATTGGTCGGAATTAATTTCTTTGGAAAGAGCAGGGATACATATACATAATATTCACTAATATTTTGTAATATTTTAACAAGAGAGAATCTCTAATTACTACTAAATACAATTTATGAACTATTCTTTGGAATTCTACAATGTATTTGATTTTGTTACGTCCAAACGTTCATTATCTCCAATCGATGGAGCATCGTATTAGTTGATGAAAAGGTTTATTAGGCATTGAGGAATGCATACAGTATAAGATTCGTATATTTCCTTGTTGTGGTGGCTGATGGGAATGGACATACCACCGCAAAGGGTTAAAATGCCGAAATGTCGAGAGACGATTTAATGCACTGAGAAGAACTGCTGACAAACTGAAAAAGTAGAAAGGCAAAAACAAGAACCGAATGGACTCTCCCGTCCATTATATGAAAGAATACTGGACAAAGAAGAAGAAGGGAAAAAGTCACCCATTTTAGTTGAATATCGTGGCCGGACCAAAAAAACAGTCCCTGTGTCTTTTCTAAAGTTTTTTCCCCGTTAATTCTGGCCTAAGACGCAATGCACAACCTTTTATGTCTAAAGAGGTCTAAACAAAAACAAAATACAAAAAAGGAAAAGGGATTTACCACTTTATTGAAAGGTACTATGAATATGATGTTACAAGTTGAATAAATTAATACTTAAAAAGGAAAATACTGCGGCCCATATTCAGTAATATGGTATTAACAAATGGGTCAGAGTGTGTATATCTGTCTTAATTTTTTTAACACTAATTTTTATCTATTCATTTACTGATTTCTGAGACTTTCTTTTTAGTTTTGTTAAAATTAGTTTTGGAATCCAGTGGAGCTCATCACTGACACTCATGAGGAAATAAAAGGAAAATTAAAAAAATATTTTCAACTCAAAAATGGACTTAAGATACTTAAGTCAGATAACTTTACCACAACTTCAGTGACTATATAAAAAACCAATGAGCTGTAAAAAGCAAAAATGTTTTCTAAAAAAAAGGAATTAGACTTTGGTATTGAATCAAACTGTCTCATGAGATATCATAATAAGGGTGGAGGGTAAATACAATGACAAAAACCCAGAGTGACAACACTGAAGTAAAAGAAAAATTCTAAAATCAGAGTTACAGAATGCAATCCCCAATTTCTATTTTTCTTCAGTTACTAAAGAATATTATCAAAATATTTCTAAAAGTGGATTCATCTTCTCTTTCAAAAATAAATACATAATTTCACCAAATCAAAACCAAAGGCACACTGAAACTACCAACAAAAAATAAATTAAATTAATCATGAAATGTGGTATAATGACAGCCCAAGTGAAAAGCAGCTCAAAAAAAATTTTTTTTGAGTCATTTATTAATTTAGACACATAAAAATATACAAAATCAATCCAAATTTTTATACATTATAGTTGTAACTTCTTTCCAGTAAAATTTTTACTCAGCTATTCTAATCATATATCTGCTATATTATATTCAAAGACTTCAATATTTTTTTTTTAATTAATAACAGAGAGCTAAATAGAATCAAATTTCAACCAAAATCATTGCTGAATTTTCCCAAAAAATAACAAACTGTTATTTAAGAGAAAATCAAATTTAATTTTAAATGTTGTCAAAATGACATTTGTGCTTTGTTTCACTGGATCTCCTTCATAAATCACTAAATTAAACTGAAAAATGAGGGAAAAAAGCTGAGAAACCTGCTTTGAACTTCTCCTAAATACTGTACAATCAATCAATGAAAGTTTTATTGAAATTTTTTTTTATAAACAGACCCCATTAAACTAAAATTCATTCTTTATTTTCCCTCCTGCAAATTTTTATGTTCGTCCCGAACTGACAATGTCACAATATCGTCAATTCTGGCGAATTCATTTCAAATCTAGTTGTAGTCATTTCGGAAAATATTAAGCTCTTCGTAATATTTATCCCCAAAAAATAATTTTAATGGTAGACTGCCATTGATGAAAAAACGATTACTCACGCGCAAGAAAACAAAGGAATGTCAAAATAAGTCAAAACTTACCGGATTTCAAATAATAATTTAAAAAACTGGAATCCAATTTAATGAAAATCTCAGGAAAATGACTATTGAAATCGGTTTTGTGAAAATTATTTTCAAAATAAAAATTTGTTTACTTCCTTTATGCGAACGACACAAACCCCACAACTGGTTTGAACCTCGAAAGAGACTGACCGGCGAGGATGAGCTCAGCCAGGTCGTTCGACAACCACGGCATGGAAGAGAAGGGGAGAGAAAAGTAGCACCATCGCAACTCTTGCGCACGAGGACGGGAGGGTGCCCATTTAAGTTATGAGTTAACCATTTTTTTTTTCTTTCTGCTCTAAATTCTCGTTCAAATTTTATGAACTGAGTTTCTGAGCTGCCGCTCTTTTGGAGTTTTAAAAAGGGGAGGTTATTTTTATTTTTATTCAATTTTTAACTTCAGATTCTATTGATAAATAGGATCTGAGAATATAACATCATAAACCCATACATGTTTAATAATTTTCTCCATTGATCATATAAATATAATCAATTATATAAAGAAATAAATAATTATAGAAATAGAAAATAAAGAGTAATAAATAATTATATACTTACAGTATAAAATTATATCATAGATGTACATATAGTACTTTCTTATACTTATGCATTATATTACACATTACGTTCATATACAGCACTACAATTATATTCAAATTACAGTATAAAACAAACGAATCACGATCAGTTAATCGATATTAGACTTTCAATTTATAATAAAAAAGGCACTTTCCGCACTTGTGCACCATTCAACGGAAAAGCCGTGACTGCTGAATTTATATTTGCCTCTTAAACTAAACCAGTTAAACAAATTCATACTAACGATTTAAGGCCAATTTCAGATCTTGGATAGGAGGAATTTGTTCTGAAGTTTTCTTTACTGTTAAGTAATTTTATTATTAAATTTATATCTTAATTATTTTCAAAAATTTTTTAGCCGAAAATGAAAAAATGAACCTTAATAAATAAATTAAAAATAAATTTTAAAATGATTTTTTTAGATTTGAGTATAACAATTTAAAGAATTTTATCTTCCGGTATAAATGCAAAAAAGTAAGAATCTGACCGCTATAAATATTGAAAAAATTATTAATAAATGGGTTTCTTGAAAAGTTTTCTTTGCTGCAATAAATTCCGCAGTTCGAGCTTCCGCTAGAATTTTCGACTTGTTGCTTTGAATTTTTAACTTGGCAGCCCTGTGTTTTTTCCCAAGGTGTCTTAAAAATGAATCTTTTGCCAAAAAGTTGGGGTCTCTACCCCCCTGAATATAATCGAGAAGTTCATGGACCGTATAATCCATCTGTATACTACGGCAAACGTAAATATCTCTCTAAATATTTTCATGTTATCAGTACTGAGTGCATTTAAGGTGTTGTAAAATTAAACATCCATTTATGGTGCATCCATTTTTCTAGTGGTTTATGCATAAAAATTCAAATTTTTTCACAAAAATTAAAATTGCTCTAATCTTTTGTCATTTGTCTTTCAGGTGATACGCCCTTTGGAGATGTAAAATTGAGTGAACTTCCAGCTTGGCTTGCTCGGCGAAACAAGTCTCCGAGGGCAATGGCAGCTGCCATCAGCAGAGCTTGGTTCAGATACAGATTGAATTGGGTAACTGTGAGAAGGCCCAGCGCAGCTTTTCTGTACCAGTTCGCCGCATTAAGTAGCTTAACATTCTTCATAATGGATTATTCGTACTACAAAAAGGAAAGATATTACAGATACCATTAAATATGATGCTTTCGTAATTCGTAGAAAAATTCATTTGAAATCTTATATTAGGTACTTTATGTTTGTCTTGATTTTTAGAAATATACCAAATTAAATAATATACAAAACAACTTGGAGTTTTCTTTCTTGACAAAACCTTTTTGCAATTTTATGGTCAAATGGAAGACAGAAATCCTTCAGGAAGTATGGTCCTTATATTCAGGTGACTAAACAAAAGCTGCAGTTCTAATTTTATTTTTTTAAATTTTTATAAATGCAGATATTTTTACTCTGATAATGTTTCCATTTAGGAAGATTTGAGTTTTTTCAAAGAAAAAATATAAATTAATTATCTCATCTGAGGTTTTTCAAAGCTCTTTAAAAGTTTAAACTTCTTTTTGTAAAGATCTGAAGCAATTTATTTTTAATTTTCTTTTTCCAAACTAAGAAATGGAATAATTTTATTGCCAAAATAAATTACAAAAGTTTAATGCTGACTATTCAAGAAGGCAATTTGTTATAATAGGAGTCTGCTCAAAAGTTACATTTTGAGCTAGTTGACATAATTTCATCTTATACACAAATATTATTAAAATAAGGTTTTAATTAGAGTGAAAACCAAAAAAATTTTTTCAGATTTATATTCATATAAAAAATATATTATTACTAATACATTAAAAGTGAATACCTGAATTAAATCTGTGAACAAAATTTTAGAAATAAAAGAATGAAAATAATTTCTGCAGTTTTCAATAATTTGAAAGTATTGTATTCATAAAAAAATACCTGTACTCATTTACTTGCCTTTTAATTCATTGACAGAAACTGTACTTTTCATATTCAACTGAAAATTCATAAGATAATGAAGGCACTTATGAAAAGTTTTCATTTTGTTAAAACTGAAGAATGAGAATTATCATGGCAAGCTTTAGCTTCAGATGAGATATAGAAAATAAGTTAGAAGGAAAAAGTTCCTGTGCATATTTGACAGAATTAGTAACTTCTTTCAATTGAAATTTATTAGTACTTTATGCTTCTTTGTGTCTTTTATGTATCCTTACTATACTATTATTGTTAAAATTAGTACCTGTCATAAATTACAGAAATTTTCCTGCAAATTTATTTAGACAGTCAAATGAGAAATTTCTATACTCAATCTGCAAAGAGAACTTAAAGTATGTACAAAATTTATTATTTATAATTTATTAATATTTTTTTAATTATTTATTGTTATTTAACTTTGTCCCCTCTTGAATTAAAGCCTTTGCAAGATTTTCAGAAAGGGCCTTTCTCACATCTTTTACTTTTTCCTCAAGATGCACTACTTCTGAATCCTGAGCTTCATCCAAAAGTTCTTGAAGGCATGACATGAGGTCATATATATCCTGACTTGAAAAGAGTCTATCATTTTTTAGAAGAGGCGCAGCGTCCATAAGCAATGTCAACCAAAAACTGAAATAAGTCAAAGAACATTAAAATAGTTTTTCCCTAATAAGAAACCGAAATATTCGGTGCAACACACGCTTCTTACGTACAATTTTGGAGGGACTCTATTAATAAGCATATAAATAAGCAGAGCACCAGCTTCTTTCAGTTCTCCTGACTTCATCATTTGGCAAAATTCACAATACCTTCCTGTAAGAATCATATTAACAATATCACTAAATGTTTGAATTTAAACTGCATTTAATACACTATTTAAAAAACATAAATTTTATACCTAAAAAAGCTAATCTATCACTTAATAAAATTCCAGAACCCAAATTTTGGAGTAAGTCATTGGACTCAAATTTTTTTTCATTAATATATTTTTTTAAATAAATGTCTGCCAACTGAGATGAAAATATAGGATCCTGAGATCTCATTGCCCATGTCAAAGCAGCTCCAATATCTCCTCTAGCCAAACATCTCATTCCTTGAACTTTACTTATTGTATATACTGAAATTGAAGATTATTATTTTATTTTTAATTTTATAAAATAATAAAAAACTCATTTTCAGAATTAGATAATCCAATAACATGTCCTTAAGTAATTTAAGGGACTCAAAAAAAACATAATTCAAATAAAATTTAATAATTAATAATTTAAATGAAATACATGCCTACTTCCTCCATATCTCTCTCCTTTGCAATGTTAATGATTTTCAAGGCTTTTGCATCACTTCTGAAAGGTATTCTTGAGAGCATTGTTTCTAATTGTGCCCTTCCTTCCAGGCCACAATAATCCAAATAGTCAACACCCACTTGCCAAAGTGATTGATGTGACATCATTAATGTTCCATAACTAAGTAGAAGACTCTCATGAAGAGCATTGTTATAGCTGTAATTTAATAAACAAAATAACTTAATAATTTTTTAATAAGAAATCTAATAGTTACATTTTCTAATACTTTCTTTGGTTTCATCACTAAGAATATTAATATATATAACTCACTTATTTGGATGACTTCTAGTGGTATTTAGTTTTCCACAGATATATAATAAATTTGTCAAATGGGTGGGAAGCCAATCTTTCTCTGTCCAGTCTTGTATTCTTTCAACTACTTTGAATATGTCCACTTCCATGATGGCACACAGTATTAAATCTAATTGCTTGACATTATTTGGACCCCCATATCTTGTTATACTTTGATTGGCATAAAATGCTAAGTCAAAAATCTTCACAGTGGGATCTGTATATAATAGACTAGCTACCAAATGTTGATACCATGTTTCACAATGTTTTCTTATTACTTCTTGAACTGATTCATCACCAGTTACTATCTAAAAAGAGCAATTAACAACAGAAGCTGAAATTCCAAGATTTGTAAATGTGATGACAGGTACAATACTCTTCATTTACATTAAGATCATACAAAATAAATAAAATCATCATAAAATCTGAATAAATTTAATAGCACTGAGATTGAGCAAAGATCACAAAATTACATTTCAGAAAATCTGTCTAGAGAGCTTTTTATATTACATTACCTTACGTACTACAGAACTCACCTTTACTACTATGTTAAGGTATTTTTGAGAACTAAAATTGCCATCAATTAAGAGCCTTTTGGCCTCTCTTTTCCAACATTCATGTCTGACTTGGAATTCAGATGCAGTTAAACCTCCATAAAGCTAAAAAAATTTGAATAATAAATTTGACAATTTGTGAGTTACATTTTAATTTCACAGAAGCAACTGCTTACTTGAAATATAGGCATGGTTCTGAGAATTGTATCAACTATTTTGAAGGGCTCTGAATCAGCTTCAGGATGAAGTTTCAACAAAGACCTAACAGTATCAATTCTTCTTTGAAGTAAGCAATCAATGACAACAACCCAATAATTTGATACATAATCCACATTAACTTGCTCATCTGTTAAAATTTTATTTGCATCTTTTTCAACCTGCAAAATTCAAATGCATTACATTATATTTAAAATATTTTTAAAACCTTATCTGAAAAAATAATTCTTAATGAATGTTTAATTTGGAAAAAGAAATTTTTCATGGAATTGTTTAATTAATTTCAGATTAATAACTCACCTGAGGAACATGAAATCTAATCCATGTAACAAGATGAGAAAGAACAACATCTCCAGGTATGACATCAAGAAAAATAATCTCACACAAATGCCATATAAGTTCCATATTATAAAAAGTTGGAATATTTTGTAAATAAACTGATTTTTTCTCACTTGTGCATGTTTCAGATTCAACCTGAAAGTCTTCCAGGCAAGCTCTGATAACACTTCTGTACTGTCTGCTCAGTTTTAAAACCTCAACAGTAAAATCTGCTGAACCAGATTTCTCAGCTAATTTTTGAGAATAAATAAAGTAACCATTGGATTCATTAACCAATTTTCTTGTAATAGGATCAAATAAAATGGATTCATTCCTGACATGATGAACCTTATCTCTACAAAGTGGTGTGTTTGCATACTGACTTTTCACATCTGGGTTTTGGTAAGTTTTATGCTGACTTGGAAAAATACCGAAGGAAGCATCTCCTGACCATGCTAATGCCATCCCAGCCTCATAACACAAACGGTCAGGAATAATCTACAAAAAAAAATCTATTAATTTCTAGTTTTTTAATTTATTACCATTTTTCAATTAAATGAAAGTTTTTATTGAATTAATAATAATAAAGTTCAATTCAAATATTTAGACGTGAATAATAATATTTTCTATTCGGTGCTTAATATTAACGTCTTAACAAAAGCATTAATTTTCAAAGTTAATTCTCCACGCCGCTTTAATCAATCACTTTTCGGCAAAAAATTTAAAAAGAAAACTTTAACTGTAAATTTGTTTGTAATAACAATGCTTCGAAAACAAGCAAAATGAAATCATTAAAGTAAAAATACTTACAACCTCCGGGACAGAATCCGGTACAATTGGATCGGTCCTCGGTTTTTCCGCCATTCCGTACATTGAATTTCAAAAACTAAGTGGGAATCCGTTTCTTACAATAATTATTACCGTATGGTTGGCTGCACTGCTAATTTTAAAGTGAGAAAATGCATGGGAGTTTGATTTCAAAGTTTAAAAGTATTCCTGTTAATAATATAGATATAGGAGAAGTTTCTGGCCTAGAATTTGCTTGATTTGTTCAACTAAACTTTAAATTTATTTTCCAAAAGTGATTTACTTACAGGGAGCACTGCCAATAGCCTTAAAAATGTTAATTTTCTAAACATGAATTTGGTATATTAAAGTACTTCTCTATCAAATCATTTGCGAGATAAAATTTGAAAATATGGGCCAATAACATAGTACTATCAATGTATTTGATGATAAGGGGTTTTTGTCAGTAGAAACCGCGCTATTTCTCCTCTAGATTCCATTCTTGCGACTTAAGGGAACGTAAAACCCAGTATTTAAGATTTATTGTTAAGTTTACAAGACACTAAATCAGGATGAATAATTTTAATTTTTTTTACCAAATGAGACTGAACTACTTGGAGAAAAGTTATGAAGACAAATAAGTAATTTTCTGTTTGCTTTAATATTTATTTAAATCAAAGCATAAACTGGGACAGCACAATTTTTCATTTTGTATGAATAGCAAATATTATTGAAAATCTATCTGGAAAAAAAAAATTAAGAAAACCCTGTCAACTTAAATAAATTAATTGAGAGTGTAATTTCCCAAACTAAATAACTAATCATAATCTACTCTAATCTTTTTTTAACTCTCTCCATTCAGTGAACTGTAACAAACTTGCTCATCAGTGTTATAAGGCATCAGAATTACTGAATCAGTGATCTTGTTGCTTCTCAGATCCAAGAATAATGCACATAATATTTGGTCCCATACCTTGGGAATGTGCAATCATCAAAAAACTTGCATACAGGCAATTTCTTACCTAATTACTTTTGCCTAATAAAATTGAATTTTTATGTTATGTTACTTATTCTAAATAAAATTCTTATCAGCTATTAATTTCAGAATTTGGTTGCAAAAAATTACTTAAATACAGTAGGATATCTCAAAGAGGAAATAAAATTTTTTAATTACATTAGGTAAATCACTTGCATTTTAAATAAATTTTAAATTTTAAGACAGAAAAATTCAAACTGCACCTTTTCATACATTTATTTTCAAAATGTTTTAAAATATTTTTTATTAAAATTAAAATATGATCTCCTTTTTCTTAAATTATAGTTACTGCAACAAATCTAATCAGAAGTGTTTACTTGATTATCCAAAAATAAAAAGTAAATTCTTCTATTTTTCAGGAATCTTATGTGGACATGCTTAAACAATTATTAATTTCATTTATATTAAATTTCTAAAACCTCATAAGGTAAATTTTCAAAGAAAAGGTTCAAAAAAGCTCACTGTATAGTATTTTTTTAAAGTCAAAAATGCAAGAAATCATGAATTTAAACACAATTCTCATAAAATCAACCTTACATGATCAGAACTATTTCTTATAGCACTAGGAGCATTTCTGGAGCATTCAAAACACATCCAATTTTTTTTTACCTTATAAGTATATAAATTATATATTTTTTGAATCTACATGTCTGGCCAATTATGATTTCAAAGGTTTCATTTTCTGGATAAGTATTTAAAACTCATCCTGTTTTTCTGCAGTCATTTCTTGTTTTTTTTTTTTTTTGTAAATGGCCCACTATCATTCAATAGTACCAATATTAAATCAAATTTCAAAGAAAATTTTCAAGATTCCTGTTTAATACCAGAAGCATCAGAGGTGTAAGTTATACTGATAAATTTGAGGTTTACCACAGTTGACCCTCCTTATCAGTAGCTGGTACCTCAATAACACGTGGTTTATCGATTATCCGAGCTGTTCTGTTACCCTTTTCAACAATACCAATAATCCATGCCTGATAACCCTCTTGTTTTTCTATATCCTTGCAGTATGCAGCTGCTTGCTCTCGAGGTAAACAAATTAATAATCCACCTGAAAAAATTTTACAAATTAGATGATCAAGTACATAATATTTGTTTAGAAAACAAGAACCAGAAAAAACATTTTTTAGAATCAGAATTACGTCCCGAAAAATTCATCATTATAGAATTAAGATGACTGGTTCATCATAAGGAAAAAAAAATAAGTAAATAAATAGAATTATATGTAAAATTTCAAATAAACCTGAAGTCTCTGCAGAGTGTCCCTGCAACAACTGAAACATATTTCCACAACATTTAGCAACAGCTCCCATTTTTGCCAAAACTGGTAAGTTATGAATGACAAAAGCAACTTCATTTTTCTGCTGTCTGGCAAGATTCTGAGCATGTCCTAAAAGTCCAAATCCCCCAACATCTGTTGCTCCATGAGCATTATACTTATGCATCAATCTAGCAGCTGAAACAAGATTTTTTTTAATTTTAATTTGAACAGATTTTTTTGAAGTATGATCCAATACTCAAATTTAAAAACCTACCAACACGATTTAGCCTAGCCATAGAATCCATTGCTCTATGGTAGGCTTTGCGAACATCTTCCTCTGAAACTACGAGTTTTATACGATTCCAGCGCTCTGGTTGATCCAACCACTGATGTGCATTGCCTGCCACTTGAGTTCCCAAAGGTTTTGTCAGAACTAATACATCCCCAACAACAGCATTGTCAGGTCTGATTCAAAATCAAAAGAAGAATTAGTTAGAATCTTGAATGAAATTAAGTATAAAAATGCAAAACTTTAATCTTACACTATGTATTGATTGGGTTGACATATAGTTGATGCAACACCTCCAATGGAACACCAGGGGTTAACAACAGTTTGTCCCCCAGATACAGAGCTTCCTGCCTCTAGGGCACAATCCTAAAAAATTTATGTTTAAAGTAAATACATCTCTTAACCAGTAAAAGTAAAAAATATTGCTTTAAAAAAAGTTTTAATTAGTTCTATTTAATTTATTTTTAAAAGACTTTCCTTCATTTAAAAAGTATGCAAATCCTTCTCTTAAATAAATAATCAATCACTATGAATGATATAATTTTTAGTATTCTAACTATACCTTGAAGCCAGTCATCATAAGTGGAATAACAACATCTCTTTCCTTATCTGCCATTTTTGTAGAAATACTAAGAAGCATTAACATATTATCACACTCAGTAACACCCATTGCATACAATCCAGAGAGAACATGAGCACAAGCAATTTTGCCCATCATGTATGGGTCATCCACCAATGGGTATAAAATGTCTGTTGTTTGAACGAGACATAATCCACCGTGGCGCAAAGGAGTTAACGATGATCCTAAACCAAATCCTGGCAAAAAAAATTAATAAGCTTATCTTCAAATACCAATAATAATTAATTACAACCAACCTTTCCATAACGCGGTGAGTACGGAAATGGCGGTACAGGAAGCTCAGAATTAGTACAAATCACGCTTTTAATTTCGCATTATACGGAGACAAATAAAAGAAAACAGACAAAACAAATTATAATTATCATTATTGTATTGAATTCAACAGTTCGTATTAAAGAAGGATTAAAAAAGGAAAGAAAAATTAAACTAAAAAACTTTTTCAAACAAAAAGGAAGTTTTTTTAAGACTCATTCTCCTGCCCATTGATTCGCCTAATATTTACTAAAAGCATTTTTTTTAGCAAAAGTCAAACGAATGGACGGCACAGATAAAATTTTAGAAACTTAAAACATACAGAGCTCGGAACCAAACATGCTAATACGTGCAGTTAAAGATATTTAAGGTACACAAGGAAAGAAATGACGGGACATTGTTGAATAAAAACCGCGCTGTAAGAGTACGGCGTTATAGGATGGTTGGCTTTACTAAAAAGAGTAATTAAAAAGGCATAACTTTCTTAAAGACTTGTCATTTTCATCATAAAATTATTTCTTTCAAAAGTTTTCATTACGTTGTCAAAAGAAAAAACCGTTTAATAAAAGGATTGGAAATATAAAAAATTGGTATAAAGCATAAGCAATTTTTAATGACCTTGAAATGGGAAAAATAATTTGAAAAATTTTTTAAACAAACATAATTAGGGCAAATAAATAATTTACCGGAAAAATAAAAAAATCAAAATTCAGTTATATTTTAATTATACAATACTACAAAACTTCGGCCAACCGGCAAACGGTTAAAAAACTAGAAAATAATGTATGCAGGATCTATTGACCCCAAGGGCCAAAAGTTACTTACCAACACGAGGAATTTCCATGTGCATAAAATGTGCGTGTTCATAATCCTGGGCACTGTTATCGTCTTGCTGGAGTCCCTCCAAGAGTTTCGAAAGAACCTCTTGGGGGACTTTACACCCTCATCCCTTTAAATCAGCAAAACGTGTAAGTCGGAAAGTAGCATCCAACTCATGTGCCACAGGATCAAAAGGCCTTCTCAAAGCGAGAGAATTCGGATTTCCTTCTAATTCCAGTTGCACTACTGGAAGTTGTTCTTGATAAACAGGAGCGGCATGAAATTCAGCCATTCCTGATTGTACACCTTGCCGATAAATCTTTGAAATTTTTTTAACACACCACAAAATTTATAAGAGCAAAATCGCTTGGACTTCGCTAGATCGGTAAAATGGCGTCCTTTCACAGCAAACGACGATGCCGAAAGAGGATGGGGCAACACTTTGCTCCAAGAACACTGCCTTAGGTCGTAATTCGGACGATTTCATTGGTTCAGAATTGACTAAATTTCAAAATCATCCAATCATATTTCAGAGATGAAGAGAAATGTCAGAGCGAAAAATTTCGTTTGGGATTAAATGCTTCCGTGGAATTCTGTTTTACAAACGTACGCGTATATTTATTCGGTTAATTTAATTTAAAACCCGCATAACTATTTTTCATTATAATAATAATTTTTGCATTCAAATGCTTGGTCGGTACATTTTTAAAATATAATTATTCATTTCTATATTTATTGAAATATAACCATCAAATTAAAAATCAGCCGAATTTACATGTTAATGTGAATTTGCAGTCTTCAAGTGAATTTAAAGAAAAAATTTTTACATTATGTCTTGCATCGTATGCATTATTATTTAAGTAGTTGTGATTACTGCATTTTTTTTTATATTGAACCAAGGATCAGAATCTGACATATTCCTGAATATAAAATAAGTTCAGAGCAGAATTGAGCTTTGAAAATGCACGAATGATTATCTTATATTTATGTGAATGTTTTTAAACGGTTTTTAATAATAAAATCCAAATATAAAGTAAAAAATATACTTGAAAAATTAAATTATAGAATTCTCTGAATATCAAATTTTGATAAGATTATTCTTTGATACTGTCAAGATATTATTCTTTATCAATTGGACGGCAAAAATATGAAATTTTTACACCTGTAAAAAAATTTTCATGCTTTTAAATTCCCAGCATGCTGGTCAGATATCTTACCTTTACATTAAGACTGTTTCTCCAAAGCCAATCATAGTCAAATAACTGACAAAAAAATTCCAACTCCACATCCCTTAAATCAAATTATATATTAAGTCAAATTTTTTATCAGGCAATAGAGGAATTAGAAAATTCTGAAAACATGTAAAAATCATATAAATGTATCCAAATGAATGAATACATAAAAGACCTTCAAAAAACCTGTATACTTAATAAAGCACTTTATCATTTTACTTAATTTAGGCTATTATACATATAAATAGGTCAAAAGACCCCTTAATAATAGTTATACTAATATGAAAATGGCCTATTCAGATAAGAGCATAGTTCATGGGATTATTATATGGCCAAATATTTTTTTAATTTCGAGTTATTTATCACAATAAAATATTCTAATGCTAATTCTGAAATCTTGACCACATAATTATTTTTAAATAATAGTAAATTAAGCATTTTTCATTAGATACTTTTATTTTCTCCTAAAGTAAATACTATTTCTATTATACTGGAAGGAAAAAAATCCTTAACTGAAGAATAAATAAAATTCAAAATTATTTAGTTTAGGTATTGAACTTTAGGGGAGAATATATTTCATTTATTTTTCTGACTTGTATCTTATTACAGGCCAAAGTAAGTTTTCAAAATAAATATTAATGAATTAATTGATATTTGACAACTTGCACCCATATGTTTATCAGATCTCCTATAAATAAATAGATTTGTGTTGGCTTAACAAAGTTAGCTTTAATAAAGAATAGTTTTGAAAGCAATTTATACTCAAATATTGCAAAAAAGCTTGAAATCAAATTGACAGTGGCTTAGCCCATGTTAATAAAATATATTTACAGGAAAAAAATTATGTTATGATTTTAAAAATTTACAGTTTCAAAGAATTCAAGAAAAAATTTTACAGTCACTCATTATGACTAAATTGTAAATTTTTCAAAATGTTCAAACATTTATTCAGGATTAAGTGCTCCTGACTTAAAAAAATGAAGGCAATGACAACTAAAGCTCATCCAATTATTTTTTTTATAATTACTGATAATTGATAAATTGCAAAACTGAAAAGTAATAACTAAATTAAAACAACACTGTAACAAAAATATAAGTAAATAATGCGAACGACCCTGAAAAACATTCTTACTGTATATGAAAAGTTAATATTTCACATTTAAAAGATATAAAAATATTTTACAAAAACTCTTAAACATCCTAAACTAAACTGAGTGCTTGTAGAGTGAGTTTATTCAAAAGCGAGTTTAAATTATAAATGATTAAAATTAAGCAAATAATTATAACAAGAGACTTACATTACAACTGAGTATAAAGAAAAAAATTATGACTGTCTTTTTTATTAATAAAGTCATGAATCAAAAAATTCTTCAGACAAATACTTAGCATTGACTTTATAAATATGATAAATGTTAAAGGGGTTAAATAAAACTGAAAGCATTTCCCGTTTGCGAATTACTAATAGCGCTGCTACATGATTATATATAACGATTGACTTATTATATAAAACCGAAACCAAAAAAAAAAATTTAATTAACTTAAATCACCTGCTTTACAACGAAAAGCTGTTGTTAGGAAAGGAATGGATTAGCAGCTGGTACCAACGGCGAAGGTAAAGAGTCATTCCCGAAAACAGGCTGCTGTCTAATTTGATTGATTGAAAGCCTAGAAGGAGGTGCTTGCTGGAATAAACTCTGTGTTGGTGCTGCTGCAACTCCTTGCACAGGACGTTGGGCTATACCGGCGAAAGGATTCGCCATAGCAAGCGGCACTGCCGGAGCTAAGCAAAAGAAAAAAAATGAAGAATTTATTTAATTTCCGTTTGTAAAAAAAATTAAAATTAGTAAAATATTTTAAAATTTGATCCATTATTATAAGTACTGTTATATATAAAAAATCATAAAACTGCAGTTTTATGAGTCAAATTTCAATACAGTACTATAATAACGTACTAAAATTTTAAACATACTTACTTTGCTGAGACGATATATCTAATTTTGATGTTGTAGTTACCAGATTATCTAAATTGACTAATGAAGAGTTTTCCCCAAGGAAAGAGTGAGGAGATTTCTTAAGTGGTTTGGTTTTGTTTTCTGATGAACTTGCAACATCAAATGGATCTGATGATTTCACACCTGCACAAAAAATAAATTCTTAAAATCACGAATAATTCACAGTACAATATTTTTTATTATAAAAGATTTTTACCGTTATTATTATTGACAATATTATCAATGTCAGACGTTACTTTACTCCGGTTCGTTATGAAGTCAAAATCATCTAAATCGCTTGGAGAAGATAAATGTGGACTTGACTGATCAGTATTGGGGCTCCAAGGATCCACTGTCTGGGGTTTTGTTACTGGGGAAACAGGTTTCCAAGGGTCTGATACAGGAGCTTTTGCCTGAGGCACTGTGTGTGTGGATTGAGATTCAGCTTGCACAGGAGCCCAAGGATCACCAGCAGGTGGTGATGTTTTGTTAGAACTTGACAGAGTGCTCCATGGATCAACCTTAAATAAATCATTTGTTACCTAAGTAGAAGGGTGTCTTTTTTATTTTACCATTTTGCATTAAAAAAAACTACAGGAAGCTCAATTAATTACCTGAGGTTTCTTAGTTGTTTGCTGTGGCATTCCCCAAGGATCTAAAGCTGCTTCTGAAGAAGCTGAGTTACCTAAGCTAACATCCAAAAGGTCCATCACGTGACCAGCACTCTGAGGCGATGTATTAGCCCTAAAATGTGAATGAAGAGAAACCATAATTTCATTAAATACTTTATAATGCATAGCATAGTCAATTTTATATTTGGACTTCTAAAATGACTGCTGATACTTCTGAGGATTAAAACCAATAAAATTTTGCAAGAAAAGCATACCTAAACTCATGCTGACTTTGTGATAAAGCCAGCTGCAACCTGACATCATCACTTTTTCTTCTCTGTTCCTCTTGCTCTGCTTCTTCTCTGCTCATTGCTAAAGCCAGCTGCAGTTGCAATTCTTCTTCACCAATTGTTTGTGGTCTGGCACTCTCTAATTCCTTATTGGTCAAATCTTGGCCTAAGGGTTTTTCCTGTGAACCCTTCCATATCTCCTGATATTGCTAAGTAAATAAACATCGCTATTTAATCAAATATTGTATGCTCTACACATATCATCCAAATTAAGTATTATATAATCAAGACAAACATTGCAATCAAAACAAACAATACCAAATGAGTTGAGAGTATAAACAATATTTTAACATTTAGGAAAAAAAAATTTATCACTTGTTTTTTATTTTTAGAAGTTTGGCTGTTGGAAATGTTGTTGAACCACACAATGCTCTGCCAAACAAAAAAGGGAAAAATCAACTAAATTTATTGAAACAACTAACCATAGTTCCATCACTACCAAATCCACTGGCTGTCTGGGCAAATCTCTCTTTTGCCTTTAATGCTTTAGCACGTTCATTTTTTAGGCGCTCATCATCCTTTAACAAATTAACTAGCTGTTTAGCCTTTTCTCTTACATTTATTCCTTGATCTTTATTTTCCTCATAGTGTTGAAAATCTTTTAATGTTTGAATTGCATATATGTTTTCCTTACATTGTTGTCCCACCTTAAATTTGACACAATAAACGATTTAGTAGTATTATCTTAAAATTAAGGCATTAAAAAAGCATGATTTACCCCAAAATAATAAAGACTTCTTTACCTTTTCTGAACCAGTTTTAATAAGGTATTCTAATAAAACTAATGCCTTGTAAACATGCCTCCAATTCTTTCCATGATCATTTAATCTTTTCCAAACCATCTGCATTATTTCTGTGAAAGCCATAACATTATATGTCAAGTCTGCAATTTCAGACATCAACGTACTGCTGGGACCCCAAGGATCATTGCTAGTTGCTTCTCTAACTTTTACTTGAGCATCAGTATAGTTATGAGCCAAGTTTATAATATTTCTCCTTAACCCGCTGACAGTAATGGGTCTTTCTTCACGATGTCTTCTCATCTAAAAAAAATTTACAATACTTAATAACCTCACTTAATGCATCAGTTAAAATATACTTTTATCTCTTGGGCATTATTGCAGGAAGGCAATAACTAAACTTATTTATAAGCTACTGTTTTACCATTTAGGAAGTTAAAACAGAATTGAAAAGCAAAAAAACATACTGTGATATTAACTACTGAATTTCAAATGGCCAATAATAAGTTTCTTGCAACTATAAATTAAATTTTTAGAGAATTTAAATTTAAACTTTTTCAGATTCATAATTAAACGCCACTTTTGCTCTCAAATCCCAGTTTGATATCACCATGTCATACTGAATAATTTTCAAAAGATAATTAAATTATAGTGATTAACGGAACAAAAGACAAAGGATTTTCAATTAACATTCGTTTTCCTAATTTTGATTCTTAGATAAATTCTTTATTACAGAAGTAATGCAAAAATAACGATTCGAACTACGCTTTTAAACGGTTTTATTAAATTTATAGAGATGTCACGATCTATTTGTTTTTAGAACTTCTTTATACCTATAAACTCGATGGCCTACCTCTCATTTTTTCCTGTAATAACCATATAAAACGATTTTAAGCAATCTGATTTGGCCAAAACATTTTTAGTGGAATTAATATCACATATTCTTTCATATTATACTCCAATTCACTTGCTGGGTAAAAATGACATAGTTGTAATAATTGTATAAGATTAAAGTAATAATTGTGTAAGTTCAGTAAAAAATTTGTTTAGACCTCAGCAAATTTATTTTCTCTCTTAGCTAGATATTAGTTGAAGAACATGAGTTACCAAACAATTTCTTACCATTACAAATGATAATCATACACGCCACACAATTTTTTTACTTGAATGCAAAGCAGCACATGAAAATTATGAATTAATTTCTTCAGATTTGTCTACGACGAATCAGCAAAATATAGAAAGATGGCGACAGATTTATTTACTTTAAAGAATTGCCAACATTCAATTTTTTAGGTTGGCAATAAATACTTTATTGCCATCTTCTGAAAGTTTTAGTAACTTAAGTGAATGATGTTATCATTTGAAAATAACTTTGGAGATGTCACAACCATGACCATTTAAATTCTCTTGCCTGCATGATAAAATTCGAAGAAAATTTTGTTTTTTAACCTCTAAAAATTACTGGTTCATAAAACACTCAAAGAATATGGTGAAGTACCTGCAGGCGTGGATGTAGAAAAATATAAACAAAGGAAATTTTGATTTTTTGAGCTGATTTCATAGTCAAAATATGGATTTAATACGAGAATTAAATTACAATTGTAATGCGGAAATTTTCGGTATTGTTTTTGCTATGAAAACTTCTCTCCCTAATAGAGATGGTAAATTCAAATCTTAAGTTCTTAACTAGAGTTTTACTCCTTTAGTAAAAAATTACTAGAAGTTCTTAAAGGGACTATCTTTAATCCGGAAGAACAGTAAAATGCAGCGCGATTAACGAATTAATTGCTGTTAAAAATTCAGCCTTTCATACTTCTATCTTAATATTATTTCCTTTATAGTTTTTTTAAAAAACGAGTCTCATACTGACATAACCAGGTGTCAAGTATTCATTTATTAAATTTACGAAATTGTAAAGTTACATTAACTTTTTTTCAAACAGACCGCAACAGAGTGAAGGAATGGCTGCACAAAATAATGAAAAGTAGGAAAACGTTAAGTGATTTAAAATTGAGAAATGAGTTCTTGCAATCTTTAAGGCAAAATGTTCAAAATGGTAAACTTCAGTCCCCTTTTAACATTGACCCTCCAAAAACTGCATTAAAGACACTGGCTCGTCAATTGGTACGTTTAATGTGTTAGCACTGTTGCTTTTTTCACAGTTAAAAATAAATTTTGAAGGAACATCCAAGTGTTAAAATTTTTGATAATTGTTGATTAATTTGTTAATGCTTGTATTATCTTTTTAATTTTAATTAACTTACAGCCAGGGCATGATGAAAATCCTGCTCAAGATGATGAAGTAATGGCCATGCTGAGATTCCTTCCAGCAAAACATGGGGGATTTTTATTACCCAAACCTCTCCCTTCTGTTGGAGCTTACGTTTATATAGCAGCCTCTAATCAAGGAGAATGTGTTAAGAAATGCGGCGTTGATTAGTTGAAATCAAATTAATAATAAATACAATTTTTTGTGAATACTTTTTCAAAGTAAAATTATTTAGCAAAACAAATCTGTAGAAGGGCTTTATAATTTATAATATAATTTAACCCCTGTATTCAAGACGTAGCAGATCTTTACCTACTTCAACTTCCCAGTGGAGTATTGTAAGTGGACTCGCCATTGGCTATAGTGTTGTATATTACAAGTAAATTCTCTAGTCTCAGCTGGAAGTTCTCCCTGAAACCCCTGGACCCTACTAAATACGCGGGTTAACGAAAACTTTTAAGTAAATTATATAAAAAAGTATCTAACTGTTGCAAATGGCGTTGTAAATTGAAGGGCGGGAAATTTTAAAAAAGCGGCAGAATGTTTTTGTCGTCTGAAAAAACTACTATTCGTTTGCACTCCGGTTTACAAAATTTCATTTCTTGAATTAAAATTTTCCGTTTGTTTGACTTTTGTATATTAAGTCAGTCATGGGTTGTCTGAATAAAAATCCGAATAATTTTTAAAAAAATGTTTGCTTACTGTCTTTTGTCTGGATAAGAAACAGATTTGAGGAGTTATGTAAGAGCTGTACAGTATTCATTTTTGTAAGTTTATCTGGATTTGTGAGTACTGTTCGCTTTTGAATTAGATATTAAAAATATCGCATCCACCGAAATAAATATTTTCTAAAATTTTCAGATGTCTGCCCCCATATATTTTCGAAAGGGGATTAAAAACTAAAGAATGGATTATGTATTCATAAGTCTTCTTTGACCCATTGAGGTCACTGAATTCCAAAGTTTTTTGAATCACAGAAGTCGGACGTTTTTATAAGGTATAATATTATTTATAAATTATTTATTATAAGATATATATAGTCTTAGTTTTCTTCTTTTTCTCAATGGGGTTTCACTCCTCTCACGCACTAGGGGTTTCATTTTATTGAGTTTTGGGTTTTATTTTATTAAATTTTTATGCTTAATTTAATTCATATTAATTTCCAGGAAAATTATAGGTGATAAAAAATGGCCAGGTTGATCACAGAATTGGAAAATTACCAGTGATCTTGAAAAATTTGATTTAAAAAAATTATGAAATGGATAACAAAAATATAGTTGAGATTACTTGAACAATTGCTTTTCTTATCATCAAAATTATTTTGAACTAAAGATAAACTAAAATGTTGGTTTTTTTCTCTAAATTAAAAAAATTATGGAATGATGCCAAGGCCAACATTAACCTTCAATACATTCAGGAGTGAGTACATTAATTTTGATATTAACTCAGTTTTTATTGTTGTCTGATTGCCTTTTCTTTTTAGCATCAAATGGAAGAATTGCAAGGCTCCATCAAATTGTGCATATATTCCTACAACTGCAGAACAAGTTGCAAATGTTTTAACACATGGGGTATGTTTAATTTTTCAACAGAAGCTTAAAATAATTTGTCTACATTAAATTTAATAAAATTTAAAACAATGAAATATAATTTTTTGGGTTAAAGTTATTTTTAAAATATAAGATATTAATTTTTTGATTTTTAGGTTTGGGTTTTACCAAGTATATTAGGGTTTTTCAATTTGATTAAAAGATCTCAAAGCATACCTCAGCTATGGGCAGGATTTGTATATGGGGCTTCTTTGATTTTGATATTCACAGTATCAACTTCTTTTCATTCTGCTTTTTTCTGCAATGGTCAAAGGTATGATTTTTTAACATTTTTTTAAATAAATATTTTTTAATTAAAAATTCTATTCCAATGCAAAGATTTAATGTTGCTAAATTTTCAGGCAATTAAGAGATTTTCTACACAGATGTGACAGGGCTGTGATTTACATATTTATAGCAGCATCATATTTTCCTTGGTTAACACTACGTTCTTGCCCTGAAGGTACAATTGCCAATCATTTAAGTTGGATTATCTGGGTGCTAGCTCTTGGTGGTATCTCCTATCAACAAATTTTTCATGAAAGATATAAAAAATTGGAAACATTTTTTTACATATTTATGGGAGTTGCTCCTGCTCTCATTGTGTTAAACAATTGGGTAAGTGTATCTTTTTATATTTGTTCACTTACTGTGCATGTTTATATATTAGTGCAATCATTTAAATCTTTAAAATGAGTTATAAAAATTGACCTTTTTGAATAATAATTTTAAATACTTAATGTGGAGAGTGACATATGTTAAGGAAACTGATGAAATTTATTATAGTACAAAAGTTAATGTAATTTTTATAACATATTTAACAATTTATTGCAGAGTGATTTTAGCGGCTTTAAAGAAATTCAACTGGGTGGCTTTATTTATGGAGTGGGGATTATTTTTTTTAAATTAGATGGCTCAATTCCATGTGCTCATGCAATTTGGCATTTGTTTGTGGCAGCTGCAGCAGGAGTCCATTATAGAGCTATTGTATATCATTTGTACCCTGCAACACAAAATGATAAAAATACTTTTATAAAAGTATAAGCAGACAGTAGGTTTTTAAATTTCTGCTTACTTTTTTCCACATAAAGGCATTATGCAATAGTACACTTGTATTATCAGGATATAGTAGAATGAAGTTTTATTAAATAACACAATCATTGTTTTGCTAAGAGTATTTTTAAAAAATTTTAGGACATATTTTTTCAGTGATTTTCTTTAGAAAAATTTATCCTGGGAAGCCAGAGGAATTTTTATTCTGCATTTTTTAGTTTCTTATATTTTCATTACTTTAAAATAGAAATGACTTGCAATTTATTCATAAAAGAAACATGAAATGTTCACATAGTTTTCAGTATATTTATTTAATATTCTTAGCACTTGTAATTTTTAGCGCAGTTGAAATTAATTAGAAGTTGCGAGAAAAATTTCGTAATTGTTAAACCAAATTTTAAAAACAATTTACCGCGCATTTCTTTAATTTTTTTAGTCGCCAGTGATATCTCTCAGAAAATAGTTTATTTGCAGTTTGAGTTAAGGACGGCGGTAGCTTATTGTGGTAAACTCCTGCGCGCTATTTTGTCGAAGCAATTTGGAATCCCAGCGACAGAGAAAGGTTTTTGAAGGTTGTCCTCCCTCGTAGCTGATTGCTCATCACTGCGAGGTACTTGGACCACTGCTTATGGCTCCGCAAAGGGCCCAAACAGCAGTTTAATGAATGAACAGGACTTTTAAAGTCTTTTTGGAAAGCAATACGTAATGTAAAATTTTAGTACTATTTATGAGAAACTGTCAAACAGGATATTATATTTGATATCATTCTGATTATAAGTAGAATTATAAGAAGTAAGATATAATAAAGAAGAAGAATTATAAGATTAAGAGTAACAAAACCCACTTTTTTTTGAAAATGTCTTAAAAAGTCAGATTATTAAATGTTTACCCTATACGAATTTTGACTTTTTTAATCACTCCTTATTCCTATTTCTTTGCCAAGTGAAGAAATTTAAATGTAAAAAAATTACAAAACTTTGGGTCAATTCAAATGAGAAGTCCTTACTTTCTGAAGAGTGCAGCCATATGACTGTCACTAAAGCAGTATTCCTTCCAAAAGCATTCCATGACGAACAGACTATTTTATGTGCGCCAATTCGGATAGTATAATTAAGTTGGATAAGTATATTTTAAAATTCAGTTTAATACAAGTATTTAGGATAATTTACAAAATTTTCCCAATATACTGAAGTATTTCCACAGTCATTTGTGTAAATAATATATTTAAAAAAATTGTAGACCCTTCTTGGGTGTTACAATTACAATAAATTTACATTTTATTGTAAAAAAAAGGTGAATCTTAATTACACTGCCCTTCTCCTCATTATCCTAACCCTATTTAAATACTTTGCCATTTCCAGGGTTCTTTTCCCAATTCCCAACAGTTTCAAAAAAATGTGGAAATTTTTTGTAGTATTTATTTAAAAGTTTCAAATAAAGAAAGTATATATTTATATTTCTTTAAATATACTCCTTTCACCACATTTTAGCATTTAACAAAAGACTCTCAAACTTTATCACAATCAAATGATTATTCTCCAACATAACGTGGAGTTCTTTTTTCACTGAATGCTTTCAAGCCTTCAATTCTGTCTCTAGTAGGAATTATTTGAGCATATGCAGCTTCTTCTATTTTCAGTCCAGATGCCAATGCTACTTGTGAACCTTCATTTATGGCTACCTTGGCCATTTTAACCCCCAAAGGTCCATTTGGAATTATTTCTTCGGCAATTTCCAGGGCCTTCTCATAAGCTGCTGTCCCAGCTTCATTTTGCTGTACAACATGATTTACTATACCCATATCATGAGCTTGCTTTCCATCAAGTATCCTTGCTGTAAAAATAAGTTCCTTTGCTTTTGAGCATCCGATCAACCTTGGAAGTCTCTGAGTTCCACCAGCACCAGGAATTATTGCCAGTTTTGTTTCCACCAGTCCCATTTTTGCTGATTCAGATGCTGTTCTTATATCACAAGCTAAAGCCAATTCAAGTCCTCCGCCTAAGGCAACACCATCAATTGCTGCTAAAACTGGAACTTCAAGATTTTCAATTTCCGTTAACACAGATCTTAAACCATTAACGAATTGTTTAACCTCTGACGGGCTGAGTTTAGCTCTCTCCTTTAAGTCAGCGCCAGCACAAAATACTTTTGGTACCAAACTGCGAATTATTAAAACTCTTACACTTTTGTCATACTTAACTGACTTAATCGCTGAAGTCAAGGAATTCAATAAATTTTTACTGAAAGAGTTTTTCGCTTCAGGCCTATTTAATCCAAATTCTACAACACCCTTTAAATTATTATCCAAGTACTGAATTTTCAAATCTTCTTCAATTCCTTTGCAAAAAGTTCTTCTGATAAGTGTTATTTTGTTAAATTTGATTTGTTTAAATGGAAACATTTTAAAGTATTTAACTCCGGCGGGCTTTTTTCTCAAAATGTGCAGGGTTACCACCGCAGAGATTAAGTTAATCCCAAAATAAATTAATAACTTCAACTTCCCGCTGCTTTTTTATTAGAAAATTTCGTCTTCCTCGTGATTTTGTTGTAAATTTTTAATATGAATTAACATTAAGTTAACAACTTATTCTACTTTCTTACTTATGTAAAACTAAGCCTTGATACTTGCTTATCTTATAAAATAGTGACTGCCAATTCTGCCATCCTAATCAAATAAAGTTAGGCAACTTTAAAAAAAAGTTATGATTTATAAACTCATATTATTATAATAAATAATATTTTTCTTTAATTAACCTATCTTATTAAGTGAAAAATATTATTCGCATTTTTCTAGCCTTTTTTTACTAATTTCGAGAGAACTATTTCTTGTTCGCGCATTTATCCAGAAAAACCTTTTTCCATAGCAATGAATAAGCATACTTCGGCCAATAATATTTAATATAATATTAGATTATAGTATGAACTTAACTGGTATGAGAAATTATATTCTTTTTAAATAACTGATTTTAACTGATTTTTTTTTAAAGAATATCTTTAGAAGGATCTTCTCATTTACCGAAAAAAATAAAAAGAAAATGTTTGTATGTTCGAATGAAAAAAGTTTCCATTTTATAGAAATATCTATTAAAAATAAAAAATATGGAATTTTCAAAAATAGAAGTGGTCTACTTCCTTTTTTGAGACCTGTGAAATGAAGAATACGGTTATGACACCCTAAAGACGGCGATATGGGGGGGTCATCCCAGGATTACTGAACTTTGCCCAAAGTTCAAAGCAATGCAAAATTATCTTCATTAAAATAAATAGGGAGAAATATTTTTAAGTTTTTAGTTTGATTCTCGTTTCATCTTAAGTGATAAATTTCCTAAGAATCTGTTCATTTGAAATAATTGATTTTGATAAAGGATTAAGCTCGAACAATAAATAGTTCGATAAAAAAACAAGTAAAAAATGAAATCCCAAAATAATTCGTAAAAAAGTCATTGAATAATAAAACAATGGATTAATGAAAAATTTATTTTGCAGATATCCCGTTTAAGTGAGGTTATGTTAAGCCGCAAGAAGGCTGTTAATTTGTCAAGTAAGGCTGTGGACGGTAAATGTCTCCGATTTAAAAAATTAGTTTGCTTTTCTGTAAAATGAAAGCCTTTTATATTATTATCTTCACATTTGCTTTTGAATTATATTCTTGTGGAAAAGAAGAAGATGAGGGTGTTAAATATGCTAATAAATGCGAAGGTATTTTAATTTTTAAAAAAATGTTTCTCATTCTCAATTTAGATAATAAAGGCAGATTTGTCTGTGAATTTCACGAAGCTGAAAGATAAATGAATATTTTTAAACCGCTTCATATTTCGTTGTTTTCGATTAAATTTCTTTAGTGTAGAACTCATAGAGATATAAAGTTTATACTTTAAGAAATGTATAGACTGTATACACTTTGTCAAATTAATATTTACCAAAGGCGGCTTATTTCTTTAGTATTATCTAATTAGTGTAAGTCCTTTTATTTAATCAATAAAAGCCGTAACTGTGTCAGGTTAATAGCAGAATTTGGTAATGACATATACCTAGAACTTTTTTATAAATAAAGGAAGAAAAAGTACTTAAAAACATTTTGATAACCATAAATGTATTTATACTTACAGTATGTAAAATAGTTTCAAAGGAATTGGTATCCAGATTGTCAGAAACTGGAAAAACTAGTGATGTTATAGAGACTGGTTATTCAATAGATCAGAAGCACAAAAAAAGAACTAGATACAAAACTTCGTAAGTTATTTTGAAACTTTTAATAATTAATTATTAATATTAATAACTTATTAATAATTATGTTTTTTATTTTTATAATTTAATTTATTTTATTTAATTTTAATTTTTTGTTTTATTTAATATTTTTAATATTATTAACTTAATTTTTAACTATTAATTTTAATTATTAATAATTAATAAGAAAAAAATTTAAATTTCTGAAGCATATTTAATTTATTTTATATTTATTTATGAATTTAGTAATATTAATTTAATTTATTTAAAAACATTATTTTGTGTATTTAAATTTAAAATGTCAAAGTTGAATTTAGTGTTTTGAATTATTTCAGAGAATTACGATTAGTTGAAACATTGGACAATATTTGTGAGAGAATACTGCAGTATAATATACATAAAGAAAGAACTGATAGTACTAGATTTGCAAAGGGTATGAGCCAGACATTCCAAACTCTTCATGGTCTTGTGTAAGTATCATTGAAATTAATTTTGTATTTACAATGGGAAATATTAGTACTTATGTAAGTTAGTTAAAATTAACACTTCTTGTATTTTTTTTTTAGTAATAAAGGAGTGAAAGTAGAATTAGGTATGCCCTATGAGCTGTGGGATAAACCTTCTGCTGAAATTACCAATATGAAAACACAATGTGAAACCCTTATTGAAGATTATGAAGAAGATATTGAAGACTGGTATTTTAATCATCAACAAAATATTTCTCTTGAAAAATTTTTATGCAGTGATCGTGTGCTAAGAAATGATGATGACAAATGTTTATCTGAAGTAGAAGTCAAAAAAAGCAAAGGAGAAACCAAAAACAAGGATGAATTGTAAAAAATTTCTTTTAATAGTCCAGATAAAGAATGTTTAATACAATATATATATGTAAAAGCTATGAAATAAATATTTTTTACATTGAAAATGGAATTATTTGACACCAAATCAAAATCATTTTACTGTTTACATGTATGTTTATTAAGAAATTTTAAAAAATTGGTAATATTGTCAGAGGAACTCAACAAACTAAAAAATGAATAAGTTTTTTCTGAAATTGGCATTTATATTTTAAATTACATTGCTACATTATTATTTTTGAATCCAAAAGAACTTCTTTTCTAATAATAAAACTTGAAGTTGAGGACTTATTTATTGATAGCTTGTTTACCGCATCCTTTCTTCGGTTTAAGCTTTCCTCTAAGTCTACGTAATCTCTTCATTTCATCCTGGAAATCTAAATGTTCATCACGATATAGACCATATTTCCTTAATTTTGAAATTAGATGAAAGGTTTCCATATGCCTGGGGTAATAATTCACGACATCATCTCTCTCATAAATAGGTTTTCCTTGCATTAACCTCACGATTCTCAAAGACTTTTTATCAGTTCGTGCAACTACATCACCGAATATTCTGTTTCTCAAATGTGTCATCCGAGTAGCATAAGGAGTAACTGCCTCTATTAACTTAATATATTGACTCATATTTTGACTTTACTTGTTTCAGGAACTAATACAAAATATACCTTTACTCTCAACTTAAAGACTGCAAATCGGCATTACTTAGACCACTTCAAAATTCGAAGCCCTCGTGGCATTAGACAGAAAGTAAATAATTCACTTTGAATTAGTTTTGAAAAAAAAATAAAATAAAGTAATTTTTTTACAAACATAAAGACAAAATTTACTAAAAAAATATGTTGGCATTTATCGAAACTTTATTAACAGTAAGTAATCTTTTTGTACTTACTTCTTGCTTAAAAGACATAGTGTTTTATTCAAATACTAGAACTTTTTTTTGAATTACTCTTCAGATGGGCTTACGAAATAAAAATTTGCAATAGGGTCAGTGTAATTTTTTGAAAAGTAATGGGACCCAAAATTTTTATACTCCTATAATTTTATTGTAATGGGTGGAATTCAGAAATTCTTTTTAAAGTTTGTTTGAAATATTACGCAATAACGTTTGTATTTAATTAAAAGAACAAGATAATGTTTATTGCAATTATTACTGAATTTAATAAAAAAATTCTTGTGTAAAAATTAAATAACTTCAAAAAATTTTTTGAATAAACACTTGTACAAAATAGATCTTATTGAATCATTGAAAATGAAAAAAGGGCTAACATGATGTAATTCAGTACGAAAATTTTTTTTTTCATTCACAAAAGCTAAATTAACAGAATCTTAATGTTTTTTCATCCTGAGATCAAATGCCTTATAATTATTCCTATCTAGCAAGATTTTTGGAATTTATAATATATATTTAATAAAAACTAGCATTCTATCTGTAACCTTCATGTCTGCATCATTACATTTTAAAACTAACATTCCTGACACTTATTTTATATTTCTTTAGATAACTTTCATGTTTTTATCTAAAAAAACTAAAATTAGTTGATTAATAAGAATTGTTATAATTCTGTAAAATTATAAAAATATTCTCTGCTGAAAATCATTATAAAAACTGTACCTGAAAGAAAGTGAAGAAGATTTCAACTGTCCAAAATTATAAGTATCAATTAGGACCTAATTTTTACAGGACTTTTTTCTTCATAAATCAAATGTTCCCTTCACTTTTAAAATATATGCTGTATTTATTATGCTTTCAGAAGATTTGGTGAATTAATTTTTTTAGATCCCAGGTACTGTAAGTTTAACTTATGACTCAGAGCTAAGAGTGACAGCACTATGACGGAGTGTCAATCCGATTCGAAAAAAAAAGGTTTTCGGATGACTCCGCAAAAGAAGCGATGAAAACCAAGGTAGTAAATAATGAAAAAGTAAAAAAATTTGGCAGTTGATAGTGAAATAGAAAAACTACGTTTCTTTCAATATATTTTTAGACAGTTAAGGTGGGAGCACAATGGACATGCTCTTCAAAGAGCAAAGCACCTTCTCTTAAATTAGTATCGAATTTAACAAACAGTTTACGTCGGTTTTCGTATTTACGTATTAGTGTTGCTGAAAGTGTTTTTTTATCTAGGCGGTAAGTTATGATTCGCGCTCGCATTCCAATAATTAAAATATATTCGTGGAATTTTTTCTCACCTATTATTTTAGTAACTCCATCATTCTTGTTTGAAATTTTTTTCGGAAATAGATATCAGTGCCAAAAGCAATATTCATGCTAAATGAATGTTTTAATGAAATTTCTTGCGTTTCCCTCATGACTGTGATGTGTTGTAAAAAAAACGCGGGAATTAAAGTATATAGTTACTCTGTAATGATATACTTATTGAGCCAAAACTTTAGCTGTACTCATTAAAATATTTGTATTGGTTTTGTCTACTATTATCAGAAATTTATGTTCTTCCTGTAGTATTAATATGTATGGAGAAGTGCGGTTTTTATCATAATTGGTACATTAACTTATGAATAACAGAAATTTAACCCGTTAAGCGTATATGCCGTATATATATGCTTGATCTCTTGTGTACTGCAGCGGCTATGACGTATATATACGGATAATGATTTTTCTCCATTTATTTAATAATATACGTACGATTGTTTCTGGTAATAGAGGGAGGGTAGGACCATTGCAAGATTCAACTTGTTTACATAAAGTGTTGTTCATTTTTTCTCTACTCTTCAATGTGTATAAAATACTTTCCTACATTTATTTCAACACTTTATAAGCTGTCATAAAAATATAAAAAACATGTCATAAACATATAACATATAAAAAAAATATTCAATGGATATGACGTATATATATACGCCACCTGCAAAAATACATGGCCACTACAGGAACCACTACTCGCAACGTACCGAGCCGCTTAAAGGGTTAACTAATAAAGTTATAGTAAAGTATGACGTCTGTAATTCTGTCAAAACAGTATCGCAAAACATTATGGAACTTTGTTTTATCTCACGAAGTACTTAGGACTGGAAACATGAAAGTAATCTGTCTACCCATATGGCTGTCATTACATTACTTGTCAATTACTACGTTTCTAATCTGTATAATTGGCATTATTTAATTTTAATTAGAATCCACTTATCAGTATTCCTTTTTTCTTTCTTCGTTCTCAAGGATTGCTAATATTCTTATATAGACATCTTAAATTTTTTTTAAATTATTTTGAAATTCTCCTTAATTTATTTATTTAAGATTTTTTAATGAATAATTTGTATTTTTTGTAAATTATTTATGGAAACATTCAATACTGCTATAAAAGAAGGAATGCACTATATAAAGGAAAAAAATTACTGTAAACTTATTTGAGGTTACATGAGAATATAAATAATTTTACATTAAATTTATGGGAATATTCACATGCATTAACCCCTTGCGTACATTTGACGAGACTCGTCATTTGAATTTGATAAGTGGGGGTTGGTTTTTTCGACACCCCCGCCAGTGTGCGTTGATCGCCATAAAATGTATTTATGTCACCAATATAAGCATATTCTAAATAAAATGAAATACTCTCACATATCAATCCATACAGCAATAAATTAAATCCGTTCCAAATGCATAAAAGTTTCCAAATAATTCCGTACTCAAGGGGTTAACAATGCAATTCGGTCGCCCTTGCCCCATTTCTATTTAAATCTCGCCCCGCATTTAAGTTTTTTAAATTAGCAATAATTAGGAAAAATGTCAAGGGGAAATGCTGATTTTAGTTTAAAAACTTCGGTGTCAAATTATTTTGAGTGTAACGTCATTATGTCACAGAATTATTAATGGAATTTAATCTTGATTAATTTACGTAATTATTTCTTTTTAGAAATTTGTAAATGATGCGACTTTCTGAGAAGCACTGTCATTTGTCTGCTGCAAATCAGTAAATTTTAATTTTTGAGCAATACCATGGGAACCCCAGTAAAGCTATACGTTTATGACCTTTCGAGGGGCTTATCAAAGGCGTTTTCTCGATCAGTGATAGGTGAGTGTCAACGACCATTTTTTCATCTTTTAAATTATCCTTGAGGAATCATCTTCCAATTTTGTTTAGTAATGGCAGTAAATTATTATTTTTGTTCGTTCAGTTTTATGCTGCCGTAATGCACTTCAAAAACGAAACCTTTAAAAGGTTGTGAGAATGTAATACAGATTCCGCGAGAGTGAAATTTCAAATTTTGCCTTTTGGGCTCAAATTAGTGGAACATCGGGAGTTTTTAGTATTATAAAATTTTATCTCAATGTTTTGTTTTGAACTGAAAATCATTATAAAAAAATAGATACTCGTATAGGGAAAGGATTCTGCGTGTTTGTTCCGCTTAAATACAGCCTCGCATTTCCGTACAAAACAAAAGAAAAAATTTGGCATGTGAATGCGACGTGAAAGATATGTCGAAGGAATAGGAAATCGGAGATCTCAAACCATATTTTTCTTGTCGGTATTTAACGATTTTTTATTTTTGGTTTTCCATAGCTTTATTGCGTTGAGAAACCAGACAAAAGTCAGCTTCTAATTTTATTTTATTTACAACCTTTGAGCCATTTTTTTTGCTCGGGATTGGTTTCTTAATTCTGCCGGGCTTTATTGAACTGGTCAAATGAAAGTTTTTTAATTCATTTGATGTCCGAAATTCGAGAATTAAATAAACTGTATAAGTAAATAAAGGTTTTTATATAAATTAATTTTTCAAACTTGAACATCTTTTTGAAATTCTCAGGAAGTTTGGGTTAATAAATAATATTTAAGAATTGTATAATTCGTAACTGTGTAGTTTTTATTATTTATGAGATGATTTTTTAATTCAATAAAAAAATATTTATTTTTCTAGGAAAACAATTAGAAGGAATATGGCATACAGCGATCGTTGTTTTCGAAAGAGAATATTTTTTTGGAGCCGATGGCATAAAATCGTGCGAAGTGGTAGGTGTCATCAACTGACATTTGAATTTTCAATTTTATTTTAGCTCTTTTTACCACCACTACAATCCCTTGTGCTAACCGTCTTTTTATTCTTAATGAAAATTTTACAAAACTTTTTAAAAAGTCCTATGCGCTATAAAAATATTGTTTGATCGCAGTATTTTTGCTTCAGAATGATTGTATCACTCTGGCCACTACTAAAAACCCGTATAAAAAGAGTAAGTTTAAGATCACTTCCGATTGCTACGAAATTGAGAACTACCAAGAGTGTTTATCCGTGGCCACTAAAATGTCATTCCTTCCTTTTTAGGTTATTTAGCCCTTATTAATTTTGCTTCCCCCGTTCCCCTAGAATTTTGAAAAAAGGGCACAATTACAGTAAGGCCCCGCATAACGAACGCCTCGCACAACGAATTTTCGCACAACGAACGCTTTTCTTTGGCGAAAATGCGACTCGTACAACGAACCTGTCCCGTATAACGAACCATTTTTTGGGGATTTCCTATAATTTTTTTTGGGCAATCGATTTCTTCGAAAGGACATGCCGCCAAATTCTTTTCCAAACAGTCCTTTTCCAGGAAATTTGGAGGAGCAGTGACTGTTCCTCCATCCCCTCCTGCCCTTTTTTAAACTACACCAAAATTTGCCTGTTATTGTTCTGTTGTTTCCTGCAGTGACTGTCTGAAGAAGTGTCCATGAGACTTTACAAGGCCTTAAATACTGTGTGTTCCTCCTTATTTCACCTCCTCATGGTCCACTAAGATCATCTCTTGTTCTTACTCTGTTCATCCCTCAGATAAGGGGTAAACATAGGAAACGGCGCATTGATTTTTGGCAATTTTTTGCTGCCGCTCGGAACGGATTAATCGGTTAAACATAGAAGTATATGGGAAATTGTGTTTCGTACAACGAACGATCCTTACAACGAACGCACTCCGGGAACGAATTACGTTCGTTGTGCGGGGCCCCACTGTATTCGGATTCTTAAATGAAAGAAATAACATCGCATGTAACAGTAAAAATTCAATGACGTCTTAAATATCCACAAAATGATAACTAAATAAAAGAAATCTTCGCTGGTTTTTGACAGCTTTTAATTTTAGTCATGACAATCATTTATGGGTCAGTTTCAAAAAAGTCCTAAAAAAAGTCCACTGTACAGCAGTTGTGGTGAAATGACATTACGTGATGCAATAAGTGAATGCTAAAAAAATCCTTTTTCTCAGTGCCACCGTCAAATTGAAAGTGTGTAAATTCTACACTTCTTTAATTGTCTTAAAAAGTTGCTTAAATTATAGGCATAATTTAGTAAAGTTCATTATTACCCTGCGAAGAGTTGAGAGTAAATGAAATTGTTAAGTCCCATAACCTGGAGATGAAAAATATTTATTCCGATCATGTTTCGATTACTTTAAAAACGAAGTTTGAGTTTAGAAATTGAGAGTAACATTTTTTTTTGTGATTCCAACCAACAAAATTGACGAAAAAATTGTCGAAGCTAAATTTGGCTTCGTTTCGGGAAATTATTTTTAACCCGTCAGAACGTTGAGATGAAAATTCGACGTTCAAAAGCAAACATGTGCTTTTAGTTTTTTTTATTGTGAGAGTGATTTTTGGTTTAAATGCAGGAAATTTTGATGGAATTTGCTTAGATACAGGTAAAATTTTGATATATTTTTATAAGCGACTTCATTAGAAACAGATCAGCTTTTGATATCGCTAAATAAGTGTCTGCTTTACACATTGTCGTCAAGTTAATTACTGATGGTTTATTAATCTTTTGAAAAGAAATTCGAAATTATAAGGATTTGAAAAAAAATGAGTTTTTAGTAGTTTTGAACATATTTTTTGATGAAAATTTCATGCTTGCACAAAATGTAATTTTGAGGAGGTTCACTGAAACCCAATGTTACAAATGAAATAGCATTCAAAAATTGTTTCAGTCATTTATTTTGGCTTCCTGACAAGTTTAGAGTATGAAATGATCCACTTAAGCATTCTTTGTAATTTACCGAGTTCTTAAATTTCCACCTCTTTAATTCTCTTTTTGAGTAGTTTGTGCAATAGCTATGCCTTTAAATTGTTCTTATCATGTTACATAAATAAGTATTTAAATTTTTTTTATGTCGAAGCACAGCATTTTTGAATAAATTTTTTACACAAAGCGTTAATGAAGATTAATGATGAAAACACAAAGATAGTTATTCGATTTTTAGAAATTAATGTTTGTCAATTACGTCAGTGGGAGAGAATTTTCACCTAATAATTTTCCTTATTTTCGCCAGTAATCTCTATATATACATATGAATAATCTGTGCAGAATTTGGGAATTTGTCATGATTATCTTGTGTTGCACAACAATGAGATGAGTGTTTTTTATTTTAACAGAAAAATGTTTCTCAGGATGTAAAATAGAATTTTTTTCTTAAAATATTTGATTTGTTAACGAGTTAACATACGACAAAAAGTATATTAAGTGGTTTCGGAGTTGAACTTTTTTGTGTGTATTTATTTATTACGAATTGAATTTTAATAATTCAGTACAACTTTTTGATACCATAAATCAGTATTACCAGGACAGAAAGCTTTTTTTTGGCACTGAAAGAAGCATTTCAAGGCTGTATTATTTTAAATGTTTTGTTTTGTCTTCTTCAAAAATTCTGTTTCCATCTGTAAAGTCAGTTGCTTTTTCGAACCGTTTTATTGGAAGTTGTAAATACTGCGTTCATATTTAATTTTCACATCAGTCAATTCGTTAAGCAGAGTGCTTTTTGAAAAGAAAAACAAATTTTGTTATGTACTAATGTGTTAATACATTAATATCCTTTAGACAAAGTATTGATGATATGAAAGGGAGAGTATTTGTCCAGCAATCAAACCCCCTAATTTATAATTGTTTTGTTTTGACAGGGTGGAACACTTTTAGAACTCCACGAAGTTGTACCATTGGGAGAAACCTTCGTACCTTACTCCTTATTTAAGGAATACCTTCAGGGCCTGAAAGAATCCACATTTACCGGTTCTTCGTACGATTTAATAAAACACAACTGCAACCATTTCTCTGATGAATTAGCTCAGTTTCTCTGCGGCATTAGAATTCCCAAACACATTTTAGATCTTCCCGACATAATTAGAGAAACGTAAGATTTCAACAATATTCTTTCACCCTTAATATCTTACAAAGTATGCATTGTTTCAACTGTTGTTTTAGACCCATCGGTGCGAAGATTCTTAATCTTATTGAAAGTTTAGGAGCCGCCCCAAATATTACTTCGACAGGTCGGCGAAACTCAAGGGAAGATTCTCCTGATTTTTTGCAGCTCAATTTAGATATTGAAGAAGTGAGGTAAGCAATTTTATTCAGGTATTTTTTTTCCCTAGGACAATCAACCCTTATAATTTATCATCTCAATGTAATTAAATAAAAGGAAAGTTTCGCAGATATGCAAATTTTGTTTCGGTCCGTCGATATCAGAGTATCGAAATCAGCGATTCTTTCGGTAGATAAGACTCCTCTGTCCGGAGTTTTTCGTTATTTTCAATGAAAACATCCATGAGACGTCATCATGACCGATGATTTTGACTTAAAAATTAATAAAATTTTTTAAATAAACATTTTGGGGTTAGAATTTGAGAAGTGGCGTGGGTTAAACGTTCATCTGTGGCAATCGCATCTTTCACCATCCAAATTATCAGCGAAATGCTGTCAATGTACTCATCATATGCTATATTATCATTCGAATGAATTCTAGGGCTATGTATAACCCCGGGATATTGGCGGTGAAAAGGGTTAATGAAAAGTCAATTAGTTGGAAAAACTTTCCGTGTTTGGTCTACCATGAGTAATCTCTTTCTCATCATAATAAATAATATTTATATTTATTCTAAAAACCTAAAAAACATCAGAACGGCATATTATATTATTATTACGGCTATTATATACAAAGAAACCCCACAAGCACGATTATAGAAAAAAAATAAATAACTTAATTAATTATTTAGACGCGGACATGAGATTTTCGTGAGGATGTGGCCGTTTCGGAAAAGTTACTCCGCAAGCACCAAGATGAGTTCATTTTTTTTGCCAAGTAATTCTTATTTCTAAATTTCTAAAAGCTGCGTTTCCACGGCCATATTGTCGTAGTCGGTATTTAGTTTTGTGAAATTTTGAACGCTGTTCGAGTGAACCATGTCTTTGAGTAAAAATGCTTTCGGGGTGGAGATGCTCCTCAGACGTTCTTCTTCTTTAAAAGTTTTTTCATTTTTGCCTGTTACTATCTCTTGCAAGCTTGATTTTTTTTCGCCGAATTTAACATAAGGTTCTTTTCGTTTTAATATATTCTCCATATCTACGTATAATTGGGAGTCTAAAATTTTTTGAATGTTGGGCTGATAGTCCTTCACGTCGAGGTCCATTTCAGTTTTGAGAGCTTTCACGAATGTCAAATTTTTTCTCTTTTCTTCCAGTTTATTATTGTCCGTTTCCTGTTGTATTTTCGTTTTGTATTCGATTATGGGAAGCGCTTGATACTCCGATAAGATTTTTTTCCTGTATTCATGTATGTTCATATACTTTGAGTTCTTGGACAGTTTACCTAACTCATCACTTATGACTTCCTTCGACATGAAGCAGACGGAATCATTCGGGAAACTCTGGGAATGTTCGTTCTGTTTAAGGAAACCGTCTATCCTTTTATACTGACTCATTATCTCTTTGACCAAAGCCCTGTACTGCCTTATGTCTTGCTCCCAAATCGGTTGTCTCTTTACGTGATTTATTTCTACCGTTTCGAAGTTCTGCTGCTGCTCCAAATGTGGATAAGCTCAGGCTGGACAAAGAAGATAATTCTTCTAATATTTCAGATTCAGTCAGGTTCGCCACCACAATTTGGGGGGGTAATTCTGAAGAATTTTCTTGTACGCTTCGCTCTGTGAAGTCAAATGTGCTCGTGCTGTTGAATGGAACACTCACGCTGTCGATTATGTTCTTTTCCGCGCACTCCTCAAGTGGAGTTTCCATACTTTCGGCAGTGTCTTCCTTTAACAGTTCTTCACCAGGTTTGTTCGGGGGTTCTTCTGGCCCTATTTTCTCTTGTGATTCCAGCAAGTTTTTCCTCCGCGTTTGATCGGCATTTTGACTTCCGTGAATTGAGAGAATGGAACGCTCCTTAACGACCCTGTCTTTCCCTTTACTTATTTCTTTTGTTGGCAATATCGGCTCGGGAATGTCTTCTTCCGGCATCGTTTTATCGAATTTCTTCTCTTGACAAATGGGGATCTTGCGATCCGATGCAGTTTTCGGAAAAGTTTCTCGATTCCATCTGTAACACTCTTTTTCGCTGACAGTTTTCGGTCTGTCGTACGGCTGCGGGATTTTGCATTTTGTAAAAGTTCTTATTTTGCTTATGTCGGTTTTAATTTTTTTGTTTACGTCTTGTTGTCCCTCGGGAAAATTCTGCAAGCTAAGGTTTTTAGAATCTCCGCTTCTCATTGGCGGAAATCGCTTTTTGGCGTTATCCAGTTCGGGGCTGTCTTCAATTTTATTGCAACTTTTGGATTTCCGGGCTTTTATTTTCGAGGAAGCCTTCAGTGGAATGACGTCGAAGGTTTTCTTTCTTTCCAAGTTTTCGTTTTCGGTCTGACCTGAATTGGGCACTGACGTGTTTGACGGCTGCTTCTTGCTTAGTTCTTCTTTTAAATGAGAAGATTTGGTTTTCTCAGGTAAGGAGTTCTTAGAAGGAGCGTTATTTTTGTATTTTTTCTGTTTCGCGTCTCTTTTTGAGTGTCGGGATTCGAATTCAAATGCCTTCGGTTTGGTATGGGATCTCACAGGTGATTTTTTGCTCTCGCGTAAATTTGATTTTCGATTCTGAGATTTCCCTCTCTTTTGCTTGGATTTGTCTTCACTTTCGGAAATCTTTGGGGAATTCGTAACGCGGTGTTGATGGCTTCCGATCGTTCCTAACTTGTTTGTCTTTTGCATGTTTTCTTTGTGCAATGGAAGTTTACTAATGTTTTCAGTTTTTGCGTTACGAGTACTTTGAAGAGCAGTTCTCATTGGCGAGTGTTTTGGTTTCAGGTTTTCGCTGGGATCTCTTTGACGTTTTGCGGTTGTAGCAGTCGCGGCTCTCTGACATTTCTTTTCCTGCTTGTCCGAATTGTTCTTGTTTTTTTGAACGTTCTTGGTTTTTTGAAGGGACTCCTCACGATGTTTTACGTCTTCGCTGCTTTTCTTCAATGTTTTCGCGTTCGTGTTTTTTAAATTTTTCAAATCTTTTGCTTTATGATTCGGAAAAGTAGGAGTTCCCAAGGCAAGAAAAGCTTGTTCCAGGCGATGCAAAATGGACCAGTTTTTTACCACTTCACCGGGGTGATCCTTTTTCTCCGTCAGAAGATTTGAATTCAGGTCTTTGGTTTCGTGTTTGTCAAGGTACTTCAGTAAATTATCTTTTTGTTTTTTACCTTCACATTTTGGGCTAAATTTAGGGTGTTCATCATTCATGGGTTTTCTGTTGGATACCTCCTCCGTTTTATTTCCATTTGTGTCGAACAGATTACTCGCGTTTTCAGACATCATGGTTCGCAGCTCCTGGCACACCTTTTTTAAGTTTATTGGTTCTTTATCACATTCTTGTTGGTTATTTTCTTTTTCTTTTAAGTTGTTACTTCCGATTTTGTCTTCAACGAAATTCTTACATATCGTTTTTACTTCTTCTTCAACGATTTTTCTCAAAATTTTGTAAGATTCCAGTCCCACGTTTTTGAAGTCGATAATTTCCTCATTTTCATGTGTTGTGGACGAGGAACTACTGGATATCGAATTTTCCGACTCTTTCGAACCTCCCCTTCTCCAGAGTTCTTTCACGTCTGCCACTTTAGATATTTCGCAAGGAAAGGGCACTTCAATGATATCCTCGTTGTTGTTTTTCAAAACGTTGTTTCGAGTTTTTCTTTTTTTGCGGTTATCATTGACTTCGGGTTTTGAGTGAGCTACTTTTTGCTCTCTTTGAGTTTCCAAATTCTTACTGCTTTGTCGATTCTTTCTCTTTCGTCGCCCGATTTGCAGTTCGGATTTGGTCAAATCTCTAACCAGCCTCGCAAAAACCGTATCCTCTTGCGGGACCCCTGCAGCATTATTCAGTTTCAATGATTTTTTTGGAGTTTCGGGAGGTTTCGGTTCATTTTTTTCTTTTTCTAATTTTTCTTTCTTTATTTTGTTTTCAAAATAAGTTTTCCCGCTTATTTTTTTCTTTTCAGATTGCACCAAACCTTTATCTCGTTCGCTGTATTTCGATTCGTTATTTTTCAAATGCCGTTTTTGTTTTGTTTCGTTACAGTTCGCGATGGAAAGCAATAATTCTATGTATTTCTTGTCTACTGTTGATACATCATTTGAAGATAAATTCGCATTAGATGGTTGCTTAACCGAAAAAGTTTCTGTGCTCAGTTTCTCCCATTGACTCGATAGTCCATCGCTGACTGGTAATTCATTTGAAGTCGCTTTGGCATCTTCTTCACCAACTTTGTCGGAATTCGTTGTATCTTCCACAACAAAGCGGTTCAGCGTTTTCTCTGCGGGCTGATTCGGAGAGGAATTTTTAGTAATGCTCCTCTGCGACAGGTTTTTAGCATCCTGTGTTAGTTTGATAGTGTGATTATCTCTGTAGGATGTTTGAATTTGTTCCGTATCCTTTAAATATCGCTTGTGATAGCTTGAAATGCTTCGCAAGTTTTTTCGCAGACTTTTCAAATCTTGGTCACACATGGATTTCATGAATTTTTTTTTATATGTCTGACGGTCTTCAATGAAGTCCAAAGAAACGAAAATAATATTATTTGTGCTGCCTGCATGATTTTCTTCGGAGAATTTCGTTTGCAAGTTTTCTTTTGGAAGGCATTGTCTGTCGACGATTTGATTATTAGTAGACTTTCTTAACTGTGATAAAACAAATGTGGTTTCTGGTATTTTTTCTGCTTTATTAGATCTCTTACATTTATCTGCTTTCACCTTTTTTGTGCTTTTTCCCCGAATACCGTCCGCTTTGTGTTCCATATACACAGTTCTGTTTTCTTTTGATTTTGGTTTTGAGGAATCATTTTGTAGAATTTGTTTGCTTCTAAAATTATAAAAATATTTCTTTGTAAATTTTGGATTTGTTAAGGATCACTTAAAACGTAGCTATTAAATGCGTTTTAGGAAAAAGAACAGTTTTCAAAAAAACGACTACATTTATTCTTGTCAAATTATTTAGAAAATTTTCAGCACATATGTGAGCTTTAATGTGGTTTAAAAAGAAATACAAAAATTCGAATTTATCGGGTGTTATTAAATTAATTTTTCTCCTTTGAGTCATGTCCTTCCTGTTTAAGTTGTCGAAAATCGCGGACTGTTTAAAAAATTCTCATGAAAACCTTTTATTAGAGGTTTGTTTCTGTATTTCTAATGGTTATCGCTTTGTCAGAATGCGAAACACACATTACCCACAGCTGAAACGAATAAAATTAGTGAATTTACCTTTCTTTACTTATTTTTTCGGTTGATTTTATACGGCACATTTGGTCATTTCCTTTCGCATTGGTTTCTCTTATTCTGTGGATTAAGCTAAACATGTTTTTGGCATTTTTAATACTCCTGTTGTAATCCTCTGTTCTCTTTTGTTTTTTTGGTGCTTTAGATATTTTAAGCCATATTGCGCACTTTTTAAGCTTTAGTTATAATTTTAAATCTTTTTATTTTGACGAAAGGGAACCTGAAAAATCGGAAGATAAGGTGCAAAATATAAGAAAGAAGCATTGGCTTCATTCTTAAGTTCTTATACTATTGTTTTGAAACTGAAAATGGATTCATGCTTCTGGGTATTATTATTTTAATTGTCGTTATTCACGCGTTACTCACCAAATTTATGTAAAATTTCACTTGGAATTTAATAAAGTTGAAATTTCTGTAATTTCGGACCGAGAAGTATTTTTTTGAAGGAACAGTAGTTTTGTTTACTGCCAAACAATTTTTGTTTTTTTATATTTTTTTCTTCTGCTACTGAACTGTCGAATCCCATTAAGTTTGGGGATTTTTGAAAACACTCTTAAAGAAGTTAACGACTTCTAAGGGCTTCGATCGCCGTCAGTAGCCCTCAATATTTTTTTCATAAAAAAAAATAATACTTCTCTCCCCGTGCGCATATTTTTAAGTTTCATATTTTCTGCTGCGTTTTTAATCGCCTCATCTCAATTTATTTAGTATTATAAAGTGAAAATGCGGGAGCAATTAGCCGATTCTGAATAGTTTGTCTTCCTTCATAGAAATCGCATGCAAAATTTGACTGAAATTGCGGCAGCCATTTACAAGAAAATCTCAGAAAACGTCCAAATTTCAAGAGGGAACCGCCCTTAGATGAATAATACGGGAAAAGAAATTTCAGGCAAACGGGGTTTTTGGAAGATAAACAGAGTTCTTATGAAAAATTTTTTTTACGAAGTCTTTGAAGATGTTTCGAAATTGTGTTCAATAAACCATAAGTTTGCAAGAATGGTGTACCATTACTTCGAATCTTTTCTCAGGTAATACCTGTACCAAAAGTATAATTTCACTTCTGCTTAAGTCCAATTTTGGATTAAGTCGTTTTTAATGTTACCCCATATTAGTTTTAACGTAAACTCCGCAGCCAGAAGACTTCCTTGTCTTGAAAAACTTGAATCTGAATGTTTAATAAGAGTTCTACCGCTCTTTGGGTTTTGTCTAAGCGCGTTATATATCCGATTGAATTATATCATCCGGGTGAAACTTTGAAGCGCTTTGGATTTCACCGGTTTGTTTTAAATATATTTTATTTGTTGAAAAATTTAAATCTAATTTGTTTTGAGAGAGTTCAGTGAATTTTGAAAATTTCCAGGGAAATTTTAAGGGAAATTTTAAGCTCCTTCTTACATTCCCAAAAAACCTTGAAAGTCTTTGGGTATCAATTCATTTGTCTTTTCTGTTCATTTTAAGACGAAATTCTTTAGCGCTAAAAGAAAAACGAAATGAACTCAAGGAAAAATTAGCCAGGAAAGAAAAGAAAAGAAAGAAAAAACAAAAGAAAGAAGAGAAGGAGATACAAAGAATTAGAGCGGTTGAGAAAGAAAGAAACGGTTGTCATTTTAGGTATTTCATACATACTTTATAAACTAACCATTTATTTGTGTGTATTTGGTGTGTTTTTTTAATTTAATTTGAGTGTTAATTTTAATTTCACTTGGTGACATTTTTTCATCAAATTCGAACTAAATGGAGATTGCTGGGCAGCATCCGTTTGATGTGATTATCTTGTTTTCTGCTTAATATTGGCATCAAGAAATTCATAAAGTGCTTCAGTTGTCACTTCGTTAGTTTTAATTTTATTTTTATTTTTGCTTAAGCAATACACAGCCGAACGAAATGGCCGAAAGCGAGGAAATTTCTCAGAATGGCGAAACCGGAGCAGAAGGTTTAGAAATTTCTGAAGTGACCAGAAAGGCAAGAGATGTTGTCGCAGAGATAGAAGCAGAAGAAAGGCAGGAATTAGAGAAATTACGAAATCAACAAAAAGAGCCTCCGGTCACCTTTAAGAATCCTGTGGACCTCAAAGCAGAGTTTAATGCACTCGTAGGTCTTATTGAGTCGAAATTGGACGCAGAGGACAAACAGAGCCTTGAGGAATTAAACCAATACATGCTAAAGGACGAGGGTTCCTGGGCTCTGGGGGATGGGTTTTTAAATTTTGTCGGTAAATAACACTAAATCTTATTGATTGTTCATTTCGTTTTTAAATTCTTCTCGTTTAGCTTGATTCTGAATTTCAGGGAAGTTGCTTAATGATAGCTCTTTCGGTCCCGAAGTAAGGACTAAATTATTAAACATTTTGGCATGTGCAGCTCTTAAGGACGATGTGATATTGCTCCTGCATCAGGACAGGAGGGATCATATTTTGATGAATTATGCCGGCGATGTTGAAAAGTTAACTTTGGAGGAACAGCAGGCATTGTCGTTGTTCGTGAGTACATAAGGATTCATTAAATACTAAAGATAGACAAAATTTATAAATTCCTTATAGTGTTTCTCCCTTTATCAAAATTTGAATGGCAGTAATTTTGTTGAGTTTATTTTTACCCATTCATTGAAACTGTAATATGAAACACATATCACAAGAGAAAAGTTATTAAATGATTATAAAATTATATTTTTTTCTTAACTTTTCGTCTTCATTTAATTAATATTTATTTTTTCAGTTTGCCAATTTGTTCGAAAACCTTAGCTCTTCCGAATGGCTATTGTATATATCCGAATGGCAGCACAACAACTCGAACCTTAGCAATATTAGAGTGACTACCAAAGTGGGAATCAACGCCCTACTGTCGGATAATTCTGTTCTTCAAGATCGGGGCTCAGCCATTGTACATAATATGGCCTGCAAGGAGGTAAAAACTGTGGTCTGTATCACGGGACAAAGGAGATCCTATATATTTATTTTTTGCTTTATTATTCGCATATATAAAATTTCGCCTTTAGGTTGTGTAGTATTTTTTCGCGACTAATCACAGAACTGTTGTGCGATTTCGTAGTCACGTACATTAAGCGTTATAATCACATATACAACAAAACAGTCAACACATGGCATCAGTTTTTGCTTCAGATGTCTCGAATTTATCACCTCCAATAATTCTAGAACTTTTATTCCCAATGATGAAGGAACATTCCATGTTTATCCTGTGCAGACGGGACCAAATTAGAAAAAAAATATGGATTTAAATATAGATTGAATCGAATATAAATGTATAAATCTCCTCTTACATTCCGAGAAAACGAAAAAGGCGGTTCACAAAAAGACTACAGAGGAATGCAAGAGAGGATTTGCATCCATTCTAACATTTTTTCGATTATAAATGAACGACCGTCTTTTTTATGATTGAAAAATTTTTCTCTGCCGTTGGGATTCGAACCCAATCCCTTCTGCTTCCAAGTCATAGTCTTTCACACTCAGCCACCGCAGTCCCCAAACATTTATTATTTCGGTACGGAGACTTACAAAAAATTCCGACTTTAACCGAAGTCGCGGCAGGACGGACTTATATATTTTCAGATAATTCAGAGATTTATATTTTCTTTTCTTTAATCGATGGAGCATCGTATTAGTTGATGAAAAGGTTTAATTGAAATTCAGGAGAAGTTGAAACTGATATAGGAATGCATACAGTATAAGCATTCGTATATATTCGTATAGTTCCTTGCTGTGGTGGCTGAGAGCAGACATACGACCGCAAAGGGTTAAAACACACAATACATTCGAAATTAAAAAGAAAATACTGAGATAGAAATTAAAAACTTATTGAATTAAAAACATTGGTAAACGTTGACACTCTCCAATTTGGGTCTTTCACGTACCATAGAGGCAACCAATTTTTTGTTGTGTATTACTGTTTCTTTGGACGTGACTTAGGCCTACAACTTTGGGGAAAACGAAATTTACAGACCACATTGTTTTTTCATAACATTCCTGAAATATCCCAACCACCCTCGAGCATTGCCTTTTGTTTCTTATTAATCATTTGTGAGAATTAATTCCGCAATAATTTTGAGGAGCAAAACACCGGTAATATAGTAAAAGTTAGCATTTTCAATAACAACACATGAATGAACGTTTTGTGTCTTGATTTGTAAAAGAATGTAAACAGATGAAAACTGTTTATGGTTCATAGCTTTTTAAACAACATTCTAGTATTTTCTCCTTTGTCTCGGCGGTGTTTCCGTTGGAGAATTTACACTTAAGAAATTTCCCCTCATTTCAGAAAATGCATCAAAATAAAAAGCTTCGCCGGTTGTTACCTGCTGGGTGCATATCCAAGGTAGAAAACTGGGTGTTGTGTTGGCCTATGTCTAACAATTATTGCTTCGTAATTTGAGGATTTCTCGGGGGTATTTGTCTCCTCAGTCGATCAATAAGTGTAATGATTTAATCGAAGAAACAAAAGCCATGATGCCAAACTCCTTCTCGTCCTTGTCATGAATGTCTATGGCATAAAGCAAACCATAATTTGCATATGGAGAAAAATTTTTATTATCTTTCCCCCAATGAGGTGTGACTTCTGTTGAAGCAGTTTCTTGCTTTTAATTAATAATGGTAGGCCGCTTAAATCTTGACGCAAAATAAACAACACCTCAAAATCAGACAATTAAAAGCCTTGGTTTGTTCTGCCTGAAAAAAGATGGCCTCATATCTGACTCAACAAATGCCACTGAAATTTATTGTGCATTTTTGTTCTGTAAATGTAACATTTTTATAATGATTTAATGTTTTTATAAGTTTATTGGAAATCTGAATCTTATTTTAAGAATTTTATTGCACTATTGTTATACTTGTAGTTGACATTGACCTACTAAAATTTCCGCAACGGGTTGGTTAAATATTTTACTGATTGCAGTTACCTTGATTAGTTTTTTTTTTCGCTGTTGACCTACTTTTATTTTTACCTATTGCCTCCTTAATTTTTACTTTATTTTGTTCGATGGGAAAAATTTTTTTTGGACAGAAACATACGTTTTTTGAATTTGATTTGAAAATATTTTAACTTGAGGTCATTTTTATGGAATATCTGTGTAGAAAATACATCGAGTCTAATAATACACAATGTGTAAATAAACCAGGAAAAATTTTATTTTATGATTTTTTCCATAATATGAAAAAAAATGTTAACATTGCTTGGAAATTGATTATTCTATGTTGTTGCAATGTAATTTAAGACAGTAAGAAAAGATGAAAATGTAATTTCTTTTTCAGGTTTTCGACGACGTGGCCATAGAGTTAACAATGGCGTTACTCCAGTTTCTAAATAACAAACCTTCCGAAGAACTGCTATTCCGAGCAATGAAGTCCTTGGCCAGGTTCTGTCAAATTTCGGGTCCTGATGTGACTCAGCTTATCCAAATGATCGGTCCCGAACCTTCGAAATTCAAAGGGACCTCCGCAAGAATAGACGAACAAATCGAAGCCATTTCTGCCAAATTACACTGATTTTTTATTTAATACGATTTACGTTTGGTTTCTTTTTTTTATCGCCTAAAATTTTATGAATGCATTATTTAGCATTCGGATATTAAAAAAAAAGCTAAGAGCACAGAAGTTTTATTAAAATAATACCGAAATTCCCTTTTATATTTATGACTTTTTTAAAAAGACTTCCTCGTCTTCCCGATATTTTTTTTTGTACGCTTTGGTTTTTCCCCCAGCTTTGAATTTATTTTTATTTAAAAATAATAATATAATTGAAAACTATATTTTTTGGGGAGGGATTTAATTATCAAGAGTTAAAAAAAAAATCTGAACATCTGATGATTAAGAATGTATAGTAATTGTAATTACTAACAGCATAGACTTAAATATTAGTTCCTTAGATTTGTGTATTTATTACAATTTATTATTATTTTTCTGGTGATAAAAAGATGAATAGCGATAGAGGATTAGCTTTTTCAGAGACGCACAATACTGTTTATTGATGAATATTGTACTCTTTATTAAAATATTAATACAAATTTTGTTTTAACATTGTTAATTTAAGGGTCTGATGCACAATTGTATGGTTTAATAAGAAAAGAGGTGATACAGATGAAAGAAACAATAACAGAAATACCCGATTTTGGAAAATAATTTTGACCTTAAGTCTTTAGCAAGTCCTTCGAACACACTCTACTTTTTCTAAAATACATGAACATCAAAATCTGTTTCATGTTGTAATTTTGTATCCGTTCTAAAATAGTAAACCTGACTCTTAAAGGACCTTGATTAAATACTTTATATTGAGTTAACTAATACGGCGTTAACATCACTCCATTTATGCTCAGTTATAAAATTATCTTAGGCTGAATATAAATGAACTGCACATTCTTTTTTCCCTAAATTTGAACTTAACAGGCTCAAACATTTACAATTAAATCGAGAAAATCCAGAAAAAGCGAAACACCTTAAATGTTTTTCTTAAAATTATAATATTAACACCGAAAATTGAATTTTACAATACGGGGAAATGTTTAAAAAGTGATTTTCATCCTCTTTAAGGAATAAGAAAAAAATTTAAAAAGACGGAAGAAGAGTTAGATAACATTTATGCAAAGCACATTCAAGCTAAATTATCATTTGTATGAAAAGCGCCATAATTCTTACACTATTAAACGCTTTCAGACTTGTTTACAAAAGTTTTTTCGACTTTTCCTCATTCATTCACCAATATAAATCACTCAACCTACATTGCAATGATTTCTTTTGTCTCAGAGGCGTTAAAGTTTTTCTCAAATTTAAAGTGTGAACGAACATGTGATTTTGGATTTTTTTACCGCTTTAAAATTTTAATTCCGAGTTTACTTTGGTAAGTAACGTCTTTTACTTCCTCGGGTGAAAGCGAGTTCGATTCGTATATGATAAATAATTTTATACTGTGGTTTGAATACCTGCAGAGCTTTCGCTCTGACACATAATGTAAAATGATATGTATTTATAATAAACGCATTAATTCGTTAGGTGACTCAAAAAATGTGTGAGAAAAGGAAAGGAACTGAAAACGAGCCCAAACAATCAGTGTGGAAAAAACGATTGAAGCGTCGCATTCCAATACTTAATTGGTTGCCAAAATACAAAAAAGTGAACCTGATAGCCGACATGATAGCCGGATTGACTGTGGGCCTGACACTGATCCCCCAAAGTGTCGCTTATGCAGGATTAGCTGGGCTATCGCCAGAGGTTGGCCGCCATTTTGGATGAGAGGGGAGAGGGACCGAGGGCTGTTTACTCAAAAATTTTCACATAAAGCAAAGCTTGGGATTATACGATTATACTTTAAAAATTAACATTGTTGGAACCTCCCCCTTCTGAACCTTAATAGAAATCACGCGGCCTTTTTATATAGAAGTTAATAAATTTTTAATGTTTTAGTACGGACTGTATTCCTCATTTATGGGCGCTTTCATTTATGTGGTTTTTGGAACAGTTAAGGAAGTTTCGGTGGGACCGACTTCTTTACTTTGTTTGCTGACATTTGAATTCGCTAGAGATTTACAAATTGAATTTGTATTTTTACTGAGTTTCGTATGCGGTTGCATTGAGGTACTTTTAAGCGTTTTACGGTTTGGTAAGTTAACGGTCACTGCATTAAAGTGCTGAACAGTTTTGTATTTTAATGAAACCATTACCAAATAATTTTTATCCGCGATTCTGATACATCTGGTTCAGTATCGTCGTGTAAACCTTCAAAGCTGTTTAATTTGGCATAAAATTGACAACGTTTTACTAGTTTTTTTAAGGTTTTTTAGTGAATTTCATATCCGTTCCTGTGACTACGAGTTTTCAGTCAGCAGTTTCTCTAATCATCGTTTCCACACAATTAAAAGATATTTTGGGGGTTTCACGATTTAAATCCGGACGGTTTGTACATAATATTTCTTCTGTCGTCGGGAAAATAAAAGAAACAAGAGTCGGTGACGTAGTATTGAGCATACTATGCTGCACGTTTCTGTTGCTGCTAAGGGTAAACCCAATTAAGTGATTGAGAAACGAATGAGTCGAACTGTTAAATTCAAAATCAGTTTATTTTTTCAGAAATTAAAAGATGTCGACATTAGTAAAGGTGAAGAACCAACTGGAAATCAAAAAATTTTAAAAAGGGTGCTTTGGCTCCTGTCAATCAGCAGAAATGCACTTTGTGTTCTTATTTGTTGTGTTTGCTCTTATTTTTTTACTTCGTACGGAGAAATCCCGTTCAAACTCACAGGTGAGAGATAAAGAAACTCGGGAAATATTCCAGACAACCAAAAGCTGCTCCATTTTAGGTCACGTACCATCAGGTCTCCCTCAATTTCGACCACCGCAGTTTTCATTTCAACATGGAAACAGCACTATACCATTCTTCGAGGCCGTTGGTAATTTGGGTATTGGGATTCTGGTGATACCTCTCATTTCAATCATGGCCAATGTGACCATCGCCAAAACTTTTTGTGAGTTATTTTGCAATGGTGAGGTATTTTCGACAAGTGCTTACAAAACCTGATTTTTTTTTTCAAAAGCTGAAGGAAATCCGGTGGATGCAACTCAGGAAATGTTAACGCTGGGGTTGTGCAACATATCCGGGTCGTTCGTAGGCTCTTTGCCAACATGCGGAGCTTTCACCAGAAGTGCAGTCGCTAATTCAAGTGGAGTTCGGAGTCCACTTGCGGGCTTCTTTACAGGTTATCTTATGCGATTTTAATTAAAGCTCACTGACTCAGAATCAGGGATGCACAGACTCTGATTGTAAGTCGATCTGTGAACCCCTGCACTAATTGCAAGGTCAGAAAATAAAACTCCCCCGCAGTATAACCCTAACAAACTGAAATGAATTTTCACACGTTTAGGAACACTGGTCATTTTGGTGGTGAAATTCTTATCGCCTTATTTTTACTACATTCCGAAAGCCACTCTAGCATCAGTATTAGTCTGTGCAGTCATTTTCATGATTGACTGGAAAACTATTCTGCTTCTTTGGAAAGTCAACAGCAAGTATCAGTTATCCATTTCAGATAAACCGAACACAACACTAAACATAATGTAATTCGTTTCAGAAATAGATTTCCTCAGCTCAGTCGTAACGTTTTCCGCTTGTTTGGTGCTTGGCATACAAACGGGTCTTATCTGCGGGGTTGCAATAAACACGGGACACTTGCTGTATCTTTGGGCGAGACCTTCTGTTTCGGTTCAAGTGCAGGTCAGCATTGGAAATCCAATCCATTGAGAGTAACATTTTCGAAGGGGACTGAGCATTTCAAAAATTCTTACAGGCTACACCTGAGGGAAGTTATTACAAAGTAATACCAGACATTGGATTGTATTTCCCCGCGACCGACTTCATACAGAGCACAATCGCCACCAAATGCACTCAAAGGATTCCCGTAGTTATTGACTGCGTACATTTTAAGGGAATAGATTACACAACCGCTAAGGTAATTCTTCTATTTCCCTTCGTCTCTGTCGTGCGACCATTCGCCAAAAAAATATAATTTTCAGGCATTAAAGGAATTAGGAGAACACTGCAAGAAACGGAACCAAAAGTTGATTTTCGTCAATATGAGACCGGATATTCATAACATATTGAAAAGCTCAAACATCAGCGTACATCTCAGTTACTCTTCACCTGGCAGTGAAGAGTTTAACAAAGTGATACTTTTTTCTGAAGAACAGGAACTATTGTCAGCTGTATTGACGGAGGCGAACGAAAGGAAAACAAGTGTCGAAGGAAAACCTTTAATTAAAAAATGAATTCCCAAATCGGCAAAACATAAAAAGGGGAAAAGTATGGAGGGAACAAGAGGCACATTATACGGCATAAGTGCTTATATTTTGGATAAAACTGGCCGCTTTTATTTAAATTAGAGATCGATGAAAAGTGGAAGTCTTTTATCGATTAAAAAGCCTTAAAATTTTTAAAAAATCCACAGTAAAAAAATAAAAAAATGCATTTCGGAATTATCCTGGCACATCTCTGTTATTAACCTTTGATATTTTCAATTCTTCTACTTTTATTTCACCCCGATGTCTCCACACGTGATATCGAGCTAAATCCTTGCGCGTGACCATTCCTATCACTTTGTTCCTGTCGTTAAGAACGGGAAGATGCCGCAATCCGAGAGTTCGAAACAGTCTAAACACTTTTGGTAAAGATGCGCACTAAAAAGGAAAAGCACACACTGTTTTTACAATAAACCGAAAAATATAAATGTTTTCATTAATGCACTTTTATTTAAATCCTCCCTTTCTATTTATTAACCCGCTTTTGACATTTGTTTGTATGCTTTTATTTAAACAACAAACAAATCTTTAAAGTGAAAGACCCAAATTTTATACGAAAAAAATACGGAAAAATTAAATCGATTCTAAAAAACTCGAGAACCGTTGAATTTTATACTGAAAATTTAAAGATAAGGTGAATATGACTTACGTGTAAGACAGTATAGGAAGCGGGATTCATAAAAGGCCTTAAATCAATGTGATAATTAATTTCTTCTTCGGTGAACCGCAACTTATCCAATCCCTTATAACGAGGATAAGCATCTCTAAATATTTTCAAGTCGATTTTGTCTAAATCCCATTTATCGAGAGTTTCATTGAAGATTTTATTGTTTAAGAGAACGATCAACTGCGATCGTAAGATAAGGCCCCTGTACCTTCCGAAAGATTGTAGTCTTGTACCGTCGTCCGGTTCCTTAAAAATAATTTTAAAAACATTTTTTAATTTCCTGAAGAATGAGGAGCGAAATTCCAAAGGGTTTTGTAATTGAAAATGATAGACTTGTATGACTTACCTCTTCTAAATCAACAACGGGAAAACCGTTGTGAGACTTTGTTTTTAAAACATGAATTATCTTGGAAACTTTCTCTACAACTGAAAATACAATGACCGGGTAACTCATTATTTCAGTGGCGTAAATATTAAAAGTGAGAGGTGGAGGTTCCCACGGAAGTATCGGCACTCCCTGCAGTCTGGTATGAATATCATAAATGCCCTGAAAAATTATTAAGATAACATTAATTTCATGGTAAATTTTAACTGAGAGAATATTAACATTTTTACAGAGTACAAAAATGAGTGGCGAAGACAAATTTAATAATAACTCTCACTGCTTAATTTTATTTTATTACAATAAATATACACCTCATTAAAATAATCTCCCGTCCATTTGGCCATAATAAGAGTTATCATCAATGGCAAACCGAAAACAATGCTCCCGGTTCCCTCCATTAGTATCACAGTTAAAGACACCGGCATTCTCACAATTCCGCCTAACTGCGCCGCAGCACCTATAATAGAATACTTCCCAGGATCCGTCCAGGCCTAAAATTAAAAAGCAGAGTTTGATACACGTGCAAGATTCTCAAGTTGAAATTATCCGAGAGAGATACTCACTTGATTAGGGAAGAGCGCTTCTATGCCTATTCCTGCAAGTCTCCCCCAGGCTGCACCAGTTAACAAGGAGGGGACGAAAAGACCACTGGACAGGCTCAGTCCGTAGGTCCAACAGGAGAGAATGAAGTAGAAGAGAAAGAAAAGAAATATTGAGAGGGGTTTATGGGAACCTGGGGCGTCGTGAAACAGAGATCGAACGCTTGCTTCGGGAGTCTGAAGCCACAACGCTCCTAGGGCATTGTATTCCCCGTCACCACAGTACATCTATTTAATGAAAAAATTATATATATTGGCTGTCAATTTTTAACTGATTTCTTTTACAAATTGAAAATGATTATAACCTGCAGTGGAAATTCCGTGGGATCCTGCCCCAAAGGCTTACAATCATCTACTAAATAAATCATTAAAAAAGCAACAGTGCATGTAACAGATGAGACTATGATAGCTTCAACAACTTTCATCCATTTGGCAGTGATGCATCTGAAATTAAAAATACAGCATTGACGCATTATTTATATTTATACATAATTTTAAAAAAATTAATAACTTTGAAATTTGTAATATGGATATACTGTATACACTGAAAACTTTATCTTTCTAATCTTATTTCCAACTAAACAAGCTATTTTTGGCTTTGTTCACTTTATCTGTTATTTTGTCTATAAACTTCTATACGTCTCTAACAGTATTTAAAAATTTTCTTTCAACTCTTAAAATCTATAAGAGCCTTTAAAAGCTAAATGAAGGGATAAAGAAACCTAGGAAAATAAAATTTGTATTTTTACATATAGTAGCGCTCAAAAGTATTTGACAATAGAAAATTTAATAGTTGCTTAGTAAATTATTGTACTATAAGATTTTATTAAGTATTATTTACTTATCAATGCTGTAAATAATATATTTGTCACATTAAAATAAATAAAATATACAAAACATAACATTCTTTTGAGTCTTCCGCTTTTTCTTTAATATTCTGATTTAGTCTTCTGTCTATTATTATTAAGATAAACTCTTTCTTTCTTCTGTTATTTAATTAATATTATATTTATAAATATTGTTTAATGAAAGCCAATGAAATTTCACTTCTTCAGTAACTTTTACGGGGTTAAAACGAAGAATTTTGTACTGTCAAAATACTTTTGAGCGCTACTAAATATTACTAAAAAATTAAAATGAAATTTATCTTTCTAAAAAAAAAAACTATTAAAGATTAAGCAGGATACCTGATTCTAAAAACAGTTAGTTTATAATTAATATGATTCGAAATGGCACCTAAAAGGCCGCCAATGATGCCCAGTCCGGCATAAATTAACAATTCCTCCAGTTCATACTGCAAAACATCAACTTTTCCAAAGTCCAAAAGGCCAGAATAAGAAAGATCTCCCGGATGTCCGTGGTAAGTGCTGAGTATAATGTTTAAAGTGAATGTGGACACCAATGAGCAAAGACATATCCTCCAAATAAGACTCTGATGCCAAAAACTGATTCCTTCTTCTAAGCAAAATAAAACTCCACCTAAAAAATTTTTAATTCAAATAAAATTATTCATTTTCACATCATTTAGGATTAAACAAATGGGTGCTTTCCTGCTTTGATTTTGTTCCTTTTTTTTAAAAAAAAAATTATCTTCTTGCTTCTTCCTAATTTTCTTCATTATTTCTTTTCATAATATTTTTATTCTAGTTACTTTTGACCCTATTAAAATTTCTTATGACCGAAATTCTTCTTTCCTTTTTCAGTTTTCTCTGGAAATATTGAATTTTCATCTTCCTGAGCCCAAAGAAAACGGATAATACAATTATAAATGCAAAAAAATTGTACTATGGGAGCAAAAACTATGGAATATTGTGGTATTTCTTCTTTTTGTATTGAAAAATTATATTCTTTAGAGGTATTGTTCTACATTGCCTTTTGTATTGACTCAATTAATAACTTATTAAACTAATGAGTAATCAATAAAAAACAAAAAATAGTCACCAATGGGTGCACCAAACGCAGATGCAACTCCCGCAGCGGCACCCGCAGAAACGAAATCTCGTTTTTCGTGGTCTTCTCGAAAAAACTGCAAAATTCCGAAATCCTTAGCAAAAGTGGTGCTTTTCCCCTGAGATATTCCAGCCCCAACTATGGCCCCAGAATGTATCATTGGTCCTTCCTGAAATTAATATTTCGTTATTGTGTAAAATAAATTTCAAATGGAGTCCATCTGTTATATTAATATTTTACCTTCCCAACTGCAAGACCACCAACAACAGATAAAATAACTCCAAAAACTTTAACAAAAAGAGTTTTGATTCTAACAACTCTTGGAACTTGAACTCCATTTAGGTAACATTTTATTTGTGGTATACCACTTCCAGCTGCGACTGGCTCAATGTAAGAAACAAGAAGTGAACTAATTAAAACTGGAATAACATTAGAAGCTATCCATATCAGGTAAGGGATATACAAACATTGCTCAGAGACACAGTTGTCAATATCTAAAGTGTCATTTAAGGAAAACAACTAAAAAAAATAAAAATGATTGAAAAATCAGTGCCATCTTTAAAACATCTCATTAAAAATTATCCTGCAATGAAAAGCTGTTAAAAATAATTTCACCATTTTCCCATGAAAGGAATAAGAAAAAGCATTAAGATAAAATTGGTAAAAAGGTTTTAAATGCTTTACACTTTTAATAAAAGGATACACTTTTTAAGAGTTTTAAATTTAATAAAAGTCAATTCATTGACAATGACATCAATAAAACTACCAATTAAAGCTGTCAAAATTCCAATTAGAAGAAATATTAACCACCTTGAAACATCTTTTTTTATTACAAATTTGAAACCTTTGGTTTGTAACTCAGCTATAAATAAATGATTCTCACAGACATCAAAATCTAAGCTCTGAAAAAAAAGTAAAATATTGAGAGAATAATTATTAATAATTTACTAAAACACATTCAACATGCAAGGACATTTTCAATATGTCTTCATGTTATAAAAATATATAAAATAAGTCCTGAAAATTTTTTGAACTTGCCTCAAACTTTCCAGATATAACATTAAGTTGACCTGGTTTTACAGTTTCAGTCAGCCTTCTCTGTTTCCTGGGAGGCCATTCCTGATTGAACTCCAATGAAGAATTGCTCACATTTGCATTTAAATAATCATAATCAGCTTCACAAAGCACTTCATTTTCATTTATTGACTGTAAATTTTTAAAAATTTTTTAAATTTATTTCCACCATAAAGTGATTACTTGTTTTAATATTTACAATATCAGTGTGATGTCTCAACAAATTCAATGGGAAATTTTGAATGTTTAATGTCTCTTTGTGGGCAAATGTAACCCAAAACAGCAGAGAAATGTGGTTTGCCCATTACTGAGTTATGACAGGTACAAATTTAGTATGTAAAACCTCCAAATGGTATAATTACCAAAATGTCAAATATATATTACTGAATTTAAAACGAACTAAAGTTACAGACGATAAGATAAGAATAAGAATTTTTGTGCTAATCTTTGATTGCATTTAAAATCATTCCAATTTTCAAGGTCCAATAATACTCTTCCTGAAGTATTAATGTACTGGAAGATTAAACAAATACTTACAGATGTACCGCCATAATTTGATTGATTAAAGTCGCTATTAAATAAAGGCTCACGCTCGGAGTCGTCATCTTTCGATTTTGGCGTGCACAGTTCTTCAAAATGTGCCATGTCTTTCAAATCACCTTTTGCTATACGAAGTTCTCATATTCAGAAACAGTTTTAACAGTCATAATCACACACATTTGTTTACAATAATGACGTGGTAATAGAATTGACATTTTAATTTTGCCTCCAAAAGTGTTGAAACGAAGAATTTTTTGTGGCAAATTCAGAGCGCTTTTCAGGGAAAGAATGTAAGTTATTCATTATTTGCAAAGTTAAATAAGCTTTTAAAAGGCTGAAGGAGAGATACTTTACTAAAAGAGTTCTTGATTAAAAACGAAAAATACTCCCACCCATGGCAATTTTACGTTACAATTAGGCGACTTCGTCCTTTAGGCTCTTCCTGATTTTTGCTCCGGGGCAAAAATAAGCTGTTTTGAATCTGAAATTGCAATCCTTTCCGTTTCTCTCCTCAGCATTTTGCAACAAAATAAAAAAATAAACCGTTGAACCCCCGAAAAAATCGTAATATTGTCAGAAAAGCTTTTAATTTATTTTCTTTTTTCCTGTTGTGACTTTAAATAGGGATCATCTGGAAAATCCATTCGAAAGGATTACAGTTCACTTAAATAAAATACATAAATTTTTCAGTATTAAATTTTAAGTATTAAAGGACAAAAGTAAACTGTAATACTCATTAAATATACAAGTAATATAGAAATAAAATATTTTTAACCATTTTTAAAAAATAAATTTATATTTCACCAACTGAATTTAGAAAGTTTAATAACAATTTTGCAATTTTTCAACTGAAAATGCACTAAAAATTACACATTATTGTTGGAATATTTTCCATAAAAATATTGTAAAGATATTTCTAAAGGCCAAGTTCTTGTAGCCTCGACGTCATTTCATTAACTTCTTTGAGTAATTTGTCGCGCCTAAAAATTTTTAGAAAAAGGTAAATTAATTTCAGGTTTTTAGCACGCAGGTGTAAATATATACTGAATAACCATAATTATTTTATCATATTAAAAATATAGTATGAACATAGTTATAACGCTGGGTTTAATTAATTTCGAATAGATCTGTGATTGCATTTAAATGAGTTTCAATTTTTGGTAAAAATTTCGTTTTAAAGTCCTGTAAAAAAATGATTTGGGAGTGAATTTTTTCAAATACAGTATATATTATAAATATAGACCGTAATTATTAGTAGTGATTGTAAATGAATTATCCATTATTTGTGTAAAAAATATTAGTATATAAAGTTTTTCTTAAAATACTTACTCCGATTTCAATTTCTGAAATTCATTTATTTCGCAATTAATATATTTTACATGGCTCTGTTGCTTTATTGCTGCCTTCGCTTCCAGTTCCAATGTATTGGATTTAACATTTTCTATCTCTTGCTTGATTTCATCATTGCATTTCTGCAAAATTTGGTTATTTATTTTATCCCGTTATGGCCGTATTTGACTCTACATTAATATTAATTTCGTTGAGCATTTAATTTCGCTTGTTGTAAAATCTGTTTATATTGATTTTTTACATCTTTTTAAATGAGTATAGGTTATCACTTACTGTCATTTCATTGCCCATTTCAGTAATCCATTTTAACCTATGACAGGTTTCCTCTTTCCATTGTTTGAAGGACTCATCTTGAGGCTCCGCTTGTGCTGTGTCCTTTAGGAAAATTAATTAAAATATATACTCGATAATGAAATGAAATAAAACTTTTCCTATGTACAGTACGTAAAATGGTTCATTATTTTTTCAAAATATTATTTTAAAATCTACGTTGTGACTTACAATTTTAAATAATTTTTTGAGGTAATTTTTGTCTTTTTTATATAAATCCACGTCAAAGCCGGGAGCTATTTCCTTAATTCGTTTTTTTACAACTGAAAGCTCTAAATGCCATCTCTCGACATCTTTTTTTATTTTTAAAAGTTCCTGATTCTGTTCATCGTCCAAAACTTCGGTTAAATCCTTTATACGTTGGGACAACACGTGATCAACGTATTCTTTGAAGCTGGCTGTTTCTGTATTCATTGCAGCTCTCAATCCCTGGCCATAATCCGCAGTATGTCTGGAAATGGAAACCAGAAATTCGGCGAATGATAGCCCTTTCGACCTGGCAATAGCTTTGGCCATTTCCTAAAACCAGGAATTATCAATTTCTTTAAGGAGTTCAATCAGTCGAACATTTTAGCATTTAAATAAATTAAAAAATTAGTTAAATCCTTTGGTTTAGAAGAATTACCCTTTAATTTCTTACTCTGAAAAATAATATTAAGAGGGTAGTACGAATAAACCAATGAAAATAAGCACAAAATTTAATAAAAGACTTAATAAAATTCAAATGCAAATTACAAAAATGCCAAATATTTTCTGCATAGACTAAGAAATTTTGTTTCTTAAAAAAAAAATATTTATATTTTAGGACGTCATTGCATTACCTCTGGGTCCTCAAATTCGTTATATAGCTCGAGATCTATTGTTTGGAGAGGACTTTGAGGTTTTTTGCTTTTAGGAAAGGCACCAGCTTTTTGAAAAGCTGTCGTTCTCTCGCATGGCATCTTTCTCAATTGGAAATCAAACTTTTTCTTCTGCAACAGAAACAAAAATCTTCTATAGATTTGGGGTACTAGTTTTTATATGCTGATTTTTACAACCAAAAATCGTTGAAGCTGCAATTATTAGTTGGAAATACTCAAATCCAAATGTGAACTCACAGATTGTGAAGACGATGTCAACTCCGTGTCTGGAGGATAGACGTTAAAAGGAGACACAAGTTCTTTGTCTTCTTTGGTGAGTTTGGCCAAAGTGCGGGCATAATTATTTCTGATTGTTTTTGCTCTGTCTGTCTCCGCTGGTTCTGAAAGTTTCTGCACCCAACTGTCAATGACGTTCTGCTCTGTTCTGCGCAAAAAGCAATTCAAGTGAGGAATAATTTCAGAACGACCACCAAAAATGAGGATTTTATAATTAACGTCTTTTTTATTCACCGTCCTCAGAGAAATTGGCTTTTCCTTCTTCTATTTCATCCAAACTAAGCTGAAATTCTTGATCCAGATCGGCCATTGTGATTTTATTTTATTTCCTAAAGCATTAGGAGAGGTAAAAAAACTGTCCCACTTCATTGTATTCGGAAAGGAGTCGTCAAAAACAAGAACTAATTAAGACTTTGAAGTTAAATTCCTAACGAATTTAATTTTAAAGTCTATCCAATTTTTAAAAATCGTGATAACAATTTCAAATTCAGATGGGCTGTTTACAGTTTCAAACAACTCATTAACATAAATTCGAAGATTAGTTATATATAATTTTTAAATATCTTTATTGCACTTGGAGGATAGCATTATCCTGTATATTATGAATTAACATTAAAAAAAGTAAATTACAATTACGTAAAATTTATTCCTCCAAATATTCACGCCCAAAATAAGTTGTCTAAAGAATGTAATTGTTAATACCAGTAAATCAAGGGGAAACAATTTAGAATTGAAAGTCAAAAAAGAAAACAATTTTCCTGGCAGTAAAATAAACATATATTTACATTATGATAGTAAATATTCAAAATACACGAGCCTTTGTATAACTTAAACAAACCTGCTTAATTGAAAGCCATTTAATAAGTTTGAGAAATAAAATGAGCAAAAACCTGTAGAAAATTTTCCTTAAAACAAACTATATTTTGCCATTTAATTTATTCCTTTTGATTATTTTCCCAAATTAATTATTAGGAAACACCAAAAATTTACAAAGCCTTTCGTTTAGAATGGATCTACGTTTGTGATTGGTCGGTTTTCATTTGTTAAAATTTAAATAAAGTAGAGAAAAACAATTTCTAACTTGCATTAAATATAATTACAGATCTTTTCCTTTTATTCCTAAAATATTTCATTGCTGATAAAAATAAAAAAAAAGCATTTTCGAAATAAGGAAATTACTAATTTCATTTGTACACAAATTTATTTCCATTTCATGAACTCAAAGGGAGGTAACACAATTTAAAAATACTGTAGTATAATACGAAACTAACGGAGTAAGACCAAAAAAAATTTTTTTTGAAATTTCAAACCGTGCAAAATCGAAACCGAATAAATCGAGGGCAATCAGCTTATTATTATAATAACAAAATCAGTGCATTTATATTTAAAAAGATTTTTATTAATGGTGCATCTATTAGAAAATCACATAACCCTAACATCAGTTGTAAATAAATTTTCCATATAATCTACAATAAAATGATTTCTTTTTCAAAAATAAGAATGAGTTTACAAAATTCTATTAAAATCTAAATGCCAAATTTTCAAGAATTTTGTTTTCAAATAAATCATTGCTTGGTTCCTTCAAGTGCTGTATATTACAAACAGAGAAGTCCATCAGGTGCCTTTTTTCACATATTCTTTAAAAGCAGTGATCATTCCATGAAGAATGGAACTGTAAAAAAATATTTTTTATGTATTCTTTTTTCCATTTCTTGGCTAACTATAAATTATCCAATTTTAAAATCAGTGCCTCATGGTATCTCTTTATTGGAATTATAAAAAAAATTACTTATTTTTTTGAAACTTTTTTAAAAAATAAGCTTACAGCTGTTGAATGATAATTTCAGATAGTTGTTTTGGTATTATTTTACAAATTAAAATAAACTAATAATCCAATGGATTGCACTGAAACTCTTAAAAAATACATTAAAAACCTGGACAGATCCTAAATCCTATTCAGAGGCTCAAAGCAGAAATACCATATTTGCTTATTTACCCATAATTACTTAATTTTATATTAAATACAGAGAATTGAGAATAGTTAAGAAATAATATCAAGCCTGTGCTTACAATTTGGATGACTCCTCTGTATCACAAACTCCAAGGTCTTCTAACAGTTGGTTTCTGGTTAATGGTTCATTACTCAAACCGCATTCTGAAAAAATTTTTAAATTTAATCTCCATATTTGAATGATAAATATTTCATTAGATTTATACCTTGAATGAAAACTGATTTTGCATATTTATATCCATTCCATGTCAAATACTCTCTTATTAATTCATTTATAAGTAAAATTTCATTTGAAAGCTTGGGCTTTTCTGTTGTCACTTGACTATTCAAAATGTCCATTATTTTTGTCCTCATTTCTGCTTTAAATTTTCCCAACGTCCCATCATTTTCTAGAGTATCCTTGATAGCTGTAACATCAAGCAAGTTTTTTACATTATTTCACTGCATCCCTTAATAATAACTATTATCAAATTTTCTTCCAGAAAAAATATCAAAAACCAATATTTATTCAAGTTACAATTCAGTGTCCAACATTTTAGTAAGAATTTAAATGGACTTGACCTAATTAAGTTTAGGCCTATTTTAACTAACTTAAAATAAGTTAACATGTCAGATTAATGGTACTTACCCACTATTAAATCATTTTCTGTGGTCATAATTAATTATTCATAACGGTTATGGGTTGTTTGAAAATTTTGAAGTGTCAGCAGACAAACTGAGTTCAAAAAACCGGTTCACAACAAACTTAGTTTTTTTTCTTCATCTGACTTTAAATGAATGGAAATGAGTTCATTAATGATTTTTTTGTAAGGCAGATAAAGAATTTACATTTATTATTGGTTTATAATTTATGTTTTAATAACCACAACGATTCTTAACGTCACGTCACAAGACAATCTCTGTGAAAGTGAAATCAAAGGCAAATCAAAGTAAACATTACTTGAAAAAAATTTTTAATGAGTAATGATAAACTTCTAGACCAGTAACATAAAAATATCTCTAAAGTAGATTAAGATGCTTTTCACATCTTTACTTTGAAAATTTCCTCTTATAATAGCTGTAATTCATACAGGAAATAATAATCCAGTGAAAAAAGGATTATTTTTTTCAGAATAATAAAAACAGGTAATGAATATATTACTTAGGAATTTTTAATTATGTCTGAAAATCCTTTCTTCAGGTTTACTTCACTTTTATATATAAAACAATTACAAAATAAAAAACTAATATAACTGTTTATTAAACATTTATGTCAGATTATTTCTCTTTAGTGGTGGGAAATCACTATCATTAATTGTAAAATGCTGAGGAGTTGATCCATATAAATATTCAGCTTCATCAAAAGAATCTGTAGTCTCTTGCCCTTTACATTGTTTACTTGAGCTATTTATTTCTTTGCTTACATTAAATCTCAGTTTTTCTTCATCATTTCCCTGAATACTCATACAGCCTACTTTTGCCTGTATGTAACAACTGTCTGTTTCAATATCTGACCCCATGCTTTTGACACTATTACAGTTCAGATCAAAACTACTGCAAAAACTTTTAACTGAACTATTGCCTTTACTGTCCTCATTATCATCATCATTACCATTTTGCTTCTCTGTTATGGTACCCAAACTGGATGTACACTTGCCTTTAGAAAGTAGACTGTTTATTAGAGCATTATGTTGGAGCTTTGAATTCCTGGTTGCTTTGACTCTTTTCCTCTTATTGTCATCAATGAAAGAATCAAAGGGGGAATGCATATCATTAACAGAAATTTCAGTCTTTACATGATCAGATTCAGAATCAGATGTACTTTCCTGCCTTTCAGCAAGATAGTGTCTACTGTAGAAAGCTTCAATAGCATTATCACTTGATCCCAAAGGTCTTGCCTAGAATATTTACAGATTAGGTTTAAGAAATGTGTCTAATTAATGCAAAATATGGAGGCTCTTTTTAGGAAAAATTGTAATTACCAATCTAAGTTGCTTTTGAAGTTGATATTTGGACTTCAAAAAACTACCAAGAGCACTTCCTCTGCCTTTGCCCTTAATGCAAATATCATTGGGCTCTAGGCTGGCATCATTTATATTTATAGCCTCCCCCTAAAATACATAATTAAAATTGTAATTATTAAATGTCAGATAAATATTGATATTGTCTGACAATGCTATTAAACAAGAATTAATTTATGGTTATGAAAACTTATGGTGCATTAAAATCTATGACACCAAGAATAATCTATCCTCAATCTATCAATCCTCAATAAATTTTCCATTTATTGAGCAAAACTCACAGTTCTTGGATCAATGAATGAATCTGTAAGTTTTGGTTTTTGTTGAGTTCTGAATCCTCTTCCACGAGAATATAAAACTTTATACGATTCATCTTTTCCAGAAACACCAAAATCATCTAAATAAATCAGATCATTCAAAATATCGGCCTCTGAATGCCACATTATTTTCTGTAACAAAAGCAAATATTAATAAATAAACTTAGAAATGCATAACTTAATAAATGTTAAATTAATAACTGACTTGATTTTCCATTAAATAAAATATATTAATTAATAAAACATAACAAATGTAAAACAAAATAACTTAAAGCGTGAATTTAAAATATCAGGCCTCAACATATTTGGTCCTGTTTGAATGATAAATTGCACGTACGACCTCCACACATCTAAACTTTACAAAAAGTTATTCAAAACCGTACTTATGGAGTATTAAAAGTTTTATTAATCAGACTTTCATACTAAATATAATTCTAATAGAAAGAATAACAATGAAATAATTAACCATCGACTGAGGCTTTTATGTTTCAACAAGAATTGTTTAGATCGTGGCACTAGACTTAATCCTAATGGCGTGGAAAATAAGAAGTAGAAGTGAAAATGTAAAGTCAGGCAAAAAAGGAATCAAAAAAATTGTTTAGTCTTGATTTAGGTTTAATAGCAGTCAAAATACGATGCGAAACTTCTTCAGGTTTTATATTTAAGAGTATCTGAGGTCATCATAATGACAGAAGAAAAAACAGATCTTCTAGTGCAGTATCACAATATAACACATAAACTTAAAAAAAAGTGAGTATTAAGGGAACAATTTTAACTGAAATCTCTTTGGAAAGAAAATTAAAGAAATTATAAAAGTTCAGTATTTATTATTTCAGTAATTAAGGTAAATAAATGACTTTTTGGAGCAGCAAACAAAATGATAAATTACAGTTTCTCTAAGAATTGCAATAAAAAATTATTTTTCATGGTGTTTGATTTTTATGTTGCCTTCCTAAAGTAAAGTAAGAATTTGTAATTAAATAGTTTTGCTTTTAATGTTCCAGGAGAATACTGAAAAAGCCAAATCTAGCTGAGGCTAGCCAACAGTTTGGTAAGGTGGCACATTTATATTGACTGGAATATAAACTGAAACCATGGAATTAATAAAGTTTTGTAAATTTCCAGAGCAATTGGGAATCAGTTTTGAAAGAGAAAACTTGCCACAATATACTGGACTATGTTATCAAGCAGCAGCAAAATGTCAAAACTCTTTAGGAAATACTTTGGAGGAAGGATTGCTCCTTTTAAAAGCAAGCAGACAGTTTATGTCTAGTTTTTTAGAAAATATAGATGACAAAAGTGTTCCAAATCAGTCCTTTTTAAATCATAGTTATATGTTTTACAAAGATTGCTTGCAAAGGTATTATGTAATTTCTTTTGAATAAGAGAGACTCATTGTTTAAAATTTTCCTTAAGCAAAATTTATTAGAGAACATAAGAAATAAAATTTAAGTTTTGAAGTAACAGAATTTTTATGAAGTTAACAAAGTTATTTTATTAGTAAAATGAAGTCCTATACAGTCATCCATTGCTAATATTTACTCAGTTTTGCTTTGGATATTTTTAAAAATTAATGAGTTCTTGCTTTAATTAGTTAGTTTTTGCAGTTAAAATATGAGGAATAATTTTTTTAGGTTAAATGAATGTGAGGAACCAAACAAAATTATAAGAAATGCACTTATGGGTTGTATTGTTTTTGAAATGGCAGATAATTTGGAAGCAAAGGCAAACCTCCCTATAGAAGGTTTCCAAGAGTATAAAAAAGCATTGGAGCTGTTCTCTAATTCTCCTTTAGAAAGAATAAATTGCCTTCAGAAACTTATCTCATTAAAAATTGAATCAGGTGAGCTTTACAAAAAAACTGGTTTAAATAATTTCTGATTTTGTTCTTGATTGCAGGGCATTCATTTTTTTATGAAATTTTTTTTTTAGGTGATTACAGTGAATGTTTGGAATTTGCAAATGAATTAATTCAGGAATTAAAAAACTTATATGATGGAGGATTCAAAGACAGTATGTTTTGCAGCACAGAAATCACCAGAATTTTTTTACTGTTAATATTAAAACCTACTCTTCAGCAAATCACACCTCATATGGCTGAGGTTTTAGAAAAATATGCTTGGGTTGATGCTTCCAGTAGTAAGAACATGAAAGATCTATCTTTCACTCTACACAAATATGACTTGTCAATGATTGAGGATGATTTATTTTTAAAACTTAAGTCATTAGTAATGGCCTGTCAGTACTCTGATACTGAAGGTTTAGAACTTTTAGAGAAAGATTTAATTGTGCATTTAAACCATGAGCAAAAGTTTTTATTAAGGACTCTTATTAAACAATATACTGTTGAAAAGATTTGAAAATAAAAAATGTTTTGAAAAAAATAACATATAAAAAATATATTGTTATAAATTTTAAAATTTAATTTAAAAAAAATGTTTAATTATTTTCAAATAGTTTCATTTTAATTTATATGAATACCTAATTTTACGAGTATAAAAAATACCTAACTGAAACGCCAAAAATTGTTTATAAACTGCATTTAGTGCTCTAAATATTTTTTAATAATAAACAAAAGTAAGTATTTTTAAATAATAAAGTTTTTTATTTTTATATTGTTACAAAGATTTACATTTATTAGTATATAATTTAAAACCTTTTAAAAAAGAATTATCAGTTATGTAATGGTTTTTAAAGGTAAAAGCAAATTTTCATACTTTAAATAAATAAAACTACGAGAAAGAGTGGTTTGACGGATTGAAAGGAAAAGAGCGATTCATATATATACCGGTTTATTTACTTACTAATAAAAGTTAAAAAATGAATAACACAATATAAATGAAATCACGCACCATCAGCTCTACAAACTTTGTATGAGAATCAGTATGAACACTTATTAGACGACTGATTCGGCGAATGTCTGAATATAGTCTGCCTTTGCGTGCGTCATGGGGGTGGCTTTTATAGGGGAGGACGTGGCAAAAAATGTCTGCCTAATTATCGTAAGAGATCTCGGCTCTTTGTCTAAAAGTAGAATAGTTATAAAAATAACTTCTGAATCATTAGTTGCCCTTTTGTTCTCAATGGTATCGGGTTGTTCGTCAAAGGGATGACGGCTGTTGTTTGGATTTCACTGATTTGGGGGGTTAATCCTTATTTGCATCTTGTATTGACAAAGGGTGTGCGATTGAAGACTATGAACGGGGGGTAAAAACGCCCTGTCCTTGAACACCCCGCCTTTATTCGATGGTGTCTTTAACACTAACAAAGTGCGGCGACAAATATTAAAAACGACCTTATAAAAAAAGCTTAACTTTAACTGAAAGTCCCAACAAAATAAATAAATTAATAACAAGGTTATAAAAGTAATAAACTTTTCGCGTGATTTATTACTCGAAATTCCGAGCAAATTTCTGAAAAGCCGGCAGGAGGCGCTCGTGCATTGCTTCCAGGTGAAGTTCTAAAGAGAAAAGTCAGTACTCTCCCAACCGGCGGTTGGAGTACGCGTTTATACAGTTTGCTTATCGTTTGGTTTTCGCGTTTCACGTGTTTCTTCTGGAATGCATTTCTCTCGGTAGGGAAAATTTTTAACTAAAATTATATTTTTGTAATTTATGGTGAAATCTGGTATCTTAAAAATAATTAACTCTATCTTTACCTATGTTTCATTAGAAAAAAAGTTGCAGTTTATTCCCAAAATACTAAAAGTCCAAATACTTTAAATACAAGATACTTTTTTGTTATTTTATGTTTCTGAAAAATTCATTTACATAGCACTTAGTTCAGTACCTGTAATCCTTTTTTGTAAAAGAATGAAAGCCTTAGAAAAGGGACCCAAAATTTTTTGAGTAAATTGATAACCAACAGGTTTGAAACATTTTCTCATTAACATTTATTGAGGTATTTCCAGTTAAGATAACACTTTTCAAAACGATAATATTTTTTCTACCTCATCATCGTTTTTACTTTCGGCCATTCCTGAAGAATCGCCCAAGAGACCTTAAAAACTGACAGAGTAATAATTCGAATTTTCCAAGTGAACTGACCCTATTGTTACTTTTCATTAGAAATGACATATAAGATAACCCACTAAAAGAAAGGTGTGAATTGAAAGATTAATCGCCATTCTGCGTCAGTTGGGGAACTCAGCACGTTTTATTATCTCCGTTTTTTATTCTCAGGGCGTCATCTTGCAGAAAACTAGATAAATTCTCGCCTAAATGGGTTTTCACTTTTGGGTAATATTTTCATTAAACCCGGTTATGTAATAATAAAGAAGAATTCTTCATAATTTTCGAGAAAAAATAATGAGATTGATGAAAAGTGCAACCAGAAAATGTCTGTAACCGACTGTAGATTTTCTAATTCTTTTGTCTAATGATGCAAGCATTGTGATATAATTGATCTTCTAAATATACATTTTGGGCGAATAATGAAGTACTCATATTAACGATTATTGCTTATGTCAGTTTACATTAAGTTTTTACATCAGCCAAACTTTTGTTCCCATTACTCAAAAATTTACATTTCAAAATGTCTCTTCGCTAAATTTATCAATTATAGAATTTGGCACTAATTAACAATAGCCCCGAGTAAAGAAAACAAATGAGGCATTTAAAATTGGTGTTCGATGAAGAAAGTAACGAAAAGTTATTTTCTCATTGCGAACTCAACAAAATTAACGTACAATAATAACTGTTTTGTAGTTATCTCAATGAAACCGGCTATTAAAGAATAAAAATAATCGGCAAAATTTTTATCATTGAATAATGAATTTATATGAGTTAATAATTAATTAAAAATTAAAAATTATTTCCAGGCACGAGCGGTTTTCGGAATTTCGAGGCCGAATGAGGAAATCAGAGTGCGATATCTCCGCTGATAATTAAAGAGTTGTTATACTGAATGCAGTGAAGTGATCTTTTGGATTAATGAACTTTTCAAAATGGAGGCGGAGGAACTCACTAAATTGGTGGACGGCATTTATAAGGTAAAACTTTTTCGGTGCATTATTAACATTACGACTTAGTTATGTGTTGAATAATCCCTACAATTTTTTAACAATGGGAACGTTATTATGGGAAAACTATGTTTTGAAAATTTTTAATCAGCGATTTCCGATTGGAAATAAAAATGTTTTTAAATAACCGTTGAAGTATAAAGAATCAAACAATAATGAAAGGAATTTTAAGATATCCGTTGGAAAGGAAAAGAAATTTATTCGATCAACTGGAGCAGATTTATTTTCTTTCTTTTTTTAATCGTTGGGCAAATTCAAAAATAAAAAAGAAACAATTGCTTTTACCGAATGAACGAACCTCACCCAAAGTCGAGTAAAAGAATGAAAAGGTGAAATATCTCAAGGAAAGTGAAATGTAGCAGATAATTTTAAAAATTTTGTTGAATAAAAATAAAATGTGTTAGTTGTAGGTCACTTGCAGCGACTAGACAGGAGAAACTGGATTACAAACCTGTTATGTTACCTTGGATCAGTTTTTTTTTACGTAACTTCTTTTGCGATTTGTTTTCCAATTCTCTGAATTCATACTTATCCTCGCGGCCAATTCAACATTAATCAGCCCCGGGCTTAATTACCGGAAATGAATAGAATTATTTTTAAAACTTACTCCTACTGTAACAAAATTATACTCTAATTAATTTTCTCTAAATTAGTATCGAGAGCCAACAACTCACATTTATGAGCCGAATGGCATTAGGCCATTCTTCTTTAAGTAAAATCTCTGTGATTGTTTAGGTTAGTGATGCCCAATCTATGGCCCGCGGGCCATATCCGGCCCGTGAAGGTGTTGCATGTGGCCCGCTCTTTTATTCCTATATTCACATACGTATTTGGTCATTTTAGTCCATTTTAATTTTTACATAAAGGGTTATTCTAATGCTTTCTTACCTTTGGGCAAAATTTTAAATTTACGCGAACGTTTTCGAAACCATTCGGTCATATAAGTCAAAAGGACTGCTTGCATAAAAAGGTAAAAAGGGTAAAGCCAGAAAAAAGAGGCAAAGGCAATAGCGTGAGAGCAGGAACGTAGAGAAAAGAAGAAAATGAGAAGAAAGAGAAAAGGGAAGAATGAAAAATGAGAAGAAAAAGAAAAGAAGATAAAATGAGAATAAAGAGAAAAAGAAAAAAATGAGAAAAAGATAAAAGGAGAAAATTAGAAGAAAGAGAAAAAGAGAAAAAGGAAAAAGAGAAAATGAGAAAAGGAAAAGACTAGAAAATGAGAAGAAAGAGTGAAAACTAATTTTAAAGATCCATATTTAATTTTCTTATACATTGTGCCCCAAGAAATTACACCAAACTCAACTTTGGCCCGCACATTATGAAAGGTTGGCCATCACTGGTTTAGATGAAAAGGGTAAAAAAGGGTGAAGGAAAAGAAACTTAGCTCCACCTGGTCAATATATAGAAAACTGATTAAGGGCAATCGTATGTCAATCCCAAAAGCATTGTTCCAGACTATAATAAACTCAGTTGCTTGAGTGATGAAGAAAATAAAGAAGCAGACGAAAATGTATGATGGAAAAGTGCAACTACTGAACAGTTTAGAAATAAAAGATTTAAAAAAATTACTTTGAATCAAAGACAGAAGAATAACTGCAACAGTTTCAACCTCAAACGTAATTAAACAATGCATTAAAATTCACATGGTGTCATATCTTTATTGCCGAATTTTCGAAAATCCGCGCACGAAAAAGGAATTTAATTCGAGAAATAATAAAAACCGGCCGCTGATTTTTCTTCCCTTCGGTTCCGAATACAGATTACACAAAAGGAAATCCAAAAATCCTTTTTTGGCGAACAGACACTCCCATCAGATGTTCGCATACGTTAAGAATACCTGTGATTTTCCAAACTAGAATTACAGGTAACATTAAAGAGAGAGACAACCGAAAGTGGGCGGAAGAGAAAAAACTGCACAAGTCGTCATTTTGGCCTTTTTTGGCGAGACAAAGCAGAAAAGGTCTTTTTCCAATTGATTTACAGCCTCAGGGAATTCTTTTTTATTTCAACAGCCGGATTGTATTATATTCTCTGCATAAAGAAAATTTAATTTGAAAAAATAATTCCATTTGCAGTTTTTTCCAACTGCAGAAAGAAACCAAAGTAATCTGCATTTTCACTGCCCACCAATGATAACGTCTTTTACTACAATCGAATGATTTTAGGATTCCTCTGTTCAGCTTATTTGCATTTTATCTCTTTATCATATTTCAGTATCCGTTTGATCGTTCCAACTTTCGCTTCCTTTTTAATTCGTTCTGCCAGCTCATGTTGTGGCTCTGTGCCATTTTTTTTTTTCAACATTCTCCCTAGGTCTTTTTTAATGATGATTTGAGCAAGAAACTGGCGTCGACTTCTCGAAGCAGCGTGAGACGATTGCGGGGGGAAAAAAATCCAATTAATACTCGACGGGGAAAAAATTAAAACTTCATTCCCTCCCTTAAATAGCATTTATCGAAATGTCGCCTGGATCTATCACGAAACGCTGCGACATGATTGGACGTGTGTTCCTTCTACTTTACATTCGTAATGAGGGAGTCACATTTTTAAATATCTCTGCAGATGACTTCCGCAATGGATTGGGTGGAAATTGTCGACGGGGAGATTGGGTTACATAAATTAAATTCGATAATGAGGTATTTCAAGGCTGTCTCTCGACTGCGAAAACGAGATCGCCTGAGAGAATTTTGTGAACAAGTCACAGCCAAAAATTAGCTGTTCACCACACAGACAATGAAGAATGACACGTTTCATTTAATAAACATATCAGGGAAACTTCCTCAATGTCTCCGCGTGTGAGGTTTTTTCACATAAATGCCCGCCAACGTTTTCATTTTGTAACTTTCAAGAAACGAAACCGGCTTACACAATTCACTAAGAACAATGTTTGCCTTTGAAAGTGATCTCCAGTTTTACTCATGTATCCAGTCTTAATTGAAAAGTTGTTTAACTCAACCGTCTAAACAGATTTTTTACTCCCCTTTCATTAATTAAAGAGCGAGTGGAAGTGGCTGCTTTATGTTAACAGCACTGAAAGTTACACTCATCCAAAAAAAGTTTTTCTTACAGAGTTTACGTCTCGGAAAGATTTTCTTAATAAATGTTTTTTCCCCGGGAAAAACTCCCTTTTTACGATGAAAAATTCGTCTTCTTTCTAATTCGAACTCCCACCTTCGGAGCAAAACATTTTGAGTGAAGTTTGTTCAGACCGTTTAGGCTTGAATAAACTTTCAGGTACCGAAGAGATGTCGTGGCACATTCTTTGCCACAACCCGGCAAAACGTGATTAATTTGAACTTATTTTCGGATCGGATGCTGAGGCCCCTCTCAGCGCTATTCTTAACCCGAAAGGTTCTCCTTAGCTTTCTTTGCTTCGGCCATCTTCCTTAAAAAGGGAAGAGAATCGCACAAAATAACTCACTGGGTCAAAGGTGAGCATCTTCTATTTTTTTTAAAGATGAAATTGTGTTATGCAGTCGGTTTGTGGGTTTATACTTATTTTCGTAAATATACGGAAGTTATTTTGATGGCGATTTCAATTTTATTTTGAATTATTGGGTAAATTTCTCTTTATGAAAATTTGCCAATTCGAAAGAAATTTAATAGAATAAGTGTCATATTATGAGGTCAAATGGCACCGATTTAATTAATTATTTAACGACGCATTAAATTGGAGTTGTGATGTTATTAATTAAAACTTAAATCGTTTTTCTAACATTTTACAAAAATAAAAGATTATAATAAAAACGATGAGAATGAAAAGTCAATCATATTATTATCAATAATTTTAAAACTTTCAAATCGCCAATTGATGAATTGGCAATAATGTTCGAGAACAATACTATAAAACCAGCAATTTATGTAAGGGCTCATTTTTTATTAAAAAACGATTTATAGAAATCCCATCGGTTATTACAACCATAATACAGAGTATCGAGTATTAAGGCATAAATTTCCAAGTCATCCAACCGAACAAAAATGAAAGTCTTTAGGTCAGTTAGTCAGGTTTTTCAGATGTGCGATGCATTAGAGGTTCACTCTTAAAATAATTTCTAACATGATTTTATTTACGTAAATCAGGGTTAATGGTTTCATTTTGAACTCGCACATTTCTATGTTAAAAAATTTTCTTAAAAATCGCGGTGGTCGTCAAATGATTTAAAACAGTGGTGCCCAAAATACGGCCCGCGGGCCATTTCCGGCCCGTGAAGGTGTTGCATGTGGTCCGCTCTTTTATTCCTATATTCACACACGTATTTGGTGATTTTAGTCCATTTTAATTTTTAAATAAAGGGTTATTCTAATATTAGAATAACTTTCAATGGGAGAATAACTTCAATTTTAAATTCGTTCTTAACTTTCGGCAAAATTTTAAATTTACGCTGACTCTTACACTTTGGGTTTACCTTCTTTTTTAGATTCTGTCAAAGAAGTCAAAAGGACTGCTTGCATAAAATGAAAATGAGAAAAGGAGAAAAGGAAAGAATGGAAAGAAAGAGAAACTAAGAAAAGGGGAAAAAAGAAAATGATAAAATGAGATAACGATAAAAAGAAAAGAGGCTAAAATGAGAAGAAAGAGAAAAAGATAAAAAAGAAGAAAATGAGAAAGAGATAAAAGGAGAAAATGAGAAAAAGAGAAAAAGGGAAAATGAGAAGAGAGTAAAACCCAAATTTAATTTTCGCATACGTTGTGGCCCGCCAAATTACACCAAACTCAACTTTGGCCCCCACATTATCAAAGGTTGGCATCACTGATTTAAAATATCTATAAATGCAGTAACGGAAATTAGCGGAAGGGAAAATGGAGTTTTAAGCGCAGGCGAAGGTGAAATCACGTTGTTTTTTCTGTCCAGACAAAACATTCTACTCTTAAAATTTTATTCGGCCACTTGAAGAAGGTTTCAAATGAAAACTTTTCTTCAACCGTTAAACGGTAGTGTCGTTTGTTAATGACCTTTTACTTGTAACTGAATTAAAAGGCGATGAAGTGAAAAGCGTTGTCATTAAAAGTAATTATCGGACGGATCGATGATATATTTTTTAGCCAAAAACTTGTTATAAATCTTAAACGGGAAATCTGTTTATTAGTCGGATGAAAAACTGATGATTGATTTGATGGATCCGTAGAGAAATTAATTATTTGATCAGTTGCTTAAAAGTGGAATTTTCAACTTCCTTAAAGTCCCCTTTTTCAAAGTAAAAAACATGATTTTTTTCTCGGGACTTCAAAACGTGCGAACTCAGTGAAAATTCGAAAGTTACGACACGAATTCAGTTCTTCTTCTTAAAGGGAAGCAGAAAATATGAAAATGGAAACTTGCCGGATTATAAAAAGAAATCTAGTGAATTCGGGGGAAACCTACTAATTTCAATTTAATTTTAGCTTCATAAAAAAAGAAATCTCATTTAATTAGCTTTTTGCACTTTTTAATTATTACAACTTAAAATGAAATTCAAAAAAGAAGCTTTTAAGTGATTCATATATTAACCGAGCATTTAGTTAAGATGTTTATTTATTTATTGTTTAATTAGATTTAATATCATGGGGGTTTTTAAACAACTTTTTTTTTATTGTTGAAAGTAATAAATCATTTTATACGATTCACTAAGTAAGAACTTTACGATTCATTCACGAAATGATTTTTGAGAATTAATTAGGAGTCTTTCAACCACAGTTTTAATTGATTAACTGACAGTAAAGTACACAAAATCAGAAACCTGATTTACGAGTGCTCTATAAAAATTATAATTTGGTATATTTCACCCGGGCTTTGGTAAAAGATAATATTAAAACCGATCAACCCTACTTTCATTTACTCATTTGGGGCACTGAAGCAACTTCAGACAAGTTTACCTTAAATGCCACTATTGATTATTCCATCTAAGTGCACTGGGGACGCAATCAGAAAAACCGGTGTGAATTTATTTATTAGACAATTATAAAATAATTGTAATAATAACGGCCGACTGATGGAAAAATGAGTTCGTTGGGTGCGACGACGACGGTTTCGAAGATGGCCGAGCTTTCTTATTCTAAAATTAAGGATTAAGTTAGTCGATAACTTGAAGCAAAACCACCGCAAGGCAGTCGCCTGCTGTCAAGAATGGAAACACTAATAAATTTAATAAATTTATGAACAGACATTTTCTTGGATTTATTTTAAAGTCGGGTTAACGCAGAAATTATTGAAGGCGTTACCGAATGGGGAGTAATAGTGAATCAAAAAAACCTTGAGTAAAAATTATTAGCACTTGTTTCGGTAATAAAAAGGGGGGAAAACAAAATGAAAGTTTGTGGTGGTTTTATTGCACTATATTTATTCTTTTTGTAAGAGTTTATTGGGTCGGACCAAGAAAGACAAACATAAACAGGAAACCGTAGAAAACCATTTCGATCCCCTGAGGTCTGTCGACAACAACAATCGGGGTGTGTTTTAGGGGTACACTTTATTTGCTAAACATTATTTGCGTCCCTACATCCGCATATACTGTCTTTAATAAACCGATGCATAAATTAAGACCGAATTTGACTAAAACGATACAAAAAAGTATAATTAAGATTAAATTGATTAATATTTAATGTCATAATTACAAAAGAACCCAGAAATTTAGAAATTATAGAATTAGAAAATTTAGAATTTAGAAATTTTAGAATAATATTGCAAACGTTTTTCTCAAATCTTAAAATGGAGATATTCTGGTAGTGAAGAATGCAAAGAGAACTGAAGGTGAATCTCCCAGAAACCGTTTTACTTGTTCTTTCTGTTGTTTTAGTTGGGTTCTTTCCACTTCTTATACTTGAAGCAATTGGGAAAACTAAATATTGATTTTTTCCAAAATGTAATCATGGGAATGCTTTTTGCATAAAAGCCCCTTTGAAGTAAACGATGGGAGTTATTTTGCCATGGGACAACCCTTATTTAAGAAGCCCTCGGAGCGATCTCTTATGTAATTATACGAAAATATTCCATAAATTCCATATTTCACTACAAAGGAACTTTTTCGAGTGATAAACTATGAAACTGATACTTCTTTTTAGCCTTTTAGTCTTAAAACAACTCGAGCAAAAAGTTCAGCAGTTCTTCCATCTTTTTCATGCAGTGTTAATATTTCCAGAACTCGTCTTCTCTCTTGGAAGATAATTAACATTTTCAAACGACTTCCTTCTGAAGGATCACAGGATTTAGGTCATTTTCCTAACTCACGTGGAATGCAAAAAAAAAAAAGTTAGAAATTATAACGCCCGCTCCTTTGAGGTGAGCATGTTGGAAACGGGTGCTCGCGCCATTTGCTTTTTCGTTCAAGGTTTTGGTCACACCTTAATTATGTTGTCTTTCGGTGGATTTTCTCGTTATCTTTCCATCACAATTGGGAATTTAGCGATTGATTCTGCTCCTACAATTACAGACTATAAAAGGGTTACCGTTAATCAGAGAAGAATGAAGATGTGATGTCATAATAAGGATGAAATCATTCTTGGAATAATCCCGGAACTTTTCAACAGAGCAATCTTTGGTTTTCCAATACAGTTACTATTCCATGAAAATTATTAAGAATGAAATAAAAGAAAAAAAATTTGGCGGTCGCTTCTCAATATCGCTTTTATCATTTTATACTTTGTAATTAGAGTCGGTCGTTTTGTTTTATCCAATTTTTAATAATTTTATCGGCCAATTAAATTAATTATAATTTCAATATGACCTTGATACTTATTTTTAGTTGACTTTTTGTAGACCAAATGGTTATGTTAATAGGCCGTAAAATACGATCTTTTCCCCTGTCAATTCTTTTGGCGCACGGATTTCAACTCCCGGAGCTAAACCGATACTAAGCCACCTATTGCTGCTGGCATGGGTGGAAAGTCGCAGGATCTGGTAGATTAGAACAATTTCATGCAGACATGTTACTGGAATAAAAACAAGGAAAATGCTAATTGCGGGCGGTTCATTTCTAGTCGACCTTAAAGAGGTCCTTATGCAGACAGACACGACTGGATTGTTTGGTCAGAGTGCACGAGGATTTACAATTGTTGTGCATTTGTGCATGGATTTGGCACGTTTCTTATGAAATTGGATTACAAAATAAAGCTTTCTTGACGGATGACGTCCTTTTTCCCCCGGAGGAGAAACCGAATAGACTGTGAAGGGATATGAAGCTCCGGCATATAAAAGGACTCGACCTTAGAATATGATGACGAAGTAGAGTGTAATGTTATTTTGAGAATTTAATTTGTGAAGGTTGAAATACATATTGCATTGAAACAAGTTCTTGAAACAAGGACTGTATTTTTCGCGTGGACGGTAAACAAAAACGTGTATGTGCATCTGATTTAAAATTCGAAGAACTTTCAAACTTCTCTATTGTTTCGTTTCTCTTTAATTCAGTGGAACAGGAAAGTTTCAGTTAATGTAATTACGAAATTTTCTGTATCTGCTAACAATTGAAAGAAAAAATTTTTTCGGAGCTTCTTTCTTTTGTTAGTAAAATTCAATGCAAATTTGGACGTTTTTTGTTATGAATTTTGAGCATAAAAAAATACCCGGGGTTTTAGGATTAATAAAATCTGTTTCCTAAAAGAAGTTGTCGGTTGCGGCACAATTAAGAACAAAGATTTATGAAATTTATTTAAAATTTGTTAAAAGAACTGAGTAATCATACAAACAGCGCACTTTATTATTAACCTAACCAGCATGGCGGGCGCACAGCATTGCCAACCTCTGCTGTGGCTCGTATTGCCAACAGCATCATCTTAACAAAATTTGCGAACTTATAAATTTTAAAATAAAGTTCCAATTCTCTGATAGTAAATGATTGACAGATAAAAATTTTGTTTGTTATTCCAAGATTCGCCGGAAATAAAGATGTGAATGAGTCAGAGTGTAGTGATTTCTAACGGAGGTAATTGAAGGCCAACCGCACCGGCGTCTAATTGCAAACAAAGAAGAGACCACAGAGGTCACGCACCATTGCATAATGGAGGCACCAGGTGTCCGGTATCCGGAGACCCGGTTTCTCAGAATAAATTCCGCCCAACCCAGTTTATGTAATTTGTTGGTGTCAATTAATAAGAACTTTTAAGGTGATCAACTAAACGGTTATTTATGAAAAATTGTCGCCGACGGAGAATAGGGACACCGTTGAAATGAAAACTTTTCACAGTTATAAACGGGTTTGAGTCCGACCTGAAAAAGTGCAATGCCATGCGGAGCTCTCTTTATTTAACATTTAATAATTAGACACAATGACGATAATAAACATAAATTATTATATATTAAAGGAGTTGTAGAAGTTTATTAAATTTTATCCGCATTATTTAAGAGGTTCGTATGACCTTGAAGTTTAATTGAATAAGTTTAATTACGAGATTAATTAACTGACAATGATGTGCATTTTAAATTATGGTCATAAAACATCATTTTCCGTTTATTTTCATTTATCATATTTTCATGGGATTTCCGGACGGCAATTTTATTACACATCTAATTAGACGCCGATATGCACAAAATCATGGAAGTGTTTAATAACTTTTTTGATTTCGAATCGACTTTACTCTTTGTTCTGCAAATTTTTTAAGCCTTTGGAAGTATTAGAAAGTATTTAAAAAAAACGAGAGTTGCCTTTCATTAGATACTCTCAATATTACACGGGATTTATGGCACCCATGCTGATTTTTGCTCGCTTTTTATGTACCGTGAAGGCTTGTAAAATTTACTGGGGGGAAAAAACTCTTTATTAAAGAAAGAGAAACCGAAATATGTTAGTCCATAATTATATGGTATTATGAAAGATTAAATTTTACACAGACGTTGGCTAAATTCTCGGATAGTGAGTACTCAGAAGAATTATTCAATTTTGGGTGATGTCCTCAACAATTCAAAATGGCCTCTGAGGGAATCACAGAGTTATTTATAATATTTGGCTTGAAAAGCTGGGCATTATTTTATGATGGTACAATTTCATCAATGAGATTAAAACTTTAGGCTGTTGTTGGTGTTCAATGCACCTTAATTGAAAGGCCTAATTACTCGTGCAATTTCATCACGTTCTGCACTTAAAGCAGTAATTGGAAGACAGAAAAGAATGATTAAATCACTTCTGAAGTTCTATTCGGAGATAAAAGAAGAATCTGCCCAAAAAAGGTCAACGAATTCACGTTACATAATAACAGGTTTAGTGGTGTTTTGCTCTATTCATTAACATTTGCAGTTTTTATTTGAACCGTCTGTCAGTTACTGTCTGAACTTCCTCGGAATTCCTCTTTTGATTGTCAATTCCTAAATTCCGCACAGAGATCTTTTGTGCGGTGTTTTTCGTCAGTGGTACCAATGCTGACATTTCACAAACACTTCTTTCGATTTTCACACTTCACTGAAAGCGACATTTACGATTTGAACTTCTAAAGAAAGTGAAACTTGAAATGGAAGTAAATTCTATTTTCTGTTTTAGGCCATTTGAAAGTTAAAAATACAATTCGAAAAAGGGGAAAAATTTAAAAATATTTAAACCCTCTTTATGCTGTAGGCAACCCCTATAAATTGCCTGGGGGAATGTGAAATCTTTTGGAAGACTTTTGCATGTGTAGCTTATGTTATAAAAAATAAATCGATATCTTTTTTAAATAAAAAGAAGCCTTCGGTAACTTTTAAATATTCAATCATCCCCTTCTCATCCTTTTTAACACAGCCATTTTTGAATAGGAATTTTTTAAAGTCATGTAAGCGCTAAATCCAGAAAACAGCTTGGGACTAAAACCCCTGGAGGAATACATCTACAATTAATTCTTTTCGCAGCCTCACCGATTTTCAAGTATAAATGGTGTCTAATCCAGTTTTCTGTTTTTATTTCCAGAACATTTTGGATAAATTCAACCCTGGCGCCAGACAGATGATAAATGCCGGGAAAGCATACCTTAAAGCACTTCATGGTAAGTTATGCACTGTCTTTTTCATTTGAGGAGAAAACTGAATTTTTAGAACAGCCAAAAATCTTTAAATTATCATCCGATTAAAACCTATATCCGAATGGAACCTCCTTTTGGAAAAAATCTCCCCCAAAATTTTAAAACTTTTCACGTAAATTCTCTCTGAAATGTAAAAATTAATTATTGTTACTAAGATTTATTGTTCAATTAAAATTACAACACAAAAGCGAATTTCAAGTTAGAAAACCATTGTAACTTCGGTTTTTCTCAGTGTAAACTTTTTGGATTTTCACAAATTGACTTTCCAAATGTACGCAATTCAAAGAAAGAGAAGATTTCCTTCCACACAGAGCTGTGATGAAAAAAGATATTTTCTGAAAAGAAAGAAAATGTCGAAAAAAAGAGAAAGACTCGAAAGAGTGAAGGGCGACATGAGTCACATTAAGAAAGAAACAAGAAGCACTTTTCAAGAAATTCTGAGGTCGAGAACCCGAATGAGATGAACAAAAGAGAACGAAGAAGAAAGGAGTGTTGGAAAAGGCAAAAAAGTAAAAAAAACTAGAAAAAATAGATCGTTTCTGAAGATGGCGAAATGGGAAAAAATTGGATTTAGAGTTTTTCGAAACAGCCAAAGAGAGTGTGGTTTTCGCAAAAACTGGCAAATGACGTCTTTATAAAACATCATAATTCGTAAGATAATTATGCAGCAGATGTGCTTAATACCTAATAAATAAGCGTTAATAATTTTTTATTTGCATAATTTCCCGAAATAGAAAAGAGGTATTCGTATACGCGAATTTTCAGCGTTGGAATTTCGCTCGAAAACCCTAAAATGAGGAAATTTTATTCGGGAAAAACCACGAAAATTCATTAAAAAGTTAGTTTTAATGTTGTATATTATGGAAAAAAAGTTAAGAAAGAATTTCCGAGGGAGACGAAAAATAAAAGAAAGAAGAAAAGAGAAAAGCCTCGTCTCGGCTTTCCGGTCACATTTACTTGTTCATTTAAAGACTTTCTTCATAACTGTTTTTCGCCATTGTTACGTGTAATGCATTGCTTTGAGAGGGAACAAAATTGAAGGGATCCAAAACAAAAATATATTTTGCTTTCTTTTTATGAGGGAAATCGGAAGAGGAGTTTTCGGTTTGGTTGAGTTTCACACACGAACAACTTAAAATTAACATTAAACAGAAGTTTATATTCGTAAAAAACAAATAATATGCATAGTTTACTGATTTAATTTGTTTTCATTCTGTAATATATTCATTTTTCACAGTGATAATTCCATAATTTGCTTTCTCAATTTGGCTCTAAGCAATAAATAAATGCTTAACAGGTTTTATTTCCTTTTGATGAGTTTTAATCTTAAATCAGTGGTTTCCAAACTGTGGGGCGCGAGACTGTTGCAAGGGGGGCATGTGGCTATTTCCAAAATATTATTTTCGAATACAAAAAAAAAATATATATTCTTCTTTTGTTCTGCTATTATATTTCTTATAAGAAATATATTACACAGTTTAAATGCACATTTATTTTTTTAAACACACATACTTTTACGTAAATATACGAATTTGTAATTAAATAATTATACAAATACAAAAAAATAATTATAAAAATAAAAAAATAATAATATAATTAATATAAAATAATAATATATAATTATTAACAATTATAAATAAATTATGCAAATACAAATTATAATTATAATTATACAAAATACAAATTGTAAATTTGTATAATATGGCAATTAAATCATAATATAAAAGACAATCAAATTATGAAATAAGACGATTTAATAATTATAATAATATTATAGACAATATAATAATAAGACAATTTAAATTTTTACAAATTTATTTACTGGGAATTAAATAAATTATAATATCAGTTGAGTATTTATGAAATTTGATTTTTAGATAAATTAGCAGGACGCAAAAATTTGTTTTTTAATGGAGGCACGCCAATTTTTTTTTTAAAAGGGGGCGCCGGTGCGAAAGGGTTAGAAACCACTGCCTTAAGGAATCAAATGGCGAATGTCTTCCGAAGAAGATTGCATGAAATTAGACTAAAGCAGATCGGGAAACGGAAGTTTAAGAGATCCCGAGGCATTGCGAGTTTATGAAGGAATTTTCAAAGCGGGAAAAGACTGCGAAAGAGAAAGAAAACGGGGGAAAGCTGCCACTTTAACAGAGAGAGAGAGAGAGAGAGAGAGAGAGAGAGAGTGGGAAAAGTTAGAGCGGAAGCATTCAAATGCCGTAATTAATATAAAGTATTTAATTGTTCGCCCTTTTCGGGCGTAATAAAGACCAGACAGCGCAAGAAAAGTTTGCTTGCGAATTCTACTGCTTATTCTCTTTATTTTCTCCAACTCTCTTTCTTTCTTTTCGTTACAGCCCAATAATGGAATACATTTACAGTCCGACGTATTAAATTCAAAATGAAAAGCCCTTTAGGAATATTTGTCCAACATATTTGTATCCTTATTAAAAATTTTATTTACTCACTTCAGATCCGATTATCAAAAGTTACAAAATTAGTTTTAAAACAAGAATAAAGCCGAAACGAGTCTTCGATAGAAAAACCATTTAAGTGGAGATTTACCTAATTTGGTTATCATTGAAATTATTAAATGGAATAATTTTTATTTGAGGCCTACACACGAGGGAGAAAGTCCACATATTTTAATATATAACTCTTTTTAATTATGAAAAGACAGTCTTTGAATAAATCAGACTATTTTAATTACCTCATCGTACCTCTTAAATGTCATTGGCAGAGATCTCATAAAACTTTTCTTCTGTATTTTCAACTTTCCACTGATTTAAGTTTTCAAAATTAAATTCGTTAAAAGGAAACTGCTGATCCGCTTTTGATGACACACTGACATAGAAATTTGTGGGAATGATTTTTCTGACCGGAAAACTTCTTTCACGGGAACAAAAAGAGAGAAAATTGGGGAAGAATAATGGATCCAAGGTCAGAACATGGCGACCGCCTCGCAAATAGCGATCTTATGTAAAAACACTGATTTTAGGTTCCGCGTCAAATTTGCATTATATAAGTTTCGGTCGGTTGAACCAGGAAATGTTTATTGGAGTGATGGTATGCAGCTTATGACAATCCAATTACATAAACTGCTTTTTCAGATTTTCTTTAAAATGTCCATTTTATGTGATTTCATCTTCTTTTTTATCGCTTTATCCTAAAAATCGTTTTATCATCCGGTTTAAACAAAAAAGGTGGTTCAAGGACGTCCTCCCTCGCAGCTGACTGATACTTAATTCACTGTTGCTGACACAGCAGTATGATGTGAAAAATAAACGAAATTATAATAAACGTTTCCAATTTTATATTAAAAAGTCATTTTATTATTTTATTTTCATCTTAGAATATATTTAGAGTTATAAAACTCATCTTTAAAATTGTTGTTTGTTGTTCTTTCGACAAAATATATAAAAATAACTGTATTGTATAAGTTACACTAAAATACTCTAAATCAGTGATGCCCAACTTATGGCCCAGGGGGCAATATCCGGCCCGTGAAGGTGTTGCATGTGGTCCGCTCTTTTATTCCTATATTAACATACGTATTTGGTGATTTTAGTCCATTTTAATTTTTAAATAAGGGGTTATTCTAATATTAGAAAAACTTAATTTGAAATTCTTTCTTACCTTTCGGAAAAATTTTAAATTTACGGTGACGCTTTCGAATTCATTCGGTCATATAAGTCAAAAGGACTGTTTGCATAAAAATATGAAAAGGGTAAAGCCGGAAAAAAGAGACAAAGGCAGTAGCAGGGACGTAAAGAAAAGAAGAAAATGAGAAGAAAGATAAAAGAAGGAAATGAGAAAAAGAGAAACGGAGAAAAAGAGAAAAGGGGAAAATGAGAAGAGAGTAAAAACTAATTTTCTTATACATTGTGGCCCGCGAAATTAAACCAAACTCAACTTTGGGCCGCACATTATCAAAGGTTAGCCATCACTTTTCTAAATAAAAAAGCAAAGAAATTTGAAATTTTGCAGATGTTAAAGAAAACTAAGTATTCCAATTGAAAAATAATAGAACCTTTTAAGGCGTTTTAAGCAAGAAAATATTTTTATTTGAGGAACGCAAGCAAATATTTTCTTCACTTAACAAAATATTCTCTGCAAAAGTGAAAACCCTTCGAAGTGAAATGTATTCAGTGCAAATGCACCGAAACAGCTTAATAATGACATCGTTATACTTTTCAGATTAGCAAACTATTTTATTCGGTAAATTTCAGTAAATAATTCGGGGTTTGCGCTTTTTTTCGGTACCGATATCCATGAGTTCGTGCGTGCAATGATTAATTTCGCTTTTTTTTGCTCTGTATAAAATAATGTCGAAAAGGTTTCCAAACAAAAAAAACAATTTTACATCGTTTCGTGAATGCATTTGATTTGAAAGTTGAGTCAATCTTTTATTCCGAATTAAATAAGTCGTCAAATAAAACCCAAACGAGGATATATTCGAGTATTCTCAAAGGACAATAATCAAAGGCAATTATACTGTAAACACAATTCGCACTAAAAGAACATTTTTCAGTACTCGTAAATATAATTTTTTAATAGTGATTTTTATAACCGCAGCAGATTTCCCACTTATTCTCCGCAATGTGAATTATTATTTTTTTATGGTTGTGGTTGCGGAGACACCGCTTTTCATTGGAATTAAAAAAACCTTTTGTTAAAGTCTTAACTTCAAATAAAACTTGGCAACCGTTTTCTTATGAAATCTAAAGTTAAATTATCAGGTGAGAGAATTAAAGTGCCCGAGGAAAACGAGGTTTGCCTTCTAAATTTCCCTCAGTTTAGAATTTCAAAGAAATATTGATTAGCATTTGAATCGAATCTCCGGTATCGTTTCACTGAAATGAAATTAATTTTTACTCAGCTAAAGCAGTTTCCTTTGGGCTTTAGATAGAGAAGCCGAAGTGATGTAAGAGGGCTCTTGACTAAAATGCTAAAATAAACTTGTTTTTATAAGGAGAACCGGAGCAGCCCAACTGTAGAGAAATTTTTTAATAAACTCTCAACAACTCAACCAATGGACCTGTTTTAAATTTAAATATAAGTTCTTAGCTTTTTTTAATAAGTGTGAAAAACGAGTTACTGGCGCCATAGTGAAATAGGTATTTTTATTACGTGTCCTCTTGTGGGATTTTTCTTTGGAATTTTTGTGGTCTTATGCAGGCAAAGAAATTTGAATTTGTCCGATTGCGATGCATAGTGAAAAGTTTTGTCAAAATGTCCACCGTTCTCTTATAATTGAAGAAGCAAACGAATTCATTGTTGGAAAACCCATGAAAAAATCGTGGTTGTTATGAATAAAAGCAAGTTTTTAAGCAAAAAGGGGAGAAAGGCGTCTCTCTCTGGAAAGTAGCTGAAACCCCGGCTAACATTGTTCATGTCCTGGCACATTGTCAAAACAGTAAAATATCTCCGAACTTGATTCACTGCCTTCCCTCACTAAAATCTTCGAGGAGGATTTTTATGTTTTTCTTTTTTTATGTCAATTCTGGTTTTCCAAATACTATCCCTCAGGTGCTAATTAAAAATCAATTGACTTTTTTTAATAATTTTGCGTACAGTTTTGGATGAGAATTTCTGTTTCGTCTTTTTCCTTTGAAAAAAGCACTTCCGGTGCCTTAAATATTATCTTTCTCTCATGCAAATTATGGATTTTTATCTCTACTTTTGCGCCGTGGTTCACCCCGCGGATATCTTCCGCAAACCGCTGTCTCAATTAACATTCCACCGAAAAATAGCATAATGGCACTGATGATCAAACTGCATTCCTTTGCAGTGTGTTGCATAAGGTGACACATTGTTTGCGGTTTCCCTTTGTTTAGAGCGTGACAGATGCCTTAACAAGTGCTCAGAGAAGTTAACACGGAGCTCTTTCATGCTGAAGATGATTAAAATAAGTGTCGATGTGAGACTTCCATCGCTGAAATGCATAATCACCCCCAAAAATTAAGTTGGTATTACTGAAACAAAAAATAACGGCTAATACTTAAAAAGAAATTTAGGTTTATCTCATTTTTAAGGTAATGAAAATTTAAAAAATGATTCTCAAGCTTACTTATTAACATTAATAATCATGGAACTGCTGACTCTAAAGAATTTATAATTATTATATTATTAATAGATAGTTTATATCGGTTGGCTTTTCTTATTCTCTGCGACTTAATAAAACTAATTTCTGACCGGTGATAGTCACGAGCAAGTTGCAATAAATTTTAAGCGTGAAATAAACCGAGAACGTGTTCGTTGTAACTCGGAGGATAATTTCTAAATGGAAAAAAGTAGGGGACCAAAGTCCGATGCAATTCTCCATCTAAATCCTCCGGAAATTTATTTTGTTTTCATTATAATGTAATAGCCATCGCTTCGGACGGCGGTGACTTTCATTTGAGACGAAAACCCATTGTTATTCAATGAAATTTATTTTGTAAAGAGAAAATCTGTTCAAAAGGCAGCGAATGGGCTAAATCAGATAATACGTGAGAATTAGGTCATTCGATACGAATTATATAATTCGCCTGGATAATTAGGAAAAAATATAATATTTTAAGGGACAAATTAACCCTTTTGCGGTGGTATAAATTTGTGTATGGGTATCTATTGGTCGGAATTAATTTGTTTGGAAAGAGCAGGGATACATATACATAATATTCAATAAAATTTAGTCATATTTTAACACGAGAGAATCTCTAATTACTGAAAAATACAATTTATAAAATATTCTTTGGAATTATACAATGCACAACTTTTGTTTAGATTAAATTTTGTTATCTCCAATTATATTAGTTGACGAAAAGGTTTAATAGAATTAAACTGGTATAGGAATGCATTCAGTATAAGATTCGTATATATTCGTATAGTTCCTTGCTGTGGTGGCTGAGAGTACACATACGACCGCTAAGGATTAATTTTGTAAAACAAATTTAACATAAAGAGAATATGTATCTGCTAAAAAGTAAAATAATCGATCACATATACGGCGAGAAAAAAAATAATATGGGACATTTTGAGATGTTTGACTCAATCGGGATGCGCCACTCTGTCGCCTTCTTAATTTGGTTCCCCTCGACAACCCCAAAGTGTATATACTGTAAGTAATAAATGGAACGGGGGAGTATCAATGTAACTCATTCTGAATAACAATGAACATGGAAAAAAGAACCCCTCATCCGGATATTTGCCTACATTGCATTGCAAGGGTTATTTAGAATCCCTTCGATCCCCTCTTTTTGCATTCTCATAAGAACCTTCTCTTTTATTTCTTTATTAGATTCTTTCACTTGCGGAATGAATTTATCAGGTTTTGGGTGCTTTTCGCCCGAATATTTTCTCTAAAAAATCCCGGTTTCAGTTGTCATTACAAAAGTTGCTTTTTATCTATCTTTTAGTGTGCTTAAACTGCTGAATGGTTCTCCCTCGACTCAAATATTGAGTTTGTTCGACAGCCGAAAGACAAGGGGTGAATTTTCTAATAATATATAGTATTTTCCAAATCATTTATTTCAAAGATGTTCGCCGACTAAAAGTGATCACTGTAAAAAAACATAAAACAGCCATAGACTTACTTTGTGTGTTAATGCATTTATATTCCGCCATAAAAGGGTGAGTTTGGACAATAAAAAAGGTCATTGCTTTTCTCAGATCAGTCTCTGCAGTGTAAAGAGGGAAAATCCCAAAGGTATTTCACCACGAATGGTTTTACTTTTGTTTTACCCAAACATAATTTCTGCTTTATTTTTTTCTTTTGAAAAAAGGAAACGATATTAGTTAATTTCATGGTCACGCTTTGATCTCGAAAGGAAAAACCTGCTTTTATGTTTAAAACCGTGAAAACGTCCCTTCGGTCAAACGTCTTCTGCTTTTCCTAACTTTATCTTCTATTTTGCATAATTTTTAACTCTTTGTTTTCTATTTGCACACGAACCTAATTTCCGGTAACTTTTGACTCGAAAATAAAAACATTCATTCTGTCATTGCGTCATTCATTTACAACTCAAAAGCTTTCGAGAAAATTCGACAACAGAAAATAACACTTCATTTTGGGATGGAGTCTTGGCTTTTTCTTAAATGTATGTTTTTTCAAATTGTAAATTTTTGGGTGGTTAATTTATTATTGAGCGAAATTTCGGTTAAATATTGATAGAATCAAAATTTCCCGGAAAAGACGACCTCAGCACTTAAAAAAGTAAGAGTTTGTGCAAATTAATGAGAAAATATGAAAGGATAGTGTAAAGAAATGTTGGAAATAGGTTTAATAGATATTTAGTGTGTATGTTCGATGATTGATATGTAAACAAACTTTATGTTCATTTTCTTCTGCTGTACTCAGCTATCAGGTGCCTTCCAGAGGGAACTCCAAAAGTGGTCTCTGGATGTACAAATCGTTTAAGTTTCTGCTCATCGATTTTTTAAGAGGAAAATTAGATTTTTTGGAAAAAGGCGAAATTTTTGTGCTTTCAATTATGTTGTCACGGAAACGTTTATTCTTTTGAGTTTCTTTCAGTTTAAACTGAATCACACAGAAGTCAAATCCCGGATTTAATTAAATTACAATTCTGTCGAGCCTTTATAGACGTTTGCACTGGTTTATAATTTCGTTAGGGAATTTCTCAATCAGTCACCGACGCAGCTGATGTTCATAGCTTCGTTATTAATTTCAGATGTCACTTTTATTGACAGCCGATCTTTTTCTTTTTTTACACAATAGACCGTAAGGAATTTCTTTTTTCAAAACTGCGATGGATATAAATTCGATCTCTCCGATTTAAGTTTAGTGAAAATACATAAACTATTTGAAACGAAACCCTCCGTTAAGTCTTTGAACTCTCACAGGCCTTAACCAGAATCATTCCTTCGTTTTCATAGACTTTCAAACAAATTCCCGATGGGGGAATAAATTAGTTGAGGAAATTAAAAATCATTTGGCCGACGCCCCCGCTTTTGACGGACGGAAGCATTCATTCGAATATTCCGGGATCTCTCAGAGGAAATTCGGGATAAATTACTTGAAAGAACTTGTTAACGTCGGAGTACAAGAATGTCACGGAGTTAATTTACAAGTTTCAAAGACTGTTATGAAGTTATGAATTTTCCTTTCAAACATAAAAAGACATCGCTTAATTGAAACGGTCAAAAGAAGAATTTCATTTACATCGAAACGGATAAATTTCTTTTTTCATTATAGACTTCATCATAATCTAAGTTTCATCGCCACAGACTATATAAGTAGGAAAAATCTGCTCTAAATGGGTTTACCGAAGAATAAAAAGCGAAAATAATAAAGTTCAAAACTGGAGTGAGAGATAAAAAAAGCATTATGTAATGTAAACAACAAAAGTAAAGTTAAAGAACAATAGAAAGACGAAAATGTTGGAGAAAATATATCAGAGCAGAGACTTTTATTAATAGAAAAAAGAAAACTAAAGCTTTTATGGAAGGAAATGAAAAAGTAAAAAAATATCTCAGACGTCATTTTTTCTCTGTATAAGAAAACATTCCCTGAAATGTGTAATTCGCAAATTACACAAAGAAAAGATAAACCAAAGCATCAAGTCATAAAATTAAAATAATATCGATAAAGTTTCGGATAAAAACTCTTGAAAATGGAATATTGGCTCTCAATGAGGAAAAAGGGGTGAAAATCCACTAAAAACCCCCAAAATAGTCTCCCCTCGCCCACTTTACTCCATCTTCAGGGTTACTCACTTTATTCCTTCACAACTCAAAGATATTCTTCGGTGTTATACTGAGTTTTCATGAAAAGATTTTGCAGCAAATGAAAAACTAAGACAGCGCAAGTTTATATTTTAATTTAGAAAAAGGGGAGGAAATGGCTGCGAACGTAACACAATCACCGGCTTTGAATTACCGTAAATCGAAAAGAAATTATCTTCGTTTTTTTATCTTTTTCCTTCTTTAAAAAAAAACTGACACAGAAAGAAGAGAGGAAAATCTCTCAATTTAAGTTTCTTAATCTGGAATAATCCGAATGCAAATGTTGTTGAGATTTCACTCACTGATTCAATAAAATGGCGGTTTATTGAAATATTCATGTTTTTTATATGTTTACTTAACCATAATTCGGTCATTTTAATGTGCTTTTACAATTCAGCTCTATATAAAAAGCCTTAAAATTTTGTTTTTGAGTCATAAAATCCTCATTTTTTTGTTATTTTCAGGAGCTGCCGCTGCTTCCGGACTTTATATCGAAACAATAACAAAACTTGCCAAACAAGCTCAGCAGGGAACATGGGGTGGTTCCAGAGACATAGGTAAGTTTTTCCTTTATTTTCTGCTAATGTTTACATCTCAGACCAGAGAAAATAGATAAAATGTCGCCCGTTTTTATAATTACAACATTATTTTCATTCTCAGCTTCCGCAAACTCTTCTTTATTTAAATATGAATATCAGAATTGGAAATTATGTCCGTTTTTATTTCCTCTTTTTATTCAGCGATTTCATGATTAATTATCTTTTCTTGAACGCTCTTAGTAAAATAGAGGTCTTAGTATGTTCTGATAATTAAACCGATAAAATAAATTAAGTGAGACTTTCGTGGAAAATATGACTTCCTGTTGGGAAAACAATGCTGATTTGTGCTCCGCACAAAATTCAAATCTTTGTCGATAAAATGCTGAAGCAAACTATGATATTTAAAATGTAAATTTATTGGGTTAAACAAACATATAAATGAAATATGTGTGAACACCGCTTTCTCCACCATTTATTGAAAAAAATAAAAATTACATTGCTAAAGTGAACTCATTTTAAAACATTCATCGTATCACTCCAAAGATGCTTTCTGAGTTTGCTGACTCCAAATCATCCAATTATCTGGAAAAGAAGTAAAACGTTGGATTCTTTAGGAACTTTTTTTCGTTTTACATTTCGCACAAGTAAAAAGCATACCTATTCCATTTTGCACTGCGCCATTTCCTGGGGCACAGAATGTCCTCATAATTGTTCAGTTTTTCCTGCGGTGTGGTCAACACCATCTGTAGCGATGTAATTTATCCAATTTATATGCATATCCACTGTAAGAGGTCCTAAAAATCTAAATTAAATAAGTTATCTCATTAACGTGAATCCTTATAAATTGGGTTGCCCATAAATAATCCCATTAAAGTTGGCAAATATCCTTAACAAAGAAACCTTAAATTTAATCTGTGGAAGCTAATTACGTTTGAGATAGTTAACAATGATAAAATCATTATGATTTTAATTAGTGATTAACAGCTTGAGCTCAGGAATACACGTCGGGCATTCACTTGAAAGGAAAACCATCCCAAACTGGCTTTTCCTCATATTCCCACAATAACGGTAATTTTCCCCACTTGGAATGACGTCAATAAAGCTCTTCTTAAAAGGGACGAAGGGATGTTTTGCACTTCTTAGTAAACCTTTTTCAGTTTTCCAACACTTACATTCAGTAGATACAAGAGGTCATTCATTATCTTTCTCTTCAGGGGGAGCAAAAGTTGGGGGGTTGTCCGCATGCATATTGAGGGTAGTCATCTCTTTTTTTTTTATTTTTGATAACCCAGAAAAATGTATTTAGCATTCCCAGCCCCTTTGAGGGAGGAAGCTGGGGTATGTGGGACTCAGACTGAAGGCCCACTACCCACTAAAAAACTGGGGAGTGACTCAATCGAGGGGCCCCACGGCCTCGTCCAGAGTGGACGATTTCGTTGGGGTGATCCCTCGGGCGCCCACACTGGACCGGAAATAAAGAAAAATGGTTTCCGGCAAAGATGGCTCTCACCCCACCCGCCGGGCAAAGAATTGAGGAGAGGCCCTCACCAACTCCTCTTCTATCTCAACTTTATCTTATCTTAATTATATAATTTAATTATAAAAGAAAGAATTTAATTATTTTATCTTAAGAATATAATAAGAATTGGTCTCAGTGAGAGCATTAAAAAACCACGAAATACATTCTGTATACATACATTCAAAAATACATAAATTCTGGACCAGGGATGGCGAACCTCTTTTCGTGTGCGTCAAGTCAAAAAAAATCCTTTTTTAAATATAATAAAATTTCACGAAGTTTATTTAAGAAACTCAGAATATTTTAATAATATTAGCGTATAGTATATTATTTACGCGCGATATTTAAATAATAAAGAGAATAATTTGACGGTTCTAGTTCAGATACAGTAGGTATTCAGTATTACAAATTGATATTATAAATTAAGTATAGATTAATAATACGGTTTTACTGAAAATTGAGAATAAATAAAATATAACAAAATATAAATATATAAAATAAATAAATATGTAAACGAAGTAAATATATAATAAATATTAGAATGTAAATAAATATAAAATAAACATAATAATAAATAAATAGTAAATGTTTATTAAAAATATAGTAATATATACTATTAATTATTATATACCTATAATAAATATAGTAGAAATAAAACAAAAATTTTTGATAAAAGAATGTTAAAATTGGCCTTCGGGCACATCAGTATAATGTGTTATTATAAATATAATAAAAAAATAAATAATCTATAATAAAATAAAAGAAGATATAAAATATATCAAATAACCTTATTTTGTTAATTAGTACACTCCAAACCTTGCCAAGAAAGGCAAATAAAAAAAATACAGTCGCTCTTTGCAAAGCATTTTCAATCCCAGTTATCTTTCATTTCCATTAAATAAAATAACTCATAAAAAAATACAATTTTTTTTATGCTCGCCATCAACATTATCAAACGTGCCATCCTTTCGTCATCCCTGTTCTAGAAGACCTCGCTCACATTTTTTTCAAAAACGGTCAATAACAAAATTTCAGTTGTGTTCTCCCATCTAAGAAAAATATACATCAATAACATTACAGTGGAGCCCCGTACAACGAAGGCCATGCATTGACAAAAGTGCGACTCATACAACGAACCATACGGACGCATAAAAAATCGAATTTACATTTTGGCCATCCAATCTTTTCGAAAGCTGCTAGGTTATTTAGGCAGGACTGTGTCTATGTAAGTTTCTGCGTAAAGAAGTGTTCAAGGTGTGTGTTCCTCCTCACCCTTCCTCTATCTCACCTCCTCATAGTCTACTACATCATCTCTCGCTCCCGTGAGTGTTTCCTATGTTTATCCCTCATATAAAAGCACATTTGCTGTCACTTTAATCGATTTTATACAGAAATATACAGGAAATCGTGTTTCGCAAAGCAAACTTAAAAAAGCGAAACAGTTCGTTGTACGGGTCTCACTGTATAACATCCATAACATACACATGTACATTATAACATTATAATAGCTTTAACATAAATCTATACAATACATATATAATATACATCTTGGCTATGAATATTAGAGAAGATATAAAAGAAGAATCATGATTCTTCACAGTATATAAATAAATAAAATAAATACGGAAATCATAAATATAATTTTAAAAAGCGAGTGTTGAGTTTTAGTTTTCATTGACCATTTGCTTACTTACCTTATTTAAGAGTCAATGAGAGACTCACCCATGAGGACGCAGACATATGTCAATTTAGGAAAAAAAGTTCACCAAAGCAAAGCAAAATATTTCAAACAAACAAAGCAATGATTTTTCACAGAATACAAACTCCCCTTCGCTGACTCCATCCATTATGATACAGTACATACCACATACAACACGTACACATTGTAATTTGAGCATTTTTTTAATAAATTAGTGAAACATTGTTGAGCATCGCCAAAAATTACATTATAAATTGATATATCCTTAAAGGGATCCCTTTGATACAATACAGTGACATAAAACAACATAAAACATACAAAAAACAGTGACATAAAAACATTGGCAAAAACATTACTGTAAGAAATATAAAAAATATAAGAAAATGGAACAAACTCACCCATTTGCGCAGATTTTCAAACTGTGGACTTCCCTTCGCTGATTCCATTACTATTACTGCAGTACCACTTTGTGAAAAACATCTGCAGCAAAATTTTGAGTATTAAAATATGATCAATTTCTTGGTTCACAAAGGGCCTTTTTGTAAAAACTAAACTAAACAACAAAAAAATACTCACCATTTGCAAAGCATCTCCAAAGCCCAGTCTTCCTTCGCTGATTCCAATTCTGCAGGACCGTTATGTTGTATCTTAAAAAATCTGCAACAAAATTATAAGTATATATAAATAAAATCACTATTTGTAAAAACCAAACTAAATAACTGAGAAGGTAAATTAAACAAAAAACACTTACCTCTTTAAGAGCATCTCCACGCACAGTTTTCCTTCGTTGAATTCATCCACTAATACTCCGACACATAATCCTGGCTATATTGTAGTTTTGTAGAACATTGGTGACACACTGTACAGCAGCATCTCAAAATTTTCATTTTCAAAAAAAATACTGGTGTCCCACTGGGGGGCATCACCCAAAACATATAATTAAAATACTGGTGTCCCACTGGGGGGCATCACCCAAAATATGAACTAAAATACTGGTGTCCCACTGGGGGGCATCACCCAAATATAAACTAAAATACTGGTGTCCCACTGGGGGGCATCACCCAAAACATATAATTAAAATACTGGTGTCCCACTGGGGGGCATCACCCAAAATATGAACTAAAATACTGGTGTCCCACTGGGGGGCATCACCCAAAATATAAACTAATACTGGTGTCCCACTGGGGGGCATCACCCAAAATATAAACTAATACTGGTGTCCCACTGGGGGGCATCACCCAAAACATATAATTAAAATACTGGTGTCCCACTGGGGGGCATCACCCAAAATATGAACTAAAATACTGGTGTCCCACTGGGGGGCATCACCCAAATATAAACTAAAATACTGGTGTCCCACTGGGGGGCATCACCCAAAATATAAACTAATACTGGTGTCCCACTGGGGGGCATCACCCAAAATATATAATAAAGGAAAGGTCTCACACTGAAGGAGCTCAGGAAAAACATGCAGAACAAAGTATTGGTATCTCAATGAGGTCTTAAGTGGTATCATATAAAATGTAATAATGATGTTCCAGTATCAGTCGTCATCTAAATTCAATATTAAAGCAATATAGATTTCCACTGAGGGCAACTAACAAAATTTTATTTATTAAAATGTGTAGCATAATAGAAAATTAAATTTTTATTATTATCTTTTATTTATCCCAACACCAAATCGCATAAACGCGTATTGCCCGGAGGCAATCCCAACACCAAATTGCCCGAAGGCATCCCCACACATATATTTGCCCGAAGGCATTCGCATAAACGCATATTGCCCGAAGGCAATCCCAACACCAATTGCCCGAAGGCAATCCCCACACATATAATTGCCCGAAGGCAATCCCAGCACCAATTGCCCGAAGGCATTTCCCACACATATAATTGCCCGAAGGCAATCCCAGCACCAATTGCCCGAAGGCATTTCCCACACATATAATTGCCCGAAGGCAATCGCATGAACGCATATTGCCCGAAGGCACCCAACACCAAATTGCCCGAAGGCAGTCGCATAAACGCATGTTGCCCGAAGGCATCCCAGCACCAATTGCCCGAAGGCAATCCCCAACATATATTTGCCCGAAGGCATCCCAGCACCAATTGCCTGAAGGCAATCCCCACACATATAGTTGCCCGAAGGCATCCCAGCACCAATTTGCCCGAAGGCATTTCCCAAACATATAATTGCCCGAAGGCATCCCAGCACCATTTTGCCCGAAGGCATTCCCCACACATATAATTGCCCGAAGGCAATCGCATAAACGCATGTTGCCCGAAGGCATCCAACACCAAACTGCCCGAAGGCAGTCCCCACACATATAATTGCCCGAAGGCAATCCCAGCACCATATCGCATGAACGCAATATTTGTATTAAGACTCAATGTATTTTAATTATAATGTATGTTCATACAGGTGTTTTCAATTGTCAAAAAATTTATAAGCTCTGGGGGAGGGAGGGGCTTATCTAAAACACAGAATAATTTATTGGCGTCTCACTGTGTGTAATACTTGTAATATTAATAAAATATTCGCTCCTCAGAGAAAGACCTTTCCCAAACACATACAATTAAAATACTGGTGTCCCACTGGGGGGCATCACCCAAAATATAAACTAATACTGGTGTCCCACTGGGGGGCATGACCCAAAATATAATCTCTAATACTGGTGTCCCACTGGGGGGCATCACCCAAAATATAAACTAATACTGGTGTCCCACTGGGGGGCATCACCCAAAATATAAACTAATATACTGGTGTCCCACTGGGGGGCATCACCCAAAATATAAACTAAAATACTGGTGTCCCACTGGGGGGCTTCACCCAAAATATATAAACTAATATACTGGTGTCCCACTGGGGGGCATCACCCAAAATATAAACTAAAATACTGGTGTCCCACTGGGGGGCTTCACCCAAAATATATAAACTAATATACTGGTGTCCCACTGGGGGGCTTCACCGAAAATATATAAACTAAACTATTGGTGTCCCACTGGGGGGCTTCACCCAAAATATATAAACTAAAATACTGGTGTCCCACTGGGGGGCATCACCCAAATAACTTTTAAAAAATATCTTAGTGTGACATGATTGAATTTAATATTGAAGACGATAAATATAAATATTGTAATGGACTCACTCTTTTTGGTGGAATTCAATCCGCTGGATATTGTTCATGTATTTGCAGTCGCTGGCGTAATTCACGTTCTTTTGTACCTGAAAACTATAGGAACGAAAGTTGAATCCTTCTGAATATTATACTACCAAAAAATTAATGTTTTATATATTTTCCGTATAGGGCCTTCTGCCATAAATAATAAACACTACAGGAATTAATAAAATTTAATCAAAGGTAATTAATATTAAATATAAATTATATAAAAGCATAATATGTGTAATTAATTTATATATTGTATAAATAAATAAATTAATTAATTAATATAAATAAAAAGTAAATAATAAATAAAGTAATTAAATAAATTAATTCAAAGTAAAGATAGTACATTAATGCAGAATGAATGATAATAAAAACAATAAGGTATTTATATAAAATTATCCTGGCAGCTCACTTTTCACTTACAATAATATAAATTTCACTTACAAATATATTATAAATACACCTTAAGAGAAATTCCCACGAAGAAATTCCGATCTAAACTGACTGAAATCTGTGGCAGCAGCGATTTATATACCCTAATGTGAGGGAAACAGGGAAAAATGCAGGGAAATGCAGGGAATAGATGGCGCTGTTTGATGAGGGAAGTGATTGAAAACATAGTCTGCTTGAATTTTTAAAGTGAAATTGAGTCAAGTTGGCCCTAAAATTCTAAAGAAAATGAATATGCCATCGTTTTGCACCGTTTTGCAGACGAGTCTCGCGATTGGTGCCTCCATTGTCATCAAGTTTTCTGTTAAATTTTCGTTTTTAAAATCCTCCCTGTGCGCCTAGGAATTTGGTTTGCAACCATGACCACAAAGCAGACGAAATTCAACGAAACTTTTTCACTGTTTTGAAACTGCATTCGTTTCATTCGGGAATAATTCATTTGTTTTTTTAAGGTTGTCAGTTTCTTTAATCATTTTGCATTTGTAATGCACAGTGAACATCGACGTATAGCATAAAAAAACAATTGTTTTTAGATTTTTTTAGTTTTTCTCAAACTCTTTCAAGTCGAGACTTCGAAAAGTCGAAGTTTAATATTACATACAAACTTTTTCAAAACAAAAAAGTTTTATTTGGGGATTATGATTTAATACCTCTCCATCAAAGAGACGTTTTCAGTTACATAAGAGAAAAGAAACTCCTTAAAGAACCGCAAACCATATTATGTTCACTATTCCGGTTTTGCCCACCACATTTTCCAAAAGCGAATTGACCCACGAACGCATCGGAAAGGCCATCCAACTGTGTAAAAACAATTACCAAACCATTGATATCCTCAAAAATAAATGACCTTTTGACCTGTGGCCATTATTGCAAAATTTAGCAGAGGTTTGGACGCCTCCCCAAATGCCTTGAGACACGAAAAAACCCGACAATCTTTCAAATACGGTTATTTTAATGAAAAACAAGTGAAATAGTTTTCAGCTAATCAATGATTAGGGAGGTATCGCTTTTGTTTGTTTTCCCAACATTCAGAAATTCCATTTTTTTAGAAAAAAATCCAGTTTATCATCCACATAATTCAGTTCGTGTCGATGATTCCCGAGTAGCTCCGACAGAAAAAACAAAATAAAAACAGAACAAAGACAGTTTACTTTATCATTAGTGGGAAAGCTTGGGAAATGTTAGAACTTTTCGGCGGATCTTCTTCTGCTTTTTTCGAGTAAACTTTTCGATTTTTAAAAGTCACTTAGCAAAGTTTACAATTTTTATAAATAAATAAAAGTTAGATTTAAAAAATGAGTTAAAAACAAAATTAACGGACGGTATTGATTTTTCTAATTCAAACGAGCGATATTATAAAAATAGGGTTGAAATGGGGGTTCTTATTTTGGAAATTACAGTTCCCTTTTCGATGCAGAAGACATTTCGCTTCTTATAAAGAGGGTAATAAATGTACTTTTAATTTGAATCTTCTAAGTGTTAGCATAACTTTTTAACCCTTTGCGGTCGTATGTCTGCTCTCAGGCACCACAGAAAGGAACTATACGAGTATATACGAATCTTATACTGTATGCACTCCTATATCAGTTTACACTTTTCCTGAGGGAACATCTACTAATACGATGCTCCATCGATTGGAGATAACGAAGAGGTGTCGTCTTTTGAACGTAACAAAAATTGTAGAATTCCAAAGAATGTTTTCTAAATTGTATTTAGCAGTAATTAGAGATTCTCTCTTGTTAAAATATTGACTAAATATTACTGACTATTATGTATATGTATCCCTGCTCTTTCGACAGAAATTAATTCCGACCAATAGACACCCATCCCCAAATTTTATACGACCGCAAAAGGGTTAAAACTTTATTAAGTGCTAAAAAGTGAATGGAAACTTTCAAAATGTATTGTGGGGCGATATTCCCAATTCTCCGTTGTCATTTTTTTTTTTGAAAATGACTTAGTCGTTTCCAACAAAACGAATTTGGAGAGAATGGGTTGTACTTTAATTTGATTCGGGTGACGCAATCGCCCAAAGTTTAAATTTGATAAAACGGAATTGTTTTGCGAATTGGCGATGATTAATCCCGGCACCAACTCCGGTTTACCTTCTAACTCGTTTTCAATAGAGCTTTAGACTTTCCCAATTCCTTCTCTCTCTCTTTCCCTCAGGTAATTCCCCACACAATAACAGATAATACGCACTGTGACAATAATGACTCTTTCGTTTCATTCGGTCTAATAATAAAGTAGCGTTGTTTGTGTTTCTTAAAGGCATTACGAAGAAAAGAAAACTTTTTTTTATTTTCGATTTCCCCGTATTATTAGATTTTTCCGGAAAATAAAAGCCAATCGAACTTTTTTTGGAAAGTTTCTTTGAGCAGTGTTTTTAATTAAGTTATAATAAAACCTGAACATGAAGAAACGGATCGAATTGTTTACACGGAGCCTTTTAAATGTTTGATTGTCGACGAAAGACGAAATGTGGGTTTCTGCAACCGAACACCGCTTTTAACTGTCTGAATCCTTTTAAGCAAACAAAAGATTTCAGTGAAATGATTTTTAATTTACGTGAGTTTGTTTTCCCCAGACCTTTCGAGTGCCTTTCTTTTAAACGGGTTTTTCATTTCATGTGACCTACAAAATCCACTCAGTCTTCATTTAAAAGCACATTTCTTGAGAAAACTTCTGCGAATTGTGCGATGGTTATGCCTTTCGTTAAACCTTAAAGGATAAACGTGGGAATTTTAACACACAGTGTTCTCTAAAGTAAAACCTCAAAAACAAATGAGTGGACTTTTATTGCTAATTGAGTTACTTTTATTCATTGAGAATAATTTTTTTTAATTATCTGATTTTCTAATTTTGCCTTATCTTCCGCAAACCTCAGAGTTGAGACATTTAAGGTATATTTCACTATTTGGTTAATTAAATACTTTTACGAAATCCTTTTTATCTTTATTAAGATCTTAAGGAGGTGTTTAAGACATAAATACAAATAAGGGAATTTCGCATAAATTCTGATTAATACTCTCCAACCTCTCCCGATTCCCCCAGAAATATAAATTTTTATGAAGACTCTTAATTTTTATGCGGAGGAAAATAATAGCGAATTTTTTTTAAAGAACGTTCTTAAAAGATTTTAAAAAGATTTTTTCCATTGAATTTCTCCAGTGTTTCATTTTTTTATTCGTCATTGATTTGGATTTAAAATAAATGGTCGTTTTAAAAAATCTTTGGTCGAAGTCACAAAGCTGAGCGATGAAAAGCGAAAAATTAATTATCCGGGAATGGCTTTTGTTCTGGAAATACCGAATGTTGGAGACCCACAGAGGGGATGAACACTTTAAATCAGTTTTGTCAAATATTAAAATAATGGGTTTTACTGGAAATCATTAATTAATTACAACTGAAAAATGATTTGCGAACTGTGAATCTGTCGAAGACATTGATATTTTCTATAGTTTTGTCTGAAATCGATCATTAATGCCGTACTAAAGTTTCTGTATTTCTTTTCAGGTGCGTCTCTAATGCAAGTGGTGGAAGTTTACAAAGAAATTCAGGCTCAGCAAATGAATATAGTAAGTCTTCTGATTTTTAATTAATAAATTATGATTATAACCGTAAAAAAATAAATAATAAATCTTGAGGTAACTTTAAAATCTGTGGTGTTTGTGTTAAATTCTAAAATAGAAAATAATCTTGTGTTTTTAAAATCTGCGTTATTGATTAATTATTAACCCTTTGCGGTCGTATAAAATTTGTATATGGGTATCTATTGGTCGGAATTAACCCTTTACAATCGTATAAAATTTGTGTATGGGTATCTATTGGTCGGAATTAATTTGTTTGGAAAGAGCAGGGATACATATACATAATATTCAGTAATAATTAGTCATATTTTAACAAGAGAGAATCTCTAATTACTCCTAAGTACAATTTAGAAAATATTCTTTGGAATTCGTTAGATTCGATTTTGTTATCGTCCAATTGTATTAGTTGACGACACCGTTTAATAGAAATTGAGGAGCACATATAGGAACTGACATAGGAATGCATGCAGTATAAGAGTCGTATATATTCGTATAGTTCCTTGCTGTGGTGGCTGAGAGTACACATACGACCGCAAAGGGTTAAATAATAAAACGGTCAAAAAGTTTCTTTCAATCGTAGAATAGTTAAAAATAATGTTTTCTTTATTTCTTACAGTTGAAGGCTTTCTACGTGGATCTTTTAGTGCCATTGGAAACCAATTTAGAAAAAGACACAAAAGTCGTTCAGGTATGTTCCTTTCGCTTTCTCTTTTACATTATTACGATAAATATTGTATAAATAGCTATAAAAAAAAGTGAACCTTAGCCGGTTTAAGTGAAATAACAACGACTTTGGGTATTTATGCCCATCAGCCATGAAAATAATTCTGTAGGGCGGAACCCTCGATGCCAAGGGCGACGTGAAGGGGGAATAATTTGAATAAATTGAAAAAGCTATGCGTTTTTAAAATCAAAATTATGTATGTATTGAGTTAATTAAATCAAGGGATGGAAATCAGCAAGTTATTCTCCCTATCGCAAGGGAGAGGTGAAAGAGGGTAAAATGTCAACTCCAATGACTGCTCTCAGACGTGATAACTTTTGAGTCAAAATTGAATTTTCAATCGCCTCATTCAGATAAACATAACAAGAAAAAGCCTCGTCTTGGGAGCTTCCCCCTTGAAATCTCAGAATAGGTGTGAAACTTCCACATTTACCATTTCTCGAAAACACTTTAACGACATATTGTGTTATAACGGTTCATTGAATGAGAAAATATAAATAGAGGAGAAGAATGTTCACTGTGAGAGGAATGAGTGTCACTGTAGCAGAGCATTGAATCCTGACGAGGCCACGAGGCTGCTTGTTTTTGTCCTCATCCCCCGTTTCTTCCATTCTCGCTTTTATTTGTTTTTTCCCCCGGGGGTGTGAAAGCACATTTTCATAGTGATTTTTGCAATTTTAATTTTTCTTTCATTCCGACTGCTCCGGTAATCCAATAATTATGTTTGCCTCGGTTATGAATTATTAAAAAACTGGTTCCCCAGTCAAAATCTGAATCTCTTCAATTTTTTGAAGAGGGATAGTGTTGGGCATAAATTTTGTATTAGATACCAATCTTCACACTTTAGCGTTAAACACTGCCACAGATTTCAGAAGCGATTACAAAGTAGTCAGAACGTGATTATGAAGCGGTATGACCACTCATTTGATAAAAAAATTTATGGTCGTGCCCACCCGGTAATATAATTATGTTACGTGGGATACAAATAATTGAAGTTAGCAATCGCGAACATGCAACGCCATGGAGGAGACTCCCAAGATATCCAAACTGTATCTCTTCGCCTCCTCCGTCGATCCCAGGTGGTTAATTTCTTCCTCGTCCTTTAGTTACAGTCCCGCTTTGCCCGCAAGGTACTGCGCCAAGGAGTCCTCGGTTCCCACTTTGTCCCACAAAGAAATAATGAATGCACTGTCCGCCCAGGCGGAGTTCCTTCTCCTGAATATGGCTAATTAATTACTACGCCTTTATCAGCAGAATTCCCTGTTGATTTCTCATTCCTCTTCTTCTGGTAAAAAAGTAAAAATTTGTCCCGACTTCAGTTGAAGGTTCTTCTTTTGATGGCGTAAAATATGTTTGCATATTTATTTATACTTTAAATTCATAATTATGCAATGTCGTAGCAAATTAAGTCAACAGAGCAGCAATTTATAAACGAATGGAAGCGGAACCTCCATTGGTTACTTCCTGCTCCATAAATTTAAAACTCGAAATTGATTCATTGATTAAATATTAGAATTATATTTCTCCTCCTCCTTTTTTTTCTCTACTTTTCACTTCGTTCCCTTTTTTATTTTTTTCATTCTTATCCTTCTCTTCAGTTCGAATGGTTAAATTCCCGGTGAGTAATTAATATTATTATTCCAATATTTTTTTTTTTCAGTTGGAACAGAAAAAATTTCTTCAGCAGCATAAAGCCCGAACGGAAACATTTACCAAAGCGGCTGCCAATATGAGGAAAAATCGTAAGAAGGGAATCAAAGGCGGTACAAAAACCGGATCAGCTGTAGATAAGGAGCTTAAGGCATGAGAAAAAAAATTTCATTTTTCATTTCGAATGATCTTTTGCTCTTTTTAATTCCGACTTCCCTCTCCCTCGCTAAACCAAATTAGACCTATATTTCTTATGGTGATATAATAACGTAATATTTATCTCTGAGAAAAGCTTATTCTGAAATGTTGATCTGCACCCACAGGTAGGATGTATTAAATTGCTTTTATCTCTATGGTTATTTCACGCGAAAAATTATGCAATCTTACATACGTTTTGAATGAGGAATTTTTAAACCTCTTTCTGAACTCCATTAATCATTATGCTTTAGTTGCACATTACCCAAAAAATTTATTAGGATTTACTTTACCGATGCTGTTGTATTTAAAGAGGACCTAAAAGCTCGTAATCAAAATACCAAAAAACAAAGTCAATGAATGGGAGAGAAACCCTTTCCTCAAATTTCACGCATTAATAGAAAAGGCGGCAAAGTTTAAGAAAAATTAAACAGAATTTCAAAAAATAAATTAGATTTATCGAGGCGAAGTTTGAAAAATGGTTGAATTTTTAAAATGTCAACCGTCGACATTCCCCAGAATTTTTTCACTCCGGAAATAATTCGTTAGTTTCATTTTAACATTTGTCAAGAAAATTTGTCTTTTTTTTTTTCTAGAGCTTGCAAATTCTAGAAGAAGAAAAATCAAAGCTTGACGTTTTCTGCGAGCAGAGCTTGAAAAACGTAAGTTTATTTTCTTACTGAAGAGCTGATCTCTCCCTTAAAAGACTGGTAATTTTTGGATTTACTTGGCTCCCCTATCGTGTAGGCCATGACACAAGAGCGCAGAAGGTACGGATTTGTCCTGGAACGACAATGCTCTCTTGCCAAGCACTACTTAGCTTATCACAACGCTGGTGCGACTTCTTATGGAAGACTTCTGGAAGAGTGGCAAGAAGTCTCCAGGACGAGGGAATTCCTCCCACAAAACGTAGAAAACATGTTCGCTCTCAAATTAAGAGTATGTTTAAATCACTTCTCCATTCCATAATGCACGTGAAATTGTTCCTTTAGCTGTAATGTTATGTTTCAGCAACTCAGTTTCTGGCAGGACAATGACAACGTTTCTCAAAACGAAATCGACGAGGATCGCATATCCATTTCATCGCAGCTGAGAAAAACAAAATCGATGGACGCGTCCTGTTTGGACGTTCGCTCCATCAACGACGTTAGTTCTTTGAAGTCTTTGTCGAGAGCCAAATCGGAGTTCAACCTCCACTCCTCAAACCACTCCTTAGAACAAGGTACTTTCCTACTCATTTCTCGACAGAACTTTCTGTACTCAAACAGCTTTCTATGTGAGTTCTTGGAAATTTAATTACTTTGACAAACTTCCACTTTCCAACTCCATTATACAAAAGACCGAGAATAACCACTCTTTGAACAATTCTCCTCTGTTTCAGACAACATTCCTTCGCGTGTGCCCGAATTCCTGTAGTCCTCCTTCAACAGGACTTTGTTACCATTTTTTAATTTTTCATTTTCCCCCGACCGAAGAAACTCATTTATGGAGTCCTTCAATCTAAACTTTAGAAGTGTTAAAAAGTCTTTTATTTTTAATTCCAAAAATACATAAGAATTATTTTATATTCAAATCAGAAGAGAGGGGAGGGAAAATAAGTTTAAGGGGTGCATCTGATTTCTCTAAAATGACACTCAGAAAAAAAAACTTAAATTGATTCTCGAATCAAGGCTTTGATGTTTGAAACAACACTGAATACTGTTAATTTCCCACTCTTAAAATTTCACTCTAAAGGTTCTCATTTTCGTAAAATAATTCGAGATAACGACTCACACTCTTTTAATATTTCTTGAAAAATATATATTTTTGTAAGTTTTTTTTGAGTTTAAACCGCTCTGACATTTATTTGCTGGAAAAACAACAAAATCTACTCTTAGCGCTTTCGAAGTGGTTTTTAAATGCCACTTTCCAAAGTTTATTAAGCAATTAATTCATAACGTGTTTGTCAAAATCGAGTCGTCATTAGATACAGAAAATAATATTAAATTTAGCTTATTCAAACTTTCGAAGTTTATGCAAATATTTTTTTTAATGAAGTCAGTATTTTACACATATTATGTCTTTGATGATATTGGTTTGTAATTGGTTTTAGAAGAAATTTCCAGTCCCTCCAGACCCAAATCGATGGCAGTCCCGGAGAAGGCAATATGGGGAGAGACTTCTCTGGCAAGAGCAATGTATGCTTATCTTTCGTCGGGAGATAATCAGCTGAGCTTTTTAGAGGGAGATATCATAATCCTGTTGGGAGACAGGAAAAAAGGTTGGCAGTTCGGAAGAAATTTAAGGACGCAGAGCAGTGGATGGTTTCCATTAGCTTACACGGAGGTTTTAACAGAAGACAAAAATATAAGGTGAAGTGGAGAGACTTTTAATAAAGTCCGGTTAAGCGGGAAATTAACACGACGTATTTTCGAACAGCTCATCGTTTTCTCGCAAAACAGACATCCTCAGCGTTAAGGGAACGGAAACTCCGAAAACGAACAATTCCAATGGCACTAGTTCTGGTAAACCGATTACTATGTTCGGAGACACACTTTTGCATCGGAAGTTGAAAAAGCAGGTGAGAATTTCGGTGCTTTTACATGGATTTTAGCTTAGAAACAATTTCGAAAACGTCTACGAACCAAATAATAATCTGTTTCGTTTTATCTTCTTTCTATTTAAATAAGTATGATTTATGAATTGTTTATGTACAGTTTCTGATCCTCTTTCGTAGTCTATATTTTATTCTCTTCTCCGTTTGGCTTTTCGTTTCTTCTCACATCGTCTCATGCAAAATTGTGTGCAATTCAACAAGTTCGAAATCAAATGAGCCGTTAAGAATATTCGATATTGCTTCCGTAGCCGTTTTAATGGGAAAAGTTTGATTGAGTAAAGAGAGTTATTTTCCAGAACGGGCATAAAACTCCGATTGTGACCAGCCTGGGACCGCCTCCAGCTCTTCCGGCTCCGATTCCGGAAATGCATCCGTCTCTGACCACTTCGGCCCTCGTCCACTCCTCCCAGGCTGTGGCCACCCCTCGCGGCGAGGCCTCCACCCTGCCCCCGAAGAGGCCCAGCGGGTGTCCGCCCCCCATGCCCTCTCTGCCCCTCCACTTGGGCAACAATCGCGCCAATGGGGCGCCGGGGAGTTTGCACTCCAGCAACGACAGTGGCTTTAGCAATGACCCTCCTCCTCAACCGGAAATCGATTACTCAGACGATGATTCTTCAAGGTGAGCTTCTAATTATGCCATTTTACTCTTCGGTTCCTTTGAAATGAACACCTATTTACCCTTGACTCACACAACCGCTTTTGGAATTGTTCAATTTCCCTTTTCGGTATTGATTCGGAGCTTTCGAAAACGATCCGATCAAACGTACGATATTCACTGCGGAAATCAGATTGTGAAAAACAGTACAAACAAAATTCAGGAAAATAAGTTTCCCCAGCAGGGTGCATTTATCCACTCCTTTGTCTGTTAAAAATAAATAAAAGATGTTTTAAAGGCAAACACTGATTCCCATCTTTTGCTTTCAAAAAAAAACTCTTTTTTAACAAAGCTTTTTTTATTTCATAAATATATGCAATAATTTAGAGTTCAAAAAACAACCCCCGTCGAAAACACGAGCAGCGCTGGTTTAGATGCCAAAAAAAAGGAATTGTTTTCATCTGTTCGTGGGTGGCTGTTGTACAAATCAGCTTTGGACCTATGGGACGACGTCAGCGAACAAAACGGGATGAAACATTCAGTCGTCCGAACTCTTTCCGCGAGACAAACGGACGATTCCAAGGGAACATTAGGCCGTTTCAGCAGTCATGATTTGCTGAAGCCTTCTCCTGTAGCCGTGGGTAAGACATACGAGGAGGGAAACAATAAAGTCACGGTGAAGAGAACAAAATCCTTGTGGAAGTTCAAGAGATCGAATAAGAATGACATCCTCGAGGGAATGTCTCTGTGGAAGCACAGAAGCTTGATTGACGTCCGAATGACAGACAAAGAGGAAAATGAGGAAGCGAAAGCAACTGAGGAGAAAAACAACAGCATTTACGCGTCGGTCGACAGCCTTCTGAAAGAAAGACAGCCGCGATTGGAAAAAATGAACAACGATAAAAACTCTCTCAAGAACGAAAAAAACAGTACAGAAAATTACTACAAAACCGACACGACGGGACTGGACGACAGTTCGGAGTCCATTATAGTCGTAAACGACCACATAAACATGGCCAAGAAAAGAAACAGACGCAGGTACAACGTTTCCAACCACTCGGACATCACACAATCGGATACGATTGTCGATAAAGAGAACAAATCCGAATTGTCCAACAGTCGATCGGAATTATCAGAGCAAACGGAAACGGAAACCATCGGGAAGGAAAGCTATTTGCCGCGAATGAAATTAATCAAATCGATTTCGAGTGAGACTTGGAATCACGGCATTGAAAAAGATTTATCCACTTCGAAAGAGTACCAAACGTGGAATCCTAATTTAAAGAACAAGGAAATGAAAAAATGGCGGGAAGAAAAGAGAAATAAAAACGCAAACGTTCACAAAGAGCGCCCCAATAATAAACTCAAAGATGCCCCGAAGTTATTTAAAGACCAACTGAGGTTAACTGATGTTAATGCGACGTATGGCCCGTGGCACGATTTATGGGCTGTTGATGCCCCCGTAAAGACGTAAATTTTCATTTTAATTATACAACCTCAAAATTATTTCCCGAATTAATACGAAAATTTGCTTTTGGTGTCTCCATCTAATGAAACCGATTTACTGTGATAACTGCAACAGCTCAATCGTTTAGCTCCCATTAAGAAGAAAAATCGCCATTGTTTCGAATATTGGCTCTTTCTTCCCACCATTTTTCATTTTATAATCTAACATTTATTTTTTCTGTATAATTGTAATGAATCGCTTCGGTATTGCCAACATAAATAATCTTTTGGATCCCAAAAGGGTTGTGAAGTCAGTGAAGTGGCGAATTTGTCAGTTTAAAGGCCGTTCTGTATTTTTTGTGAACTCCCATTGGAATCTTATGGTCCTGAAATTGGAGTTAAAGCACAAACGCTTTTCCGATAACCTTATCGGGCCTTTTAAGGTCAGATAATTTTTTTTTGATTTTCTAAATGACGTTTAGGTTAATCTTTTCGCCTTAGAATTTTATCTATTTTTTGAAGCTATTAATCATTTCGAGGTTTCTAGAAAAATTAGAAAAAACCTAAGAAATTTATATGGTATAAAGCAGTGATGGCCAACCTACGGCCCGTGAAGGAGTTGCATGTGGCCCGCTCTTTTATTCCTGATATTCACATACGTATTTGGTGATTTCGGTCCATTTTAATTATTAAATAAAGGGTTAATCTAATATTAGAATAACTTCAATTTGAAATTCTTCATTACCTTTCGGCAAAATTTTAAATTTACGCTTACGCATTCGAATCCATTCGAATTCCATTAAACACTTTGGGTTTCCCTTCTTTTTTAGATTCTGTCATAAAAGTCAAAAGGACTGCTTGCATAAAAATGTAAAAAGGGTAAAGCCGAAAAAAAGAGGTAAAGGCAATAGCCGTGAGAGCAGAAACGTAGAGAAAAGAAGAAAATGAGAAGAAAGAGAAAAGGAGGAAATGAGAAAAAAGACAAAAAGGGAAAATGAGAAGAGAGTAAAAACTAATATTAAAAATCCATATGTAATTTTCTTATACGTTGTGACCCAAGAAATTACACCAAACTAAACTTTGGCCCGCATATTATAAAAAATCGGGCATCAGTGGTATATAACATAATCTAAAGATCGGAGACTTTTCCAGAAAAAGTAAATCATAATTCAGTTGATAATAAATATAAAAATCGGAAAAGCAAAATGAATTTTACCTGAAAAAGTAAATTGTAAAGGAAAATAAATTACAAAAGTGACGGAAAATTGGGGAAATAATTAATAAACCAATAAAGTACAGTCGAACACCTGTTCATAACGAAATAATGAAAAGGTCAAAGAGGAACAGCAAAGGGTCTGAGCTTTGGTCGAACTTCACTCAGACAAAGCATAAAATTTTTAAATGAAATAACGTTTAGCGCCACAGTCACAAAATCCCGTTAATGGAGTACAATGAATCGTTCTCATTTTAAGTTTGTTTCAAAGGAGGGTTAACAAAAGCTCTAAGGGGAAAAAAAAGCGATGAGAAGTGGCGGATGAAAAGGCTTTTGTTTATTTCTTTACTCGTGCACTTTTATTCTGAAAAAATGTTTATAAAATGATTTACTGCTCCAATTTAAAACTTTGCTTAAGATGTAAAACACCAAATATGTAAATGCGGGAGCTTTAACGGTTTAATAGAAAGGTTTATCCATGTTTTCGAAAACAAAAGGGAAATTTTGGGACGTCGAAAAGTCGGGGAAAGAGGAAAAAGAGGAAAAAGAGGAGTAAAATCACCATCACAAAGAACAGTTCCAACGCGAAGAAGGAATGACATGTCGACTTTATTTTTTATTTTTTAACCAAAACTTTTTTATAGCGTAAACTTTTTCATTTCACCATGATGGAAATTCAAAAAGGAACCCAACTGGGAAATATTATTCGCACCTGCATGTGTCCTTCTTCATCCAGTTCTTCTTATACTTTTGTGTTAACACTTAAAAAGTTATTATAAATGCATGTCTTTGGGGTGGTATAAAAGACGTCTGAATCTTCCGACTGTTTTCTCACAAACTTAAATCACTGTTAATGCTTTTCCTTTAAATCCAACTAATTAAAGCTTCATTTTCACTTAGTTTCATTCTTCACAAAACTATGGGGCAGCTTTTATAACGGTCACTGGTGAAAAGTTATCGAATTTTAAAAGCATTCATATGACAATATTGTGCAGCACATGATGCAAAGTAATAATTGATTATTATACCTTTCAGAGTGAACGCATTCGCTGCTGTTAAACTCAGGAAAACGAAGACTAACGACAGATCAGCACCATTTTTTAGCTAGAAACAGGCGGTGATGCGGTGGTGGCGTTGGTGATGGTGGTAATGAGTGGCCTGACTAACTGGTGACGGGTTTCGTGCAATGTTTTATAAAGTTCACATTCCAGTTGGGTTGTTGAAGAGATTATGAAATGTGCGAAGTGTTTCCAGTGATATTATTACCGTATATTCATTAAAAAACTTTTTCGCAAGCAGCGATCAAATGTACAGGGCGGTTTATATCTTATTGAGTTAATTAAATCAACGATCTTTACATAAACCAGAGAGTTTTATTTAATTTAAAAACCATTAAACGCTGCTGTTGAACGTTAAAAATGATATGTTGCCTCATTCCCCTTCTGTTATCTTTCGATACGGAGAAAAACCGAGAGAATGCTGGAAAATTGATATTAATATTCTTATTTTAGACTTTGTCTTGAAAATTTTAACGTTTTCTTTGTTAATTCATACTGAACTTCACACTTCTTTAAAGTGTTTTCACCCGAAGCAGAATAATACAATAATGAAACAAAACCTGAAATATCTGATAAAGGAGACCCCTCAATTAAGGATTATGTTTTTATTGGCACCTCTCAAAATGACGAATGTATAAAGGATTAAAACGGCTTTCTCTTGATTTATAAAAACCAGGCACTATATTTTGAAAATTTGTTCCTGATTTAAATTTTATATAATACCGTAAGCATTTTTCTTTTATACATGCGTGTTGTATAAAAAGATAAAAGTGATTACGGATAGAAAACTTTATAAAGGCCTATATTATTATTAATTTTGTATATATATGAACATTATTACGTAAACTTTACATATTTTTCTTAGCAGATTGGAAAAATATTGTAAAAAGCTGCAATGATAAGAAATTTCCACTCATACAATTCTTCACACGGTTTTATTTTAATTTCAATGCAACATGGAATTGTTTGTGTACTCCTCGAGTGCTTACTCTTAATTTAATAATGTAAATACTGCTGAAGGTTAGCAGCTTCTGTATGTAATACAGGCAGAAGGAATTTCGCTGTCAACCTCTTGTTAAAAAAAATCCTCGATTTTTTACAAAGTTAAAAAGATTTTTTTCAAAAGATAAATTTATAAAAATTTAGCAAAGGTGTAATTATTAAAATATTACGTCCGTCCAAACTGAAGTGTTGGGAGCAAAACATTGAAATACTCTGAAATTATTATAAATCCTTTCTATAAAAAGAAGCTCAATTCCACTGTATAAAATGTAAAATTTGTTATGGAAACAGTTTCTCATTTAACGATTGTAATTGAAATTCTGCAAAATATGAATTCAATTAATTTAAAAAAGCCGACTATTTAATGATATTACTTTTAGAGGTGTTTGGAAATATACAGTTAAAATAATTTCCCAAGTTTAAATTGTTTTTCATTGAAGAAATAAATAATTTCAAAAAAATAACCTCTCCATAAAAACACTTTGCATGTTTTTACCTAAATTTTATAGCAATAGGAAATTAATGGTAAGGAAAAATATATTTTCATACAAAAATATACTATATTATAATTTGGTAATATATATAAATTCTAATGCTTTTTTTATAGGTCGTCCATTTAGCTGGTTACTCTCCTCCCTGAGAATACAGTGTTCTCTTTCTAGTGCCTCAATAATATCACAAAAATTGAACATATCAATTAATGTTTCAAATTTTAAGCTTATTTGACAAATGTTTAATATCTTCACTTTTATCATTTGAAGTGAATGAGATATCCTCTGAGCTTCTTCCATCCAATCAATAATTAAAAAAAACAAATGAAGTTATGTATTTACAAGCATCTGAAAGCAAAAAAGACTTATTAAGGTAATGTTTTAAGAGGGATACAAAGAAAATCAACACAACAAAGGCTTTCCATAAGTGAGAAAGTTATGAAAATGCCAGGTAATGTATAAATACATTTTTTAAGCTTTTAGTGATTAAATTTTTTAGGATTAAACCTGATTTGATTTTAAAAGAAAACTGTATGTGTTCACCTGTGGGCAAAACTGACTCATTTCACAATAATTAATAAGATTTACCATTAATATCTATGCATACCTTAGAGAACTCCCTTTGGCAATGATTTCATTATCACCTCTGCTAATTATCCACTGAAGCAGATGAAACTGAATTCAAGCCATTAGTAGTTAAAATAGTTTTTTCTTTATTTGTTTCCATAATTCTCAAATCGAAAACCTTTTGAATAGCTTCTTTAAAGCATAAAAAATTATAGTCTATAACACCTGTAATCAGACATTAATATTTTACCACATACAATAGATTTATTAAAACAAAAAAAAATAAGAACAGTGTTGAAATTAAATTACCCTGTCTATCAAAATTATCTTCTCTGAGAATGCAAACAAGGGCTAAAAATTTGTTAACTTCTCTTAGATATAATATATTGCCATTATTCAATTTAATCAAGCTTGAGCTGTCTTTATCAAAGGCTGAAGTTTCAATTGCATTTTCTGATTTATCTGGTCTGTTCACTGGAAGACCATAGATACAAGATAAGTCTATAACAACATCTATCATGTCACAGCAAAGCTCATATGACTGCATATCCACAGGAGCAGAATCTGTTGCTATGTAGATTTTTGAGACTACATCAAAAAGGAAAGCCTTTTCAATTGCTGAATTCTGAAATATTTTACATAAAATAATATTTTCTTCAAAGGTATTTTTTATTATGCACCAAAAAAATCAAATAAAAACTCACTGATATAAAAATATTTAATAAATTTTCTAATGTAGGAAGTTGAGGTACAAGCCTTTGCACAACCTTGCTAAATGCCTCAAATATAGAATGGTCATAAATGCTAGTGAGATGGCATCTGAGATGAATGTTGTCATATCCAGCATCAATTAAATCATCATTGGCTCTTTGACTGATATCCCTTTGTGCTTCCATTTTGTAATCATCTGTCAGGCCATCTACTTTATGAATAAACACCTCAAATATGATATTGGCATTCACTTTAAAAGCTTTTGTAACTGTTAAATGTAGCCTATTCAAAGCTTCTATGTAATCATCCTGTAAAATATTAAATTTAAGCTGTGGAAAAACCTTAAAACAGATTAAAATCCTCACCTGAGCATCAATGACAAAAACTAAAGCTCCACATCCACCAAAAATCATGTCTGAGTCAAATGTTGAATCAAAAAAATCTATCTGTCCTGGAAAATCCCAAATTTCAAATCTAACAAAAGAGGAGTTTGAAATGTCATCTTTTATTATTTTATTTGTTGATTCTAGAAATAATGTTTCATTCGGAGACATTTTATGAAAAACCACTTTTTGAATTGATGATTTTCCACTTCTCCTTAATCCCATTAAAAGAATTCTAGGTTTCTGTTCTCCAGGTATTGGTTCAGATTGGTCCTCCTCTTGGTCAAAAGGTCCATATCCAAAATCCTTTGGAAATGAACCCACAAACTGACTATTTTCTTCGTTTTCATATGACTGAAACAAATTCAAATTAAATACATAAATTAAAATAATGCGACATATTATTAAAAAAAAAACTGCACTGTTTTAAAACCTTAAAAAAAGTGGCTTTATTTTTAACTAATTGCACAAGACGAAAGAATTATGAAGAGGTTTTAACTTTTATTTTCGAACTTCCTAACGAAGTTAAAATGAAATAGTAGGAATTTAAAGGATAAAGAAATGGTTTCAAGTTATTTTTTAATCTTAGTTGGTTCATTTAGATTAGATGGATTTTATTGATCACACCCATTCCATGCTTTGTTGAATGCCTAAAAAAACACTGTACGATTTTTTATTAAAACAATTTTAAACGTACCATAATTTAAGCGTAATAAGACTGCGAGATCCCCAATAAAAACATTCAAATATTAAAAAACCAAAATTACTAATTATAACAAAGTAAAATATTTATTTTTGACTGAACTAATGCTGACACCATAAAATGACCCGCTAAGTTGGAGAATTTTGTCGACATAAAAATTTGAAAGCTTAAAGCTCTATTTCGGCTGAATATGTATAAAAAAATCTATGTCCACACTGCTAAATGGAAATCAAATGGACAGCAGAAACAAAAACTAAAAGAGGCAATAATGTTAATTTACATATTCATGAGGAGATGTCAAGATCAGCTAAATTGTCGAAACATTGTTTTTGTCGCAACTTTGTAATAACTAATGTTTGATCGCCATTTTTATAAGTTTGTTTAAAAAAATAAAGGTGTAATTTAAATTTTATCCAAATTTTACTGCCCACTGCTTAAAGGGTAACGAAAATTTTATTCCCCAATAAACTTTGTAATTGTATATTTTTAAACATTTTTAAATGAATTAGGGGTTCTCCTTAATAAAAAAGTACATGTTGTTTATTTAAGTTTTGCCCACCCATTTCTGAAGTCTTAATGGGTTTTTTTCTTGCACTTTTTAAATTAAAAACATTACAGAAGTTTATGTTTACTTTCTGATTAATCAAATCGATCAAACAGTAGAAACATATCATCAGATCAGAATAAAGTCTAAATAAATTTGAGTAAAAACTAATTGATTGCTATTAAAAAAAAACTAGAAAAGATTGTATGTATCGTCTCGTCAGAATTTTTATGAAAATCAACCTTTCAGCTAGAGCTAATTTTGCGATTCATGTTTGAAAATAAGCATAAATTCATTAGGGTGATATTGTATTTTTTAATTTTATTAATGGTGAAGAGTTTTTTATTTAAAAAATGATAAATGATGTCCCTTTTTAGAATTATGTTTTTTCTACACTAAATTATATTAACCCAATGTTCTACTCTCACCCTTATAACCCTGAAAATTGTGTTATAATCTTAGTTTAAGCATTTTTTCTTTCTAGGTTTAATGGACAAAAAATGGTGCTTGAAATTATGATTTTAAAAGACAGCTGACCAAAAGCCATGAGTGGCTTGAGGAATGGGCCAAATGGCCTTTCCTCAGATGCCCTGGCACCAGAAGTAAGTGTACAAATCTTTCATTTTAATAACAGTTCCTTATTTTCTTACTAATATAAAAAAATTTTATTTTAACAGAAAGAACCAGTCAAGTTTGACATAAACTTAACTGGTGCTCCTGAAGAAGTGATGCAACTTATTAAAAACATAAAACAAGTTGCTGAACAATTTTTATATCATTGGAAAACTTTTCCTATAGTTTTGCCATCCCCAATTAGTTTTGAGTCATCACAAAACCAAACTAGATATTCTAGTTCAGATGCACTTAATGCCCAGATAAGAAATCAGGGAAGTGGAGATAATTATTCTACAGGTAGGAGATATTCAATGATTTGAGTTTAGATATAAAATGGTTGGATAGAAATTAAGTTAAAACAATTTAATCTAATTAATAACAATTTAATTGATAAAAAAAAACAACTGATCAGAAATTATTTAAATAATAAAAGCTGAAGATAAATATCCTTGATTATAATAATTTTTACTTTCTTATATGTCAGTAGAATTATAACTTTATATAAATTTGCAAATTGTATTCTTTATTTTTAAAATCTTTAATGAACATTGCACTACAAAGAAATATTAAAATTGATAAAATTATTTTCCCAATTTCATTTTTTGTGAAGTTTCAATTCCATTTTGTGAGATGCTTGTAAGCAATCAAGCATGTTAAATGTAGCATTGTAGCCACAACAAAAACAAGCATGAAATGTAGCAATTTTCAATTTTAAATACTTATTTCTCCATTACAGCTTGTCAAAGTCTTGCTAGAAAACATCAAAAGCATACAAATATTAGGGATTTGTTCATCACTCCTTCTTTTGATGAGTTGGATGCAGTGGCAATGGATTCAAAAGGAGAGCAGAGAAGACTTAACACAAAACACTTTGAATCCATTCAAGAAAGAGGGTATGTTTACATTGTTAAATTATTTGAAATTTTGGTTTCTAACCAATTGGAAATGTCTTGCTTGTTATACATACTATGTAACTTTAATAGTGGTATTACTTAAAAAGACTAAGTTTTTCTTCTTTCATTGCTCTCTTTTTTGGGATAGTCTTTATAAAGACAAATGTGGGAAACCAAAGAAGCTTAGCTCTGCTCAGTTGGAAAGCATTCGAAGATGGGGGTAGGTTAACTAAATTGCATTATTACATCTCCTTTTTAATTGAAATATTTACTCAAAACATAAGTGTAAGGGTTTGATGTTTAATCAAGAAATATTTTCTAAGGAATTTGAATAGCAGTATTGATTCTTTTTTAGGGAATTTGAAGTGGACAGCATTAATTTTCCTGGGCAAGTCCACAAATGGAGATTAAGTGAGTTAATGCAGAAAGGGACGGAAAGAGTTAGGGATTCACTTTTAAATGACTTAGCATTAGCTTTGCGGTTTATTATTGTGACAGCCAGGGGTAAGCAAATGATATTAATTAATTGTTAACTATTCTAAGCTAAATTGTAAAATTGAACTGAATCAATTTGCATTTTGATATTATTTTCCAGGGCGTTTGTTTTCTCATTATTTCAGTGTTTTGGAGGCTTTTAGGGCTCTCTTTAATGGATTTTTAAGACTGCTTGATATTTTTATTGGAATGCCCTCTCTACTTGCCCATAATCTTGAAGCTAAAATTTGGGGAGAGAGAAGCCGTTATCTCGTAGCTGAATTAGTCTGTCGGGTAAACTTTTGCTTTACAAGATTTTCCCTTATAATAAAGCAAAAGATTTAATTTATGTCACCATGTTACGGAACTTTATCTAAAGCTTTATCTGAAACTGTTGTAAAAAATTTTTTAGCCTGAACTGGAGGAGTCTCTGGAATATTTATGTAAGTTTGTCAGAAGGCAAATTAGACGCGCGGCCACAGAGAAATTCGAAATTGAGAGAGAATCTTCTCAGTTGCCTGTACCAATACCATACTTATTTCTCACTCCAAAGGTATTTAATTCCAATTAGTCTGCTTTGAATAAACTGTATTTTTTGTTAATAAATTGGCTTTTCCAGGGTTGTGAGCTAGATTTAAGACTCTTTTCAAGGGATCTCATGAAGCGAGCTCTTCCGATTTTAGTTTCAATTTTAGAACGCGAAACCAGAGGTTGGTTTTTACATTTTAGAGAAAAACTTATTTCACAGTTACGATCTCAGAAACTTTCAGATGATCAAATCGAAAGGGTAAGTCTCATTGATAATCGAAGCATGATTATTACTCTCGACTGATGTTAATGCTCCATAAATTATTTTTCAGGAGGTGAATGATGCTGTTATGAAGGAGTACTTACAAAGAGTTTATTCAAGCATTTTATCTCATCCTGACATTATAGCATTAGGAGAAGGAATTCCTGAGTTATTGGTCCAACAGGCCAAATCCGTCGTTCTCATGCATAGGTCTTTACCTGATAAGTGTTCATAATATTTTTACTTGGGAGTTTTTTCATTTTTTAAATTTAATTTCAGAGCTGTGGAAAATGTTCAGAAAAAATTAGAATTAACAAAAGAGAATTTAAAGTGCAGATTAAAATACATGCATCCTATACTTTGCCGAATTCGACCTTGGATGAGGGACAAGTTACGAAAGGCGGAAATAAAGTTCATTGAGGAAAGTCAATGGAGTGCTCATGAGGAAGCTTTACTTCTTTGCAACAGCAATCATTTAACTCAAACAATTTATTTTCTAAATCGTGATTTAACTTTCATGAAAGAAGTAAGCCTATGTTAGAAATTTAATAGTAAAATATTAGAAAGTCGATTAAAATTTTTGTTTTCTAAAATATATATACGCCTATGGATTTTGAAGATTATTTGAACGCATGGCAGCGGTTAAATAGTCTTCTGTTATTTTTATAATTTTCTCATAATATAGATGATATCTTTAGGAAACGAATGAGTTATAACGAAAGTGTTATAATGTAACTTTCAGAGGGAGCCCGTGCTATTAAAAGAATTACGAAAAGTAAAAACTCCTACCAGAAACTTTCATTGGCTGACTCAGATTTGGATGCCGAGTCAGTGGATTGTCAAAAGAAGTTTCCAGGGAACCATAGAGGTCATTCCAACAGTTTTAAGTTCTACCCCTACCTCAATAACCACTCCTCGTTCTGATCCTAGTCAGGTAAATATTTTTTTTCTACCGTAAAATTATCTTTTATCAGTGGGAGCTTAAGTGGTTGAAAATCTTTTTCCAGCCTGTATTTTTAGTAGAAAAAGAAATAGTTCGGATAACTACTACAAGGTGGCCTATGTGGAGGTGGATTAATTATTGCCATCGAACTTGGGCCTGGACTTGGAATGCAATGTTTCTATTCGGGGTAAATTTGCTGGAGTTCATTTTATTTTTGCCCTATTATATTCATAAGATGCCCGTAAAATTTGTCGTTTGTCAGGTTGTTGTGCCCTGGTGCAGCCCTGTCAGTTTTCGAGCTCTCTGCAGCGTTGAGCCTTTTATGCCAGATTTAGAGTTATCTCAGGTAAACGGGACATTGTTTCCGAGGAAATCAAGCATAACTCCTACTTTGTGCTCACGATTAAATGCTCTCTGGAGACATATTTCGAAGTCACGCACGCATTTCGAAACGAAACCTGACACAGGTAAATTCCCTACATTGGGAATTAAAAACAGGCAGGCATTTCTGTTGTATTTACGGTTTAACTCTATTATTCTAGGTTTTATCGGAAAAGGCATGACTCGCCATCTGAATCGGTTGTGGAACTACGTAATAAAAGGTTTCTTTGGCACCTTAGCTTGGACGACCTTATTTCCTGTTGTATGCATTTTAATTAGTACAATTAGTATTGTTATTGCCGTAACCGCTGTACTTTGGTAAGAATTAAATTTGGATTTTTTTTGAAGATTTTAAACAGTAAGTTTTAGTTATTCAATTAAAGAGTGATGTTTTGCTTTTAGGATGCCTATGTTTACGTTATTTTTGCACTTGTTCATGGCGGTGTTATATGATTTGGATTGTCCGGATTCCTCCAAAAATAAATATCTCGTTATCGCAGAGGCTATCATATGGAATATACTAATTCTTGGCTGCTGTCAGCCAATAGCAGCCATTATAGTTAGCTTTGTTGTTTGTCCAGTAATTAGTGCAATCATTTTAGGAGGTAAGTCATGAAACCGCAATCAAAGTCGTGCGCGAAAAATGGAGGGTTTTACAATATCTTGTTTAATTCGCAGTGGCATTTACTCGTTACGGTGCCCGACTAATATGGGATGCGATTGTTTTCCACCTGTTAATCAAAAAAAGAGGAAGAATACCGGCATCGGATAGTTTCGTTGTGAGACGAATTGCCGGCCCTGGACTGACAAGCGATTATTATTATCAAATAAAACCAGAGCAAGCGTTGGCTTCTTTGGAGGCAAGAGTAGAGTTAGATGAGTTGGCAGCATATCAGCAGGAAATGGAAGAAACTATTATGCAACCCCTAAAGGATTTTAGGCGAGTATTTCGTTTTGCTTAGAATCTAAAGTGGTTGGGAAACTCGTTAACTTATCAGTTTTCTCTTTAGTAAAATAATAACCGACAAACAACTCCAAATGATCTAGGCTTCTAAATAAAAAGTGCCAGTAATACTACTACAAACAAAAATAAATAAATTAGGTTTTCTTTTTCTCATTTATGTCTTTAATTTTTGCAGTCAATTCGTGGAATGTTGCTTTGCTCCTTTCTCTACACAAATTTCAAAAACAGGAGTGTATTCTCTTTTGGAAAAAGAAGGACAAGATCTGTTGGCATGCTTACACGAAAAATTGGAGAGGCGACGACGGGATTTAAACAACGGATTAAGCTCAGCAATTAAATCAAAAATTAAATTAACAACTCCACATTTAAAGGTGTTTTATTATTAGTCATGCAATTCTCTTTCATTAGTCAGGCAATTTCTTAGCATTATGCGTTGCAAATTAAACCGTTTTTTAGATTGCACTTCAACAAGGAGCATTACTCTTGGAACGTTATTATCCAAATCATGTGCTTCGAAGACTTTCAACGACTGAAGAAGAATTCTGGGAATCTAGAGGTTTGGCAGTAAATGATTGGCCTGGGTTGACAGCTTTAATGTATGCAGATATCTTTTCTCTGGACTTTCTTACGCCTTTGGATGATATGGATACTAGATTTAAGCTAGAAGTACGTTTTGAATCCAGAAAAGGTTCCGGAGTTTCCTCGAAGTGGACTCGATTTCATAATTTTAACTTTACAGCCTCATCCGCAAGTTGATCTTTCCCGATTTACTGACCTTATATCGGGATTAGAATTAGGGTCTGGACCAGATCTCCTGGGACCGGTTCATGCTCCAAGAGGAAATATTCAAATACATTCTCCGTATCTGGATGTTTCCGCTTTCAATCCCAGGCAGGTTCATAGGAAAAATGATCATAAAAGGTAGGTCAGTAATTTTTAGTTTCCAGTTTTTCATTTGCTGGTCCCAAAACAAATTTAACATAGTTTTGCTTTATGCTAGTGATTCCGGGTCAACTCATCAAAGTCGTATAAGGCGGCGTAAAACGTGGACGTCGATGGTGCCCTCTAAAAGTGACGATAACCCACCTTGGAAGCCGTGGAAGCGCGAAAATAAGTCATACAATGCCGAAAAGTTAGTAATACCATTGCTTATCCCTCACCCCGTTCACATTGGAATAACAATTCACAACAGGGATTCTGACGACCCAATAAATTTAAATTCTGAACTTTGTATCAATATCCTCAAAGCTTTAGAGGATTCTCAGGTGAGTGTAAACTCAAATGGCTTTATACGAAAACGCAGCCATGACTAACGATTAACCGATTTCAGAATGTCGCTGGATCTGTAGCGCGGTACAGGCGGAGCAATAACGAAGACAGCACTGAGTCCCAAGTGGAAAGTTCGGGTTCTCTTACGCCCGATGAAGAGCCGCCGAGGCCTCCGCAAACGCTGAATTGGAATATCGCTCGCAGAAGAAACAATTCAGGAACTGTTCGCGTGGATTTAGCTTCACCTGAGGACATTTCATTGGATACGGATTCGAGTCGTGTGGTGTTCAGTCAGTATGGAACAACCGTGTAATTCCCTTTCATTTTCAGCATTGTTTCTTCAGCCCCATTTCAATTTTATCAAGGGCTACGGAGTCGGTAGTGAAATGTTATTTTTAGGTTAACTTTTCTTCATTTCCCTGTTTTATTGTTTACTCAGTTTAAGTGGTGATTTTTCCTGATCTTTTGATATCTGAAATAACCGAAATTATTTGATGCAAAAAAGATTGTGCTTGAAATCTGCTCTTGCCTAATAAATTTTAATAAAATATACAGTGGCTTATATCAAATTTTAGCAATGTTTGGGGTGGTTTGTCTAAAATTATTGACAAATACTGACTGCATTTCAAATTTATTATTATCAAATAAAAATTAACTTTTTTTTATAAAAGTGGGATTAATTTTAAAATTTTTTATTTATATTTTAATGGTTTTTAGGATTTAAAAAATTTATAAATTATTTGCCAAGTTTTTTATCTAAATTGTTAAATGAGTGTACACATTATTTGACAGCTATGAATATTGTGAGAGATTATTTGTGTATCATCAGCAGTAACATTAATTTAGGTTTAGAGTTGTTTAAATTTATTGCATTTCTGGTTTGCAGTTAACATTGAATTGCCTTCATTAATTCCTCAATTGTTCCGCCTTTAAGGAGGAGTAGATTGCCCACTCTGTGACAAGTGAAAGTTTAAAATACTTAAAGTTAAAAAGGAAAGAGAGTATCAGGATTGTAATTTCAGAACGAAGGACCGTTTTGTAAAAACCTTATTGTGATGTTTACGAAATGAATTTTTTATTTATTGATAAATTAATAGTCCTAATTAATGAATTAATCCGTAAATCTATCATTAACGAAACGAATTGACGAAAACGGCCCTTTAAGATTTATTCTCTAGAATCATTTTTCTATACAATTTAGATATGTTTCTGAATATATCACAGTGTATTATGCATTGATTCACATATCAATAGAAAAATCATTGTTTAAAATTACGACAACTGTTAATTTTAATTTTATTATTTGAGAGATACTTCAAAACAGAAACATCGTAATGTATAATAAATAGAGGTTAACAATTAGCACTGAGAATTAGTTTTAAAAAAAAAGAAAAAATAATTTATTAACGAATCCAAAGCTTTGAGATTGCCATTGATATTTCATGTCAGATTTAGTCAATGAAAAAACACATTTGGCTTAATTGATTCTTAATAAAATTTATAAAAACATCAAATTATATGCCAAAATTATATTATTTGAAAAAAGTACAACGTATAAAAAGAGCATGAATGTTCGTGTAACATATTTGTAACATAAGCGGGAATTGCTTTTAATTATGCATGTACAGTTAATAATTGCTATTGCTCTTATTTTGTATTTTGTCAAGATGTTACTTTTATTTCTGAACAGAAAATAAAAGAATGCATGTTCAGTAAAAAACAAAATAAATGACTCGGACAGAGTTTAGATTTGGTTTAAACGAACTAAATATTTATTTCCGAAACGCTGGGTGTGTGAGTGCACAAGAGAATATACTCAAAATCTAAAAAAATTTTATTACTTTTTTTTAAAAAAGTACACAGCAGCTTTATTTAAAAGCATAAACAATTTTAATTAGCCAATGAAGTCTATAACACTAACTGTGAATAATTATTAATAGGTATTTGGTCTGTTTAAATTAATGTGAGTGCTGAATTTAAATAATCATTTATTTATCACTCATTCACTGGATTTTGCAGATTGAGTCTCATACAGTCAATTAAGATTAAATAAATTGGTTGTTTGAAAAGGGGTTTTGGGTGCTGTCTCATAAAATGTAAATTATATACAATTTATATCTCATAAATGTTTACATTGAATTTTTTACATGAAATGTCACTACTTGTTTCTAATATTTATAGTTATGAAAGTTATGAAAATTATGTAAAAAAAATCAATTTTTCGGTTTTATAATGTAATATTAAAAAATTAAACTTAGGAATGCAAACCTAATGTAAATTTAATAGTGCAGATCGTATTTTATAATTTTTTAGTTGCAATCAAAGAATTGTATAGTAATATCAATGAAGTAAAAAGTAATTTATACAGTAATTAAGATTTAATAGAATTCTCTTTTCGACTTTGTTCGTTGTGGAAGAATTATGTTCCTTTTCATGTAAAATCTCTATAAGAAGCAGTTGATGAAGACAGATTTTCTAATGAAAATATTACGAGCAAAAAAGGATGAAAAATAAATTAATCTGATAATATTTGAGAATGAAGAATGAAGAAATTCCGACTCTGCAGCCCTTTCATAGGTGTGTCATAACTCTTCATGATTTCTTGTACTTGACCAATCTGAAATTTGGGTTTATAATATCCGTAGGACCTCTCTTGGGTTATTAGAAATTTTTATAGAAAAATTATAATAATAGCCTATCTCTGTTGATATTTTAACAAATTGTGAATTATCGATTAGCTTTAACCTTTGATTCAGCACTGAGTGTCAAACTATTTGAAACAAGCTGCTTTTCGCAATAAATTCGCTGAAAAATTCAAAAACTTTCCGCTTTCGGAAACGCAATAATAGTTTAGAAAAATACTTCGTTAATTTTAATTGCAATAATAATAATAAACATGAATGTTTTCTAGGCGATTAATATTGGTAATTTTGCAAGGCTAATATTTAAGCATTTTCTGTTAAGAAAACTAAACTAATGAGCGTTGTAAATAGATTAGTATTAATTGGAAGAGTGAATTTTAAAATTATTTTAAAATCCTTTCGAAATAGAATGTTTTTTTAAGCTCTGGAAATATTTAAAAAGGATAAATCTGATTAAATTAACTCATATTCGGAAGTAATGTAACGGAACTGTAATTAAATAAAAGGTACTGTTTTGGCGTGTAAAATAAAATTCATTTTCTCTTATCAGTCGACCTAATAGAATAGTGCTTTTAGAAAGTAGAAGTGATTATTTTTTATAGCTGAAATGAATTGAAGAGTTCTGATTTTCATCTTTTATGGCTTATTGTAAATTAAATTTGAATTCAAATTATGAGTGTTTTATGCATTTGTTCCTGGCGAAGTCCAAATGATTCGGATTCTGCTCTTTATGAAGTAATTTTCAACATTTTTATCGACTGTTCCAGAGTTTTTTCGCAATCGTAATTTTCTATATCTTTTATTCCCTCTTCAGAGTCAAGCATAATTATAAAATCAGCATTAAGCGTTACTTCTTTTTAAAGTCTTTAAAAGTTAATGATAGAAGACTAAAAATCTCGAAACTCAAAAGCCAAGATTTTATCACATTTTAACCTCTGATACCTCAAAATTCTACGATAAAGGCCTTTCTTCTGAGTTACGCAATATGAAAATTATTCTGAAACAAAATGGCAAAAAATCTTTTCCAAAAAAAATGTACAATTCATTCATTTTCAAAGATATGGCGAAATATTTGAAAACCTTTAACAAAAAAAAGTCGTGGCAGCAGAATTTGAAAGAAACGAGACGAAAAGAAAGCGGAACCCAAAGCTGAAATTAACCTTTTAAATGTAAACGTTTATGTTAATTGTGTTAAGGCCAAAAATGACGAGTTCGGGTGATTGTGTTTTTAAACCTCCAGAGCGTTTAACCAGAAGTAAAGCTTATCTATCTAAAATCACAAGTTGCAGACAGTATAAATAATGCCAATTTAAAAACTAATTTGACCACACGAAACTTACGTTTTAAAGGTAGAAAAGAAAAAGAGAAAAAAATACTTGAGAAAAGTTTAGTGAAAACTAAGTTAGGAGATTCAAAACTTAATGTGAATTTGGAGAATATGTGTTTAGGACAAGTTGTTGGTGTTTTAACGAGAAATCGGTGTAAATTTCTTCTTGGAGAATTTAGATCAAGAATTTTTGAAAAATAAAAATTTTGTCAAAAATAAGTGTGTTTGCTGTGAAAGTGGTTATGGCTCTTCATCAGACAATTCTAAAGATTATGCCGAAAGTATTAATAGTGAATCAAAAGAAAGCTTAGAAAGTGGGTTTTCAGAGCCACGCAGAACTGGGGAATTAAAGTCTTTATCTGAAGAAAATACTCTTTCAAAGAAATCTCCTGTCTCAGGTAATTTTAAATTCCTGATGGCTATCTAAATTTCTTTAAGACCTTTCATAAAGTCTTTCATTTGTTACAGATAATGCATCAAGACTTCCATCGGACAAAAATAAGTCAAAAGTAAAACGTAAAACCAAACGAAATAAAGAAAACAAACATCAAAATGCCCCTAAAATTACACTATTAGTAGATAAGGATGTCATAGCTTTAGTGCCTAATGAAAATTTAAGCAATTACAAAGGTCCATTTGAACTTAAAATTGAAGATCATAAAATTAACACTAGGTAGTGATCAAATTGTTTTAGTCCATTCCTCTATTACTTTTAATTTTTAAAAGTAATTTTTCTTTTTTTTAATCTGTGAAGTTTTAGAGAAACTTTAGAATGTAATATGAGAATTCATCATGTCAGCCCAGTGGTATCTGTGGCTCCACATGGGATTCATTTTCAAGAAAGCTATCCTGCCATACTTATAATTCCAATTAGAGTCAAACCCAAGGATGAGAATTGGCTTTGCTGCTTTTATTCTGGCTCAGATCCTGACAATATAACACAGTGGCAAAGGCTCCCAAAAAAGGATTACTTTTACAGGTAAGTAAGTGTTTTTGATTATTCACATGTTCGGTAATAATTTTTAATTAATTTCTTTCAGCAATGGCTGCTTAGTTGTTACCACCTGCCACTTCAGCATATTCACAGTAGTGTTAGAGGAACCCTATCCCGAAATATTAAAGAAAATTAGATGCCGCACTGGAGGGAGGCTTAGAATACGGAATGTTCCAGGAATAGAAGTGAATTTCCCCAAAGGCTGTTTGGAGCATGATATTGATGCTTGTTTAAGGGTAACTAATTATATATTAGCTCTTCATGAATGTGAAAGATAATCAGTTTCTTGTTAAATGTGAATCTGAGAAATTACACTAACTTTACAGGTAATGTTTGATAATGAACCATCACTAGACAGTTCAGAAGGAATGAATAAGAATTTGTTAGCTTCACCTATTATATCATTGGGACCCCATGGACTTGAATTCAACCAAAACAGATTGCCTGTATGTTTGTATTTTCTTCTACATTATTTAGCAATCTAAAACTTTAAATGCCTTATTTTAATAATTGTATTTTACTCAGTTGTATTTATTATTATTATTTAGTATTAACTTAGTTAAATAAAAATCATACAATGTAAAAAAGATTAGGAGACAGTTTTGAAAGAAATTTATGAAATAATTGGGTGAACATTTCCAGCAGTGAAATATTAAGAAATAAATTTTCAGGTTAATGGCAGTCTATAAATTTGTTTTGAAAAAATATTGTATTTTGAATCAGTAAAATTTACATCATGTAATGATTTGGTAAGATCAATAAAATAAATGCTTTTGTATTGCTTTCAGGTATTAATATCATTGCCAATTCCAAACTATCACGAAATAATGAATATATGTCCAAATGCAAAGTTGATTGCATATGAGAGTTCAACTGACGATGGAGAACCAATGGTTTGGAAAAAAATTGATATGGACATTCCACTTTTGAATTTTATTGGATACAGACATGGAATTTCTGGTTCTTTAATTCCTGTTGTGACATTTCCAGTTTATCATTTTTCCTTTTTTAAGGTAATTAAAAAATTAAAACTAGGGCTGTTTTTGATACATTTAAAATTTATGAATTTAAATTAACGAAAATTGACATTTTTAGGTAATGTGGGAACTTCTCTCCACCACCTTGTATGAGGCCAAAATGGGGATGACTTATTTCTACCCATATATTTCTTTTTCAATGATGTGCCAAGCATTTATGGAAGAGAGTCAGGAAAATGATAAATTCGCCCTGGAAGTAATCTGTTACCGGTCGGACAGGTCAGAGCAGTTTATAATTTGACAAAACTTGATTCAATTATATTGTCATTTAATTTAGGAAAGAAATAGAAAGAAATAGATTTTGCATGTATATTTAATTTTGAGCATCATGAAATGTTCAAATCTTTTTCAGTGACATACCAGAAAGTCGAAACTCAAAATCTATGAGAGTAAAAAATTAAATATAAATGTAAAAGAGGTTGTCGCCCCCTTTTAGTACACGAGCAGAGGTTATTGGTCACAGGCAGTCTTGTTTTACTTGTAATTGCGTTTCAGGCAGCTTATCGAGGGAACGAATTATCGATACAGAGTGGGAGCCAGTTTGAAACCCAAGCTCATAAAGCCTGGAAGGATTTCCGTCCGATTGAGATCTCAGATGTTTGAAGCCGACGTCGAAGCCGGAGAAGATAAAGAGATGATCAAAGAAGAAACTGACTTCAGAGGAAGGGATTTTGAAAAGCAATATGCATGCAAATTCAAACCGGAATCGAAAATAGAGAAGGGTACATTCGGAAAAGTCATAATTGAAAGAATATCAGCAAAAAAAGATTTGCTCTTTGAATTTAATTTGCACAAGGTAAGTCCCAATGAAAGAGTAGAATTTTCAAGTAAAAAAAAATAGAAAAGCACATCAAACTAGTGAAGTCTCTTTAGATCTGATTTTAAACATACTTTCTTTTAAGAAACAGTATAAATTTATTTAAATTTTAAATTACTACTTTATGTAGAAAAAATAAATTAACAATTTTTTCTTGTAATTAAGGCTGGAAATGTACCTCCTCCGGTGGGATGTGATAGATGGGTTATGTTCCCCATGAAAGAAGTGGCTGCTTCTTTGAAAATAACAGAGGGCACCAACTGGAAGCAACTTGCCAGAGTCATTGGATTTACCAACAGTGAAATAGAGAATATGCTGGGATTCTCACCAGATCCTTTTCTGGCAATGATGGATATTTACAACAGCAGAGGCGGGACATTCGAAGAATTTGTGCAGGTAAACCTGGAATGAAAAATAAATAAAGAAAATTGTGGTTATATTTAATCGATTTTTTTTTAGGCTACCTACGTAGTTTCCAGGGAATTAATTGGACATGGCTCTGCCAATGACAGTACCGGTAGTGTTAAAAGTCAAAGTTCGAATAATTCAGGAGCTTCCGGCTCACAGGATTCGCCAATGAGGAAGTTGTGGAATATGAGACCCTGGGGGCGTTTGCCGGACTCCGATTCGGCCGATTCCAGTAAGAGTTTTATAATTTCTCACGTGAGTATTTTACGTGAAAAGTTTTTAAGCTATCGTCTTGATTAAATTTAGATCAGCGTGGAAGTAGCAGCACTACTACGAAGGAAAAGAAGAGAGTGAGACCAATGCAAAGTTCAAAGAGCGGAATTACTCCCAAAAGAAGAAAATTTTCAGACGCATCAGAAACAGTTCAGAGTACGAGTACCGACGAAGAAATAGAAGTGCGGAAATCGGTTCCTGATGAAAAATATAGGTATAATTTTTTTTTATTTTGAAACCCCAACGATCGATTCCAACCATAGAGTGAAAACCTAAACTTAAAAGATATTAGAGCTGGAACTCTTTGGATATACAATTGGAACTCTTTGGTTTCTTTAAAGTATTATTATTGCTTATTTTATGTAAATAATGCAATTAAATATATTTTTCAGGAATTCCACTAGAAAACTACGAGATAAAGATCTCTGGAGAATATCTCTCGGCATCGCACGCAGGGACTGGAGAAACCTCGGCAGAACCCTGGGCATAGAGGAAATAGTTTTAATTAATTTAGAGCATTCTCATCAATCTGTAGGATTCAGGGAATGTGCTTATCAGATGTTATTAGAATGGAAAAGTCGAAAACCGAAAAAATGTACTTTTGGAGAACTTTATTCGGCTTTATTAAGAGAAAAAATGGTTTCAGTCTCGAAATTTATGATTAGCAAAATTCAACACACTGAGGAATACAACGCAGACGAAAGTGATTCTAATTGAAATGCAATAAAACACGTACATAATTCTTTATTTTTCATAAATATTAGTGCTAAGAACTCAGGATTCGTGAAAAGTATTTCACTTTTTTAGATAGTATTGTTTAAAATTCGGTAATTTATATTTTCTTATTCAGTTTAAAAAAAAATAAAACTCAGCGGCATGCTAACATTTAAGAAAGATTAATATTATCTACAATTGATTAAACTGTTTCGCAAGATTTATATTTATAATTGGATATAATTGTATTCAAAATGGCCGTACTTGGCTTTTTATAGTTGGAGACCGTTGCTTTTACAAAATAAGTATTTAGGAATTGTTGTTCTTAAACTATTTTGTTAAAAATGAGAGCAAAATTTAATTATTTTTATAAAAGTAAATTTCTTCCACTTGAAAGAACAAATTATTAAGGAATGTTTGTAAATTTCTTAATGTCATTTAAAAAGAATTTTTTACATTTTTTGTCTTTCCTCTACTTAATTTTTTACCTTGTCTCATGGTTCTTGGGTTATGAACCGGTATTTTAAGCGTATTACTTCAGTAATAACTAGTTTATTATAGTTATTACTCAAATAATAACTTTAAAATGTGGCCAACATTCTTAGAAATTAGTTTAAATATTTTTAAAAGTATCTTTGATTACTTTTAATAAAACGATACTCTGTTTAGTTCTTAATTTCATTTTATTTTATGTTCACTCTTTTTCATTTGATATTATGAATAATTTTAATTAGAATAAAAGTTACGAATAATATTAAATTATTTGTGTTTTAAGCATTAAATGCTTGATAATAATAAAACCATTCAGATAAAAACAAAAAATCATAGTACGTTATAATGGAGTTCTTTTAATGAATGTTGATACTGTGATAAAAGCATAAAGTAATCCAATATGCTCTAAATATTCTCTAACGTTGTAATGTTTTTGTCTTCATGAAAGTTGTTTTGTTTATTACAAATAATTTGTTTTTAAATTAATATTTCCAAAAGGGAAAACAGATTTTTTTTAGTTATTGGGGCAAAATTTTTGCAGGAAAACTTGAATTTTACAAAAAATGGAAGACGAGACGAAAAATTTAAACTATGAGTGCAATTATAATATATACATGATAAATGACGTGAAAGACAAAAATTTCAAATCCCAAAATGGTATGAGACTGATAATAAATAGTTAAGATGAAATGCTGGTCCTTGTGTTGGGATCAGTGCTATTATTATAATAATATTACATAGTATAACATTAAAATATATTATAATTTTTAAATACATTTTTACAGATAGAAATAAAATTGTTTTATGGATTAAGAAACTTAAGCAGTGTAATGAAGCTTTTGAAGACATGCTTTTGAGGAACGAATTTGTTTACTACCTTTGGACTTGCGTTAAAAATGGAGAATTGAGACCGCCATTTACGGAAGTTCCACCGAGCGAACCTCTTAGTAAACTGCGACACCTTTTGGTGAATTAATAATTAAATTTTATTTAGATAAAAAAAACATTTCTTCACTTTGATTTTTTGGGTTTACAGCCCAATTCGACTGGAGATAAAAGCGGTATTAACACAGACTGGGTAGAAGATTTAGAAAAAGCTGACAATAGCATTCCGGAAATTTATCGTAAGTCCCCAGACGGTGGCGTGTTTTTGTCCCAGCAACCCATTCCAAAATGCGGAGCTTTTTGTTATATAGCAATTGTCAGCAAACCAGTAAATAATAATGAGTAAAGAAGTGGAAATTTTTGGGTAAGGTCGAGTTTATTTAAACAGTTTTGTTAGTGCAAATGAATCGTAAAATATATATTTTTTAGGATGGAAAAATGAATATAGAAAATTGTTATATTCAAGTTTCAAAGAAATCTAATAATATTAAAAAAATTTAATATTGATTTAAGAAATTATTTTTAAAATGAAAAGTAGAAAATTAATCAGGTAATTTTTTTTGTATTGAGGTATTAAAGATTTGAAGAGAATTACTAATTAACATTCAATTCTGGCTATTTTGAAATAAAATTATTGCACATAAAATTGCATTGATTCGAGATATCGATTAGTACAAGAATTTCGAGTTCGGCCATTTTAGCTTTCGACTTGTTGCCATAAGAAATAAAAAAGGCATTTCTAACTGCCTTAAAAATGTGCGTTAATTTCTTGAAGCGAAAGTTTTGATTAAGTGTGGTTTTCACGGATATAATATTTTCGAGAAAATGACATTCGTTATTATAAACTCTTTCTAACTCCTGTGTTTTCAAAAAATTGAATTAGTTATTAATGCTCACTATTGAATAAAGTTGCACTTCATAGTTTTTATTCCCAAAATCCCTGTATTTTAGTTATTAAAAAAGTTATCACTGTATTTCTTGCTGCAAAATTGGAGTTTTTGAAACTGCATAATTCATGTCTTACAAAACTTATTATTGTATAGTTTAAAAAAATGTTATTTTCTAGCGCCAAGTCTTGTGAGGCGGGAATTTAAATTGTTTATTGCGGTAAACACGCATTTTCATACACAGTTATTATTTCACGCGGGTGAAATAAATTTTTAGGTAAAAAACTACGGCTGATTTAAATTGGATTTAAATAATGTCGGAAACCAAAGAATCAGCTTGGCGAAATAAGCCTATATGTTTACTGGTGCTTGGAATGGCAGGTTCTGGAAAAACAACACTAGTTCAACGGTTTTCCAACTATTTATACTCAAAAAAAGAACCGCCTTACTTAATTAATTTGGATCCAGCTGTGAGAGAAGTTTCATATCCTGCCAATATTGGTAATATTTTCTTTCATACTGGAAATATAAGACGCCCTTAATCGGCCCTTTTGAATTAAATTTTAGAAAATAATTTCAGGCTGTCAGTAAAATGTTTGTATGCCTGATAGTCTGAATATTTTTTTAAATTAAAAATTATTGTAATGATTATAATTTTGTTGAAAATTTCAGCATCAAATATGGTAATTTTATCAATAGTTGGTAATGTAATGTTGCTTTTTTTATTGCAGACATTAGAGATGCTATAAGTTATAAAGAAGTAATGGAAAAATACAATTTAGGACCTAATGGAGGCATTGTTACATCATTAAATTTGTTTTCTACAAAATTCAATCAGGTTATAGACCTGGTAAGGAAGTCAGATGCAGAAATAGCTATATTTGATACCCCTGGTCAGATAGAGGTTTTCACTTGGTCAGTCTCAGGAAACATCATTAGTGAATCACTTGCATCATGTTTTCCAACTGTAGTTGTTTATGTTGTGGATACAGTCAGAAGTGTGTCTCCAGTGACATTCATGTCAAATATGCTATATGCATGCTCAATTTTATATAAAACTCGGCTTCCTTTTATTGTGGCATTAAATAAAGTGAGTTAAAACTATATAGTTAACTTTAAGGTTGCTTTTGTAAATAAAATTCATCAATTTTTTCTTATAACAAACAGGTTGATATTGTGGAATGCAATTATGCCATGGAATGGATGACTGATTTTGAAGCTTTTCAAGATGCACTTGAAGCAGACAGTTCTTATATTTCAAACCTTACCAGGTCCATGTCACTGACTCTTGATACTTTTTATAAAGATCTGAAATGTGTAGGAGTGTCTGCTTTGTCAGGTATAGTATTAATTTTTAGCAATACTTATGCTAACTTATAAAGTTATGACATATTAACTTTATAAAATTTTTTATACAGTATAAATGACCAAAAATAATACTAACCTTTTTACTATTAATTTAGGTGCAGGCATGGAGAAATTTTTGGAACTTATTAAAGAAGCTGCAGTTGAATTTGAGAATGATTACAAAGTAGAATGGGAAAGAGTGAAATTAGAAAAGATTAAACTGGCGGAGAGTGAAGAAAGTTCAGAAGTCACAGGATTAAGCTCTGAAGGCACACAAATTCCTCTAATAACAGAGACCAGTGTTAGTAGAGAGTTAGCTGATATTTATATTAAACATCCAAATGATAATGAAGAAGAATCTGATAATGAGGAGGAAGAAGAAATGGGAAAAGATGAAAATGAAGCCAATTCTTTTGCTCAATTTATTGAAAACCGAAAAAAAAATAAGAATAAACCTAAGTAGGATTATTGAAATTAAAAAGAAATGTCTGAGTTAATTTTACATTTTTACTAATTATTTTCAATAATATCTGTTTTATCTGAGGCACTATTCCTTATTGAATTTAATAAATGTCAGGGAAATTATAATGAGTTCCTTTGTTAAACATCATTAAAACTATTCTTTATCAAAATATTATTCATTGAGCATTAAATGATTATCTCATTGCACAACTTTTTAAGACAAGTGATCATATCTGTTTATGCTTACTTGTTTCTGATTAATTGTATCAGAATTTTGAAAAATGGTGAATGTTAAAAATATGATAATGTATTGTTTTACACCAAAATTTCTCAGTTACAAAAAATTACTCTGAACAAGGTGTGTTGATTATGTATAAAATGTCATAAATTATAATTTTAAATAATAGATTTTATTAGGGGAAATTTATTCAATGAATTCATTCTGTGAAAGATATTTTAAGAAATAATCATTTATAGAACAATCAAAAAAGACAATGTAAATGCTTATGGCACTTATATATGTTTTTTGGATATAATCTTATGAGATTTCTCAACTTTCATGGAAAATAAAATCTTTGCTGAGTGTAGAAAAAAATACTTTCATTTCTTGGTGAAAAAATTGCATGCTTAATAAATTTCTCTTAAATTGGCAATAAGCTTTCATTTTTTGGAAAATTATTACAATCTTTTATTTATTTAAAAGTATATTTATTTACATAAAAAAATAAATCCATGCAATACCTTTCAAAAAATCATTTTTAACCCCACACATAACTAAAATTAACGATTCAAATATCATGGTTATTTGGCAAGTATAAATAATGAAATAAATTTAAATATTTTTTGAAAATTTAATTATTAAAAATGAAAAACTAAAAATATCAATGTCTATGCTTCGACATTCACAGGTGAGAAAAACAACCGAGTCCAAGAAAAAATATACGAAGTCTTTCACTTGAGATGCGCCGAATCGTATGCGCAGTAGTATGAATCAGAAAATGCCGTCGGAGTCGAAGCCTTTGTTGACAACCCAAACAGAAAAACCAAATCATTATTCGTAAGTGTTCTAACATGGAAATACGGTGTTATAATTCAAAAGAGTGAACACGGTAAAGGTTTTTGGTGCAAATATTAAGGCATATCTCTATGTTTTCCATAGGTATTTGAAAGAATTTCGAGTTGACCAATGCCCATTGTTTTTGCAACATAAATGTACTCAGCATCGGCCATATACTTGTTTTCATTGGCATTTTATGAACCAGAGGCGCCGTCGTCCGGTGAGAAAACGAGATGGATCTTTTAATTATAGTGCTGACAATTACTGCACCAAATTTGACGAAACTACAGGACTTTGTCCTGAAGGAGATGAGTAAGTTTAAAAAATTCATAAAAATATTAAGATTCAAGATGGCTGATTTTTATGTTTACGTTTTTTTGAATGGAGCATCCGTTATTGAATTGCGTCACACTACCCAGGTCTTAATACTCTTATTTGATAATAAAAGCATGTACATTTAAAATATGATTAAAAATTTAAAGCATTTATATATTATAATATTGCATCTTATGACCTGAAAGTAAATCAAATTGAAATTTTATACGAGTGACAATCCGTCCGAACTATTCGCCTCCGTAAACTCATTCCCGCCATATTTGTATTTTATTTTGTGGTTTTGTTAATGAGAACTTATTAAATTATGTTTTACACTTACAAAATGAATCGTCTAAAATATCTGATTAACTTTTACATATAAAAATCTGTCAGAATTTGCTCATTGAAGAGAGAAATATTTCAGTTTCCATAGGTTGTTTTCATTTCAAAACATTCAAGGTCACATAAAATTATTCATTCCCTTTTCAGTATTTTCATTTTTATTAAAGCACAAAAAACTGTTCAGCTTATAGTTTATAAAATCTTATCTAAACAACACCAAATTACTTAAAATAGTATGAGCTTTTTAACATATATTCATTTAAGTGAAAGTTAAAGAATACTTAAAAATTAATTTTGAAATTCCTTAAAATCATTAAATTCTTATTGTGAGAGTCAATTTCCTGTAAAAATCCATCAGTTCAAAAGTGGTGTTTTTAAAATCATGATTAAAACATAGTCTAATTTGAATAAAAATTGTAGTACATAATGATAATTATGTTATATAAAATAATTTAATTGTTTTAGATGTCCATATTTGCATCGGACAGCTGGTGACACAGAACGACGTTATCACCTGAGGTATTATAAGACTTGTATGTGTGTTCACGACACAGATTCTAGAGGTTATTGTGTAAAAAATGGACCCCATTGTGCTTTTGCTCATGGTAATCATGATCTAAGACCACCAGTTTATGACATTAAAGAAATTCAAGCGTTAGAAAATCCTGATGGAGATGCAAATGCTACACCAAATGGACCTAATGTATTGGATAAAGAAAGAAATTTGATGAATGAAGATCCAAAATGGCAAGGTAATGAAGCTTTATTACAGTGTAAAATTTTTTCATATAATACAAGATAAAAATTAGACTTATTTAAATAATTCTCTTGATTGCAGATAGTACCTATGTTTTGTCAAACTACAAGACTGAACCGTGCAAGCGACCACCACGGTTGTGTCGTCAGGGTTATGCCTGTCCTCAATATCATAATAGCAGAGATAAAAGAAGAAGTCCAAAAAAATTTAAATATAGGTAATTATTGAATTCTGAAAATATATTCACATTCAACTGATTCTCAATGTCAGTGATTAGAACTTTGTGTCATATGGTGAAATATTTATCAAGGCTGATTCATTTTAGATAATTATTGAAATGTTTATATGAGGAGTAATTATAATTTATTGTATTACTTTTTGCCAAACAGGTCTACTCCTTGCCCAAATGTAAAGCATGGTGATGAATGGGGAGAACCATCAAATTGCGATTCGGGAGATAACTGTGCTTATTGCCATACACGCACTGAACAACAATTTCATCCTGAAATATACAAGTCCACTAAGTGTAATGATGTACAACAAGCTGGATATTGTCCCAGAGGAGCTTTTTGTGCATTTGCACATATAGATCGTAAGTAAATTCGTGAATTAAATTTTTTCCATAAGTAATGGATTATATAGTAAAATGTCATGATATTGCCTTATCCCATAATTTTTTTAACACAGAAGAAATGAGTGTAGCTAGAGATGCAGATATTGGAACTGGGACTAATTTAGCGGAAATATTATCAAATGCATTACCACCAGACTCTAAAAAAGAAGATCAAAAAAGTGACTCATCTGTAAGTGTCCTATTATTCATTGTTAGAATACATTCATATTGTTTTAAATGTTTTTTTGGGAATGTTTTATATTTATTATTGATATATAAATGAAATATTTTTCCAGAATGGCAGTGGTGAGGTATCTGAATCAGCTTCAATAAGCAGTATAGGTTCGAATAGCTCGAACAAAGCGCCAGGTGCACAGTTAGCAAACACTAATAAGATAACTCAAAATATTTTTAACAACCATAATCTTCACAGCAATCATGATATGTTTAATAATGTAAGGATTATTTTTTTTTATAATTATAATTCTAGAATATTTGCAAGTTTTAACAATGGAAAAAATATATTTATAGAGCCTCCTGCAGCAGCAGCAACAACAGCAAATTTTGGCAATAGATAATCCGCTGTTAGGCCCTGTAGACAAGCCCCAAAGGAAACAGAGCATGTATTTTAGTAATGTACACACCAATGGAATTTTAGGCTCTTTTTATTCAACAGATACTGTGGAATCTGTTGTTGGTAAGTTATGATCTTCTATATTACTTTTATAAATATCTTTGTTCAGTAAAAATAAAAAGTACCATATTTTCTTGTAGGCAATGCATTAGAAGATTTAAACTTAGATGAACCATTGAATCTAGTAGCCACAATAGACAGAGATTTAGAGAGAGACTCACCAGCGGTTAGTAGTTCAATCTCGGCGAGCTTAACAAACACAGGTTTGTATTGAATATTCGTACATTATTCTTCTGAAAAGAATCCGTTGGCATTAAATTTTTATAATTAAACTAATAACCAGCGTCAAATTAATAAAAAAATGACTTCTTTCTTTAGGTTTTTTAGGAAGCTCAGCTCCAGTCAATATTCCTGGATCAACTCTTAATGATAGAAACTCAAGTATTAATTTTTCCCCTACAGCTTCATCACCTTTAAACCATTTAAATTTTCTAAGTAGTAGATATTCTCAAGATGCAATAGATACGGTGAGTTTTAGATCGAATAAATGTGAGTTTTTTTTTTTCGAAACATAACATTAGGCGGACGATTAGTTATATTTGTAAACCAAAAACATGTAAACAACAGTGAATGTAATCGTTACTCCATTTAACTGTGCAGGCGCCGTCTACTGCGGGATCCCAATAACAGGCACTTGCCAAATGTAAACCAGCCCCTGTTTTCTGCTGAAGTGAGCAATTTATAATGTATTTAAATGGCCGTTTGAGTTTAGCTAATTCTGTTAATAGTCTTTCAATAATTGCTGTTGTCCACATTGTCACTTTTATTTCACTGTAACAATTTTCTCCTATTATTTTATCTATAATTGCGAACGCTATTTCCTGTACCTAAACGAAAGTTTATTGTCAAAATATTAGAAACATCTCTCTCACAAACATTTGTGTTTGTGAGAAAGTGGAAAAGTGAAAATTACCTCCTCTGGCACGAATTCAGCTTCCTCCTCCTTTGCGGCATCTGGTAACTGTGACATTTTTTTCAAGGTTGATTAGGATAATTTTTTAAAAATTGTATAAGCTGATTGTTTACCTCTGACTTGTTTACTTTTTAAACACGTTGCTATAATTAAATAATAATTCAAATATTAAATAGTGCAGTATGATTCCTTTCTAGAATATTTAAAGCAGTCGAATCATTTTTATATTTTTATTTTATCTTTAATGGATCAAAAAAACATTGGATTGTAAAAATGGGTATTTCTGTCTCTCTCTTTTCCTGAACTCATTTTAAATTTTGCTCTGTCGTTATGTCACTTACTGGTATCGATAAAATAAATTTATTTTGTCCTCTTTTTTTTTTCAGAATACAAGTTTTATTGGACAAGCACATTTACAGTCAAAAATGGGAAATTTTCAATCCACAGGAATTTATGATTTCAGTCAAAATATGTCTCCCCATCATCCTGTATCACATTCACCTCTAGTCTCAAACTTTATCACTGGTTCATCGCCTGGCACTATATCCAATAACGAAGTAAAATCATTTACTTTCAGTTTTAGTATAGAAAAATTTATTTTCTAATTATATTCAATCAGTGTTTATAATAGTAACTAAGTTTCTAAGTTTACGAAAATAATTTTTATCCTCTAATCATTTATTTATACGTATGATAATATGATAATTTTATAATACATATGGGTAATCCTTTTTTTTCAGATGCAAAGGCTACAAAATGAAGTACTAAAATATAAGCAACAAGTGGCACAATGGGAGCAAATGGTAGCACGGGCTAAAACAGCATGCGAAGCGTGGCAAAGAGATGCCGAAGAAAATAGTAGGAAAGCTAATATTGCTGAAAAACAAAGGGACGAGGTGAGTCTTTGATTTAAGGAAAGAGAAACTTTCATTTTGAAAAGTTTTCTCTGTAAACGACCCACGTTTAGGTTTATAGGTTAAAGTTTGTTTTTGAAAACGTTCTTTGCAGGCATTAAACCAAGCTAAAAATCTTCAAAAGGAAGTAGAATCCCTACAAAAGAGTCCTTTTTTGCACGGTCTTAGAAGGGTATCTGAATTACGAACCCTAACAATGGCAACGCTAAAACAATTGCAAGCGCAATTGCGGGCAGATTTAGAAGAAATAGAAAAGGTAAGGCGTTTCTTTTCTAATTCAAACGTTCATATTTTCTTTTTCATTTTGCTCATCCCTCTTTCCCCCCTCATGGAGAATATTTTTTCTGATTTATGTTCGGTTTGAAAAGAATTTGGATTTACAATGGAGATATTAGTGGTCGAAATGGTTTAATTAAAAATTTATTTCCAGGTCATTTATTTACAAACAGCAACAAAATGCATGGTCTGCGAAGATAGGAATCGTAGTGTGACCTTAGGCCCTTGCAATCACTATGTGTTATGCACTCAGTGTGCTCCTAGCCAGAAAGAATGCCCGTACTGCCAAACTCCCATACAGAACATATAATTTTAAAAATTAAGAATAAAAAAATCCTTAAAGGAAACAAATTTATATTATCAGTGTAGTAATAAATTAAAAGATTTCTTCATTTTCTTTTTTTTTTTAAGTCGTGTAGATAAAATTTTTTAATACAAAAATTGACATTGAATCAGTTTTATTTGTGGCAAGATATTAAGTGTAAAAAAAAAAAATTATGTTCTTGTATTAAAAAATTGAGTTTATATCTAAAAGCAGATATTTCAAAATTTCAACAAATGGCGCTTTCACCGACATTTTCTTAAAGTCATAATAAAGTTTTTTTATTTAGTAAAATGAGTGTTGTGCAAGTTGATAAGTTACCGATGCTAAGAGCGAAAAGAAATAATTAATTTTTAAACTGTTTTAGATTTTCTCGGCAATATTTTGATTTTAAGCAAAATGCATTTGGATAAATTACAATTAAATACCCTTTTGAGGGTATATATTTTTGATTAAATAAAAGATTTTTAATTTTAGCTTCAGAAAGCACTGGTTAAGGCTCAATTGTCTTTATTTCACAATTATTTAATTAATTTAAAGACAGATGGTTATCTCGAACGGTATAAAACAATTTTAGGTATTTTTATTATAGTTTATTTGAAACATTCCTCGAGTTTTCGGTTTGTTTCTCTCTCCGTTTTATTAACTCACTTATACTGATGATTATGTTGCATTACAAAGAAGCATTGATAAAGCAAAGCGCTGTTTTTATGCGGATTTAAAATATCTAAATTTTATTTTTCATAAAAGTTTGTAGTCCGAACAAATTTCGAATATAATCGCCAAAAAGGCGAAGTCAGTTTATTTTCGTGAGTTTTTATTATTTTTAAACAGTATTTTTAAAACGGTTTGGATTTTTGTTCATTTTTCTTAAATCAAGCGCTTATAGACTCAATAATAAAGACATAGAATGTAATGAAAATAATAGAGAGGAAACATTAATTGTCTCTGGTTTGAAATATTAACTTCTATGTACCTTTTAATTACACCGCAAAACACTAAACGATTCGTATTGTTATAATTTTGATAAAATATGCGAGTTTATTGGTGTTTAGAAACCCTTTTAGTAATGTTTTGTTTTTATCTAAAATATTTTGAGAAATGGCAGAGAACGAATATTTTCTTTTAATGGTTTACTTTTCTCATAATTAAGGTTGGGTCTTTGCTGAATTTTTGAACGCTTAAACTTTTAAAATTGAAGCATTTCTGCTTATAACTATTCCCTCTTTTGAAATTATTACGTGAGGAAACATTATTTTTATCAGTGATTTGCATGGTTATAATTTTGGTGGTCATCGCCATATTGGAAATATTACTGAAAACCTTTTTAACATTCTCTATTTTTATTACATATTATTTAACTTACTAAGTTTACTTAATTTTGTTTAATGAAAACTCACAAAAATAGATTTTTTTGATTTTGGCAGTTGAAATTTTTAGGTTTTTCCACTGTTTGTGAAGTGATTTTTCATAAATAAGCACAGAATGATAATATTAACCACTTATATTAAACTGCTTTTAGATATCTCATTTCAGTTTTTCAATTTTTTGTACCCTGAAGAGCCGAGAGGTTCTTTTTTTAAATTTATCTTTTGACTGAAAAAAAATTTCTGTCAGCTCATTGATAAATAATATTTTCCCTGAATATTTAACTAAAAAAAAAAAGCTTGAAAATTGTCACTGTAAAATTTTAAAATTTATTCTAACTTTTTCTATTATTACAACCGTCAATACATTTTAAGCACGTAAAAAGAAAAAAAATAGTAATTTTATTAAGTAAATTTCTGTGAGGATTTATATTGGAATGAATTTATTTTGGGGCAAATTTGCAGTAAAAGTGCTAAATGTGGGCCATTCTGAAGAGTTTTTACTTTCATTATGGAATAATACTCAAAGAGAAATTTGTTTAATTTAGCCGTTCAGAAATTTCTTACTCTGCTTTTTAGCCGTTTAAAAAAAAGAAAAAAATCGTATTAGCCAAGTAAAAAGTTGGTCGGATAATGCTTGAGGGGCTTCTCCTTTCGAATAATCCTTTCGTGCATGTTCTTCTTCATGTTCTCTTTGATTAGAAGCGACGAATATCAGCATCGGGAAATTTTATCTTTTTTTATTTTCATAGAACAGTCTCGTGTTTATGTTTTCAACCATTTTGACTCATTTAAATTTTAGTCTTTTTACGGAAAAATTATTTAATCACTTCCCCATAATTCAGTTTAAAATGTGGCATTTCTCTGTACTCATTTGGTTGTATTAGAAAAAAAAAAAAAAACAGAGGTGGACGCGATTTGTCTTACCGACCTGTGCATTCCACGGCATAATTGTAATTTTTATTTATTTTATTTTTATTTTATTTTTTTTTTTTAAATTCTCTTCAATTACTGCAACGGCAGTCTTGGTTTGATTTTTGAGAGATTTGACTGTTAACCTCTACATACTGTAATGGTTTTTACTTGCGCTTGACTGGAAAAATGGTTTATGAATTGTTGTTTAAACGTTTGATTGGTCAAAAGATAACGTCTTAATTCGTGTTTTACTTATTATTAATTATTTGCTATCGTAATAGTTTAAATGTCATTCACTTTATTCTTACATTTACTTAATTTTTTTGTGGAAGTGTTGAAATACACTGGAAATATGTATAAAGAAAGGAGTTTTTTACAAAAATAAGGCGTCCATTTACTTTATTTATCCTGGGACAGTAACTCCCATAAATTCTTATAAAGATTCACACTGCTGAGAAGAGGTGTTGGAAATGTCATTTTTTTTTTTTCATTTATTTAATAATTGACATTGTACATTTGAGAAAATTATTTTTCAATTAAACACGAAATACATAGATGTAAATTACTGTATAGTTCTTATTATTATTGGTATAAATGAAATAAATTTAAAATTATTTCTAATATTTAGTCAACTTCTCCCGATCGTTCCTGATGAGTTTAAATATTATCCAAAGTGTGATTTCAAATTTCAATAACTTCTCTGAGTTCAGACTGAGTGTTTTTGAATGAAATGGAGGAGTCCAACCGATTATTTTACCAAATTATGTCGACCTTAAATGGTCGATTTGCTCTTTTTCACGAATTCAGGTTTTTAACATCAGCAATGCGATTTTAATTTTCATTTCCTGCGAACTTATTAATGCTGACTGCCATTTATTCCTGTCAGAGCAATCTAAATTCAGTGACAGAGATCTCACTCAATAGTCTGTTACATAATTAAACATCGACGTCAATTAATTAATTAAATATTCGTCTTTGAGATTATTTTTCAAAATTCGTCATTATGCAAAGTGGGAAATTTTTTATAGGTAGAAATGATTGGAGTGAAAGAAAAATAAAAAAATTATATTTAAATTGATTTAAGAATTTCAGTTTATTTATTTAAAAATATTAAAATGTGTAATGTCGATTATTAATTTCTTTATTAAAAAATACTGCCATTAAAAAACCCTTATTAAATTTTTTTTATGTCAAATTTTGAAAAGTCGTAAGAAAAAACCAAAGAATTCAAATTTCCTAAGAATAATTTTTATTTTTAAAACCATCCTTTTAAATTAATTTTATTTTAATTATTATGTACGTTTTATTTTTGGGGACATTTTGGTCTTTAATTTCGCGGGGGAGGAAATTAATTAGCGTGAATGAGCCTTATTTTTTTTTATTATTAACAGCCCTTGCAGTATGATATTTAATATATTTATCAGTTTTAATGCTGTTTAATTTGCTTTTTAACTGTAAAATTCAAAACATTCCTTTTTTAGATATGATCAGTATTAAAGTGTTATTTTTGCTGCTGCTTAACAAAAGTTAAATTAATAAAACGGTTATTTCAAAAAATTGATTCTCCCTTTTAGTAGTGAATTAATTTCGTGCTTTTGCTCAACAATTTCTGTATTGTTTTGTTTAGTCTAATAAAATAATTGGTCGTAGAGTTTGAAGTTTTAGCAGCAAATGCACAACCCCAGTCAATCATACCGAGAGCCTCTAACGAGCGCCATTTTTATTTTTCCACCCTTAAATTTGCAATTAATAATAACCGAATGATATTTTCTTCATCGACTTGCGACTGTTAATATTAACGATAAACTGTGGCCCCAAAATATTTGGCTGTACTCCGACAGAGTCACTGTGCCTTTGGTAACATTTTGTTTTTAAACAATTCTTCCATTAAAGAGACTAAACATTTTTATTTCTAATTCTCCATAAATATTGTTTACACTCTCAAGCGGTGCTCCATTTTCATAAGACCGTCTTAAACATCATATTTCCATCGTAGATAACAAAATGGAGGAATTAAATTAAAAAAAACAAGATGCTATACGAATAATACACAAGTTTTTTAAATGATTGTAATATAACAAAACTGTCTTCAATGAAAAGTTATTATCAAAGAAAAATTACCTGAGCATAAGTCTGAGCCTAAAGTAAGATACTAAAGAATGGCTTTCTGCTTTTTTAATATTTGTATATGCTTTAACGTAAGTTTTTTAACTGTAATTAAGCGGACAGTTTCCCGTAATTATTGACGAGTTGTAGAGAATAATTATGATTTTTCCAGCTGATACAATCAGATATTAGCTGTGGTGTATTTTTTTGGTTTCCAGTCAAGCATAATTGTTAAAGGAAAGGTAATGCATATCTAATAAGATCTTACAGCATTGATCCCCGAGCAAAAAACAAAGTGCTTGTAATTGCTTTAATCCTAAGGACTTGCATTGTCTTTATTAATTTTTGCAGTAACTATCCAATTCTGGAGGAAGGCAAAGGCAAGTTTAGTTTTGAGTTTTATTAAGAATTATTTAATGAAATGGTAAAATTTCTAAAGCATAAGTTGAACTAAGCCCCCGCATTAGTTAGAATTAGTTTGGTAAAATAACCGAAAGGATTAAAGTAGTTTCAGTAAGGTCTTCTAAAGAAATCGAGAAAATCTAATTTTTTGTGAATTCTGACCGTTGAGTGCTTTCAGTTTTATTTGAGGGGGTATCACTTATCATTCTTGCCCTTTTAACGCACTTTTTGTCGTCGGCGATCGCAATAATTATGCAATAATTAAAATAAAATCCAATTGCAAATTACAAACTAAAAATTGTTAAATTATAACAATTCGGAATTTATAAGTATTCGATTGAAGTTGTCATTGCAAAGGGAGTTCGCTGAAATTTTCAGTTTCTTTCGAAAATAAATTTTTTTTGAATTTCTAATATTCTGAATAATTAATTAACAGGAAATGATTCTTTCATTTTGTGAGAAGTCCGCGAAGGATTTTACCAACAGATTTATTTGTAAAATCGCTTTGATTATAGAGAGAAATATTTTTGTGCTGCTATCGAAATTCTTAATTGGATTGATGATATTAGTACTGATGATAATTAATTATTACTCATCATTTTGCTCTTGTTGTTTTTAAATTGGATGTATATTCTAAATGAAGTCTCCCCGTTTAGGATTATTTCAAAATTAATGGGAAAAAAAAGGACAAATTTCGTTTTTGATGTTGGTTTTGAGAAGTAAATGTGGTTTTATTTTTGCTAAATCTTAAATTGTTTAATCCAAAATAAATTGAACTCTGAAGTTAAGGAATAATTAGTACGCTAAACACAACTTAGAAATAGAAGTGACATAAAGAGGCTGATTTCGGTTATATTTATTTACTTATTAATATCCGGGGAGTTATTTAGTTTCATGAAATTTAAATAAAAACTATTTTTTTTAGTCGTAATTTCCGTCACTTTTGTGTTAGATAGTTTTTGTAATTCTCCATTCGTTTTCCTGTATTTGTTGCTCAGTTTTCATTAAAAAAAATTATTTAGCATACAGAAGTTATCCAAATTTTATGTAATTTAAACATTAAACTAAAAAACTAATATTAATAAATGAAAAGAAGTTTTTTAAATTAAAAATTTTTCCTTAAAGTGGTTCACCTTTGGCCTTTGTCAATGCTGCGGTGTGATTCCCTCTTTTTGCCGGTTTATCCGTTAATTACGACTGAGAAACCTGAAAAAATAATTAGTTATTATTTATTAATACTTTTTTATTAAGGTACTTTCGCTGGAAAGTGGTATTTTCTTCTGAGAATGTTGTAATCGATGTTCGGATCTCTGAATGCCGTTCGCCCATTCCATAGTGTTAAGGTTTTTCAGGTTTATTTAAGTGAAATCGTATTGTCATTTTCAAACAGATTGATATTATTGAATAATATATTTTCGGCGATCTCGTTATTAGTATTAACTCTCCCTTGCCAATTTTATATCATAATATTAATCATAAATAACCAGTGAAGCTTCGAACTTCTAACTTGTTTTGTGTTTAATAAAGCTCCAGGTTTTCTTTGAACCCTTTTCATTTTCCTTCGGCAAAACACTGAACTTAAACTCCGATTATAATTTCTTTTAATAACAACAAACAGGATATTGTTAAACTCGAAAATAATAAAAGGAAAATGATTAAACGAGGGGAAATTTACTTGCAAGCAATACAGTATTTTTTATTCTGATAGAAAAATAAATTTTTTCAAGAATTAAATATTAAGTTATGAAGTCAAAGCTGTGCCCAATATTTTTCATAATTTGGCAGAAAGTGAATTACCAAAACAAGTTTTTTTTTAATTAATTTAAAATTACTGTCGATCTTTTCTTTAAAATGTGAAATTAGAATTGGTTTTTTATTAGAGCTTTTTTTAGACTGATTTGTAGTATAATTTGCGGTGTGAAATAGGAATAAAATTGTACGAAATTTTGGGTCAGTTTCAGTGAGAACAATTTTTTAATTTCGGAGTTGTCTTTTTGTAAAAACTAATTTTGGAAATTATTATAATGTGGTGTTTTCGAAGCACAGAAAATAGAGACTTGACGAAGTCGATTTAAAATTTACCATAATATGTTTATCTCTTTATGTAATGTTATCACACATTCATAACTAAAATGGTTACCCAATGAAGAACTGAATTACAGATGAAAAAACTACAATTCGTTGCTGGAAACAAACTCAAATTTACTTCAAAAACACAGTCTAAATCCTTAAAACAACCTTAAAAATTATAATTTAATTTAAAATAATTTTTTTTGAATCTTTGAAAATTGACAATAAGTGATAGTTATGTGATTCCTTTCTGAAACCAAAAACTCTTACAAAAGCGAAACGGAATTAAAAAAAAAAAAACAAAATTAAAAATTATAAATGAAAGCTGGGATATTTTTTTTCTGTGTAGATAAACCATGAAAAAAATTGAGAGTCAAATTTATTCTTCTAATTTGTTTATATATTTAAAATATAAAAAAATAGGAAAAAAATAATTGAATTAACTATGTGCAATAGTTACCCGAAACGGTAATGAAAACTTACAAAGTCGATTTTTTATAAATAAAAATTAATTTTAAAGTAAGTTCAGTATTTATATTTTCGTACGATTTAATAAAGTCTTAAAAAATAATATCATTATCGTTTCATTGTAGTTTTTAATATCATTATAATATATTTAACGTAAAAATGATGGCGTTGTTGTGGAAAATAACGAGAATGATTAATCTCCGGGGTGGATAGTTTAGTTTAGTAAGGAGATTAAATTGTAGTATTAAGAAAAAAAATATTTTTTAGTTTCAGGAATACTTTTTTGAAATTTTCAATTTGAAATAACCTCTAGACTGAGCTCTCGATTTGCTTATGCTTAGTGTTGTAATTATAGTGCTTATTTTTTTCGTTTATAAAATTAATTTTAAATTTTACAGTTCAAATTTGTAGGTGTACAGATTAGATTTTAGTATGATTCCATACTTTTGTGAAAAAAAAGTGAAAGCAATCTGTAAAAAATAATTTGTTGTATATATAATTAATAAAATGCATGATGAATGAATATTAATTTTTTTTAAACGTCTTTTATGGGGAATTGAAATCATTGGCTTAAAATGGGGTTCAAAAGATTTTTATAGTGAAAAGTAATAATCAGTGACTTGTCAAAATTATAATGAGGTTTCAATTTTCTTTCATCCCGAATTTCAGAAACTGTTAACTTTCACAATGGGTCTTATCAGCATTTATTTTAACAATTAAATTACACTATATTTAGTTTATTTCACACATTATACTGCTGTTTCGGTTTGAAGCCTTCAGCCGTGGTCTAAATATCTTGCAATAATGGTCAATTAGCTGGTTTTTCTATGCCTTCCTACCTTGAAAAACCTGTCTCTGCCGTTGAGTTCAAACTCAGTTCGCCTGCACGCACGAACCTGTTCTTAACCCTAAGCCACCGCCATTGTCTAATTTAATGGTTTATTGTGAATTACTCTTTGTTTAAAAATATTACTGGCAGAAATATTTTGCATTAATCTTCTTGCATCATAGGCAGCATAGGCAAGTATTTTTTATTTGTAATTAGAAATTTTTTTACCATTGTCTTCTTATTTTTTCTAAATCATACTTCAACATGTCATGGTTTGTTCTTTCCCTTTAAGTTTCTTCCATAAGAGGATAATGTAAGTTGGTTTTTTTTTTAAACCAGCGCTCAGTGTCATATAATTATTTTGAGATCACCATACACAATCAGTCAAGTATGGGTTTGAATTTAAAAAATTAACTTAGTAACTCATTTTTTAAGCTGTGTGGTTTTAGATTACAATAAACAGTGAGCCAAAGCTAAATCTTAAATTCTAAACCAGTAAAGGCAATTTGGATGGTTTGGATGTGTTTTTTATATTTACGTCTACGCAATATTGTAATAAAGAAAATACTGGAGCATGTATTGCGTAATAATCTGTTTCATAGACTTTACCAATAGACAATATTATCTTTGGTAATCATTTCTCGTATTTTTTATTTCAAACGACTCTGATAAGGACAAATTATGGTGGTCATTCCTATCCTTTCGTTATCGTTTATGAGCAAAATACTAGGTTGACTTTACTGAACACAAACGTCACTGCTTATGACGGTATAAAACTGACCAATAGGAAATTTCGTTATTTTGGCCAATCACATCTCTCGTTATTTTAACCAATGACGAAATGGTTACGGGTTCGTTTCAACCAATTGCGTCATTTCACTATCCATTGTTCTTTGAAGCATTGGGTTCGTACTTTTTCGTGAATATTTCTGTCAAAAAGTTTGACTGTTTTGTTTTTATTGAGATTTAATCAAGACACACAAGGGTAACGTATATTGTATCAGTAATTAAATTTTGATTTATTTTGCCTCAGTATTTAAGTGAAGATTGCGGATGTATTATTTTAAATTGAAAGCTCGGTGTTCCGCCATTTTACCTTTCTCTGTGTACCAAGCAAGTGTGTGTAAAACCCTTAAGAATGTAAAACTCTTTACTCTGTAACACTTAAAATACTTCTTACATCCTTATTTCAGTTTTCATAAAGTTAGTGAAAATGAGTGTACATTGTTTAATATTAACTGGAAAAGAAAAGTAAAAGATCTTATCAAAAGAAGTCCTGTGTATTGAATGATAGTCTTTCATAAACATTCATGTTCAAACAGAGTGGTTGTTTTTTTCTTGTAAAACTTGTTTATTGGCCTTAAAAAATTATTTTCACTTTTATTTAGCAAACTTAAGTTTTATTTTTTTTTAATTTAGTAAAGTAAGGTTTTTAATATATGGAAATTTTTTTTAAGAATTTACTTACATTCTTATCTCTTTTATGAAATTATAAATTGAATTCAAAAAATAAATAATTAATCATTACTACATATTATTACTTCAATCAGTATATTAAACAATTATAAATAATTCAATACAATTGGGAAATAACGTAAATTTTTAAAAGTATAGTGTAGTTAATAATAACATTTAATTTTTGAAATGCCAGGTGAGCAATGGCACGAACAAAGCAGACTGCCAGGAAATCCACAGGAGGGAAAGCTCCAAGGAAACAGCTGGCTACAAAAGCAGCACGTAAAAGTGCTCCATCCACTGGAGGTGTGAAAAAGCCCCACAGATACAGGCCTGGTACTGTGGCTCTTCGAGAAATTCGAAGGTAAATATTACTGACAATTAAAAAACTGTCATTTTTGTATTACTCAAAGCCAGAATTTATGTAATTGGAGTGATATCTAAAAAGTTATTATATATTTTCTCATTTTAAAAATAATAATTAGGTTTAACATTTGGTATTCTGAATGTTATTAAATTATCAAGTTACAATTATTCTCTGTTTCTGAAAGCCTAATATTGTTGATTTGACTAAGATAAAATGTTTTTTTTAATTAATTAAATTATGTAATAAAGAAGCAGAGAAATTGAATAATAATAACTAATGCCACATTTTCATTATAATGATAATTGAATACCCCTTCACTTTGTTTATCATATGCATTAATATAATATTTAAGAACTAGATCATGTACTATAGGAATTAAAAGAAAAAATTATCTCCTAAAATTTTGCAAAATTACCATTCAGAATGTTTTTGCTTAGCACATCTCCATTATATTTATTAGAAGCATGTAAAAATAGGAGTCACAAAATATTTAGACTTGTTGTGTAAATAATTGGACTAATTAAAGCATAATTGTATTTGTTTGTACATGTTTTTAATGTTAATTTAAATAAAAACTTTATTTTTCAGATACCAAAAGAGCACAGAGTTGTTGATTCGTAAATTACCCTTCCAACGACTTGTGCGTGAAATCGCTCAGGATTTCAAAACCGATCTCCGTTTCCAGAGTGCGGCCATTGGAGCCCTGCAGGAAGCCAGTGAGGCTTATTTGGTTGGGTTGTTTGAGGACACCAACTTGTGCGCCATTCACGCCAAGAGGGTGACCATTATGCCCAAAGACATTCAGCTTGCGCGGCGCATCAGAGGAGAACGTGCTTAAGCGCACACTATGTGTTAACAAGAATCACGACTGAGGGCCTGTTTTTTTGGCTTAATGTGTTCTTTTATTATTGTAGATGTGATGTCATGAAAATTTTTACTTTTTAAACACTTTTCATTTCTTCTTTTTTTTTTTTAACATTCATGCATGGATACCTTTTATAAGACCAGTGGAAGCAGTAAACCTATACTTTTTGTATTACAAGTAAAATAAACGTTAATAGAAGTTAATTTAAGTTTTCCATTAGTATATTCACTTTTAAAAAAACTATATATAAAAGAGTTATTAAAAATGTTTAATGTGGAGTACTTTGATTTAGAAGTTTTTTTCCTTAGTAGATCTCTCGGTGTAATCATTTTTGTTTTCGTTTTCAAAGGAAATAAATTCATTTTTTATCACTACTAAAATGTGATTTTTCCTTTATAGCCTTTTCCAACTCTTGAATATAATAAATAGATGGGGGAAAATCTTGCTTAGATTTATGCGATAAGATTCGTAGATAAGAATTTGAGGTTTTGGATATTGGTTTACTCCTTCGGCTTGAAGTCATTCAGCTCCTACACTGCTGTAACTGACACTCAGCAAGAACGTTGGGATGAGGTTGTGGTAAATTGCTGACTTCAGCACTCAAATTAAATACTCAGTCGCGATAGTCCCACTGAGAAAAATGACCCGCCTATGATGTGTATCCTAAAGGGCAATTTAATATTATTGTATAAATATAAAAATATTATGCTGTTTCGGCGAGGAGTATTCAGCAGGGGTCCAAGTACCCTCAGGTGCGAGGGAAGACGGCCTTGAAAAACTTCTCCGACTCTGGGATTCGAATTCGTTCCAACAAATCAGCGCCGAGGCGTTGCCCACATTAATCTATGGCTATCCTCGCACAAATTCAAATTATACATAGGCGAAATTGAATTCGTTAGCATTATTTTAAGTAGGGTTTTCTCCAAAATTGGTTCGATAAAGCAGGAAAGTAAGCCTAAGGAAATTCGTCTTGTTGCAGGCATTGATTTCTACTCCTGCCACGTCGGGTACGTCGTTGCAATCGTCCATTTTTACTTCATCCGTGGATGTTACAGGTGAGTTAAAATGGGTTTTACTTTTATTTTTATTTATTATATTCAAATTAAAATCTTTAGAATTTTAATTTGAAAGTTAATGCTTAAATTATTACTATAAATATGTTTAAATGTATAAGGATGCTTTTATAATAGTCGGATTAAAATTTGTAAGAATCGACGTTGCCCTAACCTCGTGTTTGATTTACAGAAATTTTTCAAGAATGGTTAATGGGAGAATCCCAACCGTTCATAGTAAGACGTACGTGACTCCACGTCGACCTTACGAAAAAGCTCGTTTGGACCAAGAGTTGAAGATAATTGGTGAATATGGTTTGAGAAACAAACGTGAAGTGTGGAGGGTAAAATATACCCTCGCCAAAATTCGAAAAGCCGCTCGTGAGCTGCTCACTTTGGAAGAGAAAGATGGGAAAAGGCTTTTTGAAGGTAAAGTTAATTTTTTTTTATGCACTTGTGTTCTGCATTTTTTTTATTAAGTTTATTTCAGAAAGGGGCTGTAGTTGCATAAACTCTTAAATTTATAAAAAGTGCCTTTAAAAATATAGATATAAAATTTAAATTTCAAACATGATTCTTGAAGACATTTAAAACTGTTAATGATGTATATATAAAAAAAAATTCTGACACTTCTTGTCTGAATTAATTGTATTATGTTGGAAAAAAATCAATCTGAATCAAAGCAGAGAAGTGTTTCAGTTATTGTAAATTAAATTATAAATTTTAAAAAGTCGTTAATTCAGTCAATTTTTTTAATAGGTAATGCTTTGCTGAGAAGATTAGTTCGTATTGGTGTGCTGGATGAGAGCAGAATGAAGCTCGATTATGTACTTGGTTTGAAGATTGAAGATTTCTTAGAAAGGAGATTGCAAACCCAAGTGTTTAAATTGGGACTTGCAAAATCCATTCATCATGCTAGAGTTTTAATAAGGCAAAGGCACATACAGTAAGTTTAAATTTAAAGATTGTTTTAATGTGTATTAGAAATCCATTTTGTATTCTTCCATAAAATTAAGTGTCCAAAACTAATTTTAATTTAACAAAAGTGAAATTATTTTTATTGTTATTATTATTTTATGGGGTAGTAATTAATAAGAAATATTTCTGAAATTTTAATATTTTATGGTAATTTTCAGTAAAGTTTTTCTACAGTGAGTTTAATTTTGAAATGAAATATTTTGGAAAATAGAATTTGAGAAAATAAGTTGTTTGGTTTTGTATTGATTAAATGTAAAAATATTTCATTTCACATATGCCTTTATAAATGGGCAAGGAACAATAAATGATTGTTGTAACCTAATCAGAAAAAGGCTAGATAAAAGGGCATGTTTAATCCCAACTAAGTCAATTATACTAAGTTGATTCATGGCAGGCCCACAAAATGTCTCATTCCAAATCCATTATGGTATAGGCTAGATTAAATACTAAAAAAAAGGTTGATTTAAAAACAAAAATATTTCAAAGGTTTTGTTTTGTTTTGTTTTTGCAGTAGTTGAGAAAAGTAATTTGCCAAATAAAAGAGAAATTGGATATTAACCTTGAAAAAGTTTCATGCAGGCCACTTGATGTTGAGTTTGAAACCTCACACATCAACGTCTGCTTTCGTTGTTGAAGTCTTTGGGTGGCTTATCAGACATTAGGTAATGCAATTGTGACACACATTGAGCTTAGAGAACAAGGCACGTTCCTTAAGTCCGCCTCTTGAAACGTTGCTTGTTTTAACTGACTTTCCGTCAGACATAGGAGGTGAATGAGTCATAGGCGTGCGAGAGCAATTGCTGTCACAAGTTACACAAGCAGATGTTAAATTTTAATTACTGTAATTTGGACAGGAAACAAACCGTTATGAATTTTTGTAGTGACGCTCGAAATCATTGTTAAGTCACGATAGAGTATACAGATAGTAAATTTTTTTTTGTTGACAAATGTAAATTTTGTTCTTATTGTAATGAAAATTTTTTTCAGAGTGAGAAAACAGGTCGTGAACATCCCATCGTTTATTGTTCGCCTGGACTCTCAAAAACACATAGACTTCTCATTGAAGAGTCCATTCGGAGGCGGAAGACCTGGTCGTGTAAAGAGGAAGAACTCGAAGAAGGAGAAAAGTGGAGGAGGCGGAGGTGATGACGACGAAGAATAAACCAAAAGAATATTGTTAAAGCTTTTCAATAAATATAAAGCTTTGATTAACTTTTTTGAACTTTGTGATTTTATAATATTTATCCGTTTTTAACCGTATTCAACCGCAATTAAAATTATCTAATATATAACATATTTTGTAAGATTATACTCTTATTAATGTAAATTCATAAAGTTAAAGTAATGTTATATTATCAGTAAGAATAAGGTTTTAATGAAAAGTGATGCTGTATTTAAGAATTTAAGAAGCAGTCGCCATCTTTTGCAAAAATATTTTCAATATGAAAGCCGAAAGTGAAAATTGTTTAATCGGATGACCGGTCATCGGGTTTTTTGAGGTTATTAACCGGTAACGGAATGCCCTCATCTCGCATTCTATAAGAGAAATATAAACGCTTCATTGCGGCTGACTTTCCCAATGTGTGACTTATTTGCAATGAGGCTGATATTATTACTTAAACAGTTCATTAAAACAGGCTTTTCATAAACGATGACTTAATTAGTTGTTCATTTTGAGGCTCTCCAGGCCAAAGAGTGCCAATTTCCCCGAAGAAATGCGAGTGAATGTTGAGAGCAGAGAGAGCAAGACAAAGCGCCGCTTGGCGTCGACCATTGCACTACTTCGGCTTTGCAGAACTCCTCAGTACATGTGCAGTCCGCGCGTTTGCGAGTGAGGGTGATGATAGCGTTATCGACTTTTTTAAATCGTCAAATTTATAACTGAAAAATTATTTTTTTAATAATTAAGTTGATGAGTATTGTCACGGGGATTTCGACAGAAAGACTTAAAACTGTAATTTTTTTTGGGAGTAATCGTTTTCGATGGTTTGATTTTAAAAATGACGAGTTCATGAAAACGTAACGTAACTAAGATTATTTAATATTATTTGATAAATATTTTTTGCATTCGTAATAATTAGTGCCGGTCCATTTTTTGGTTGATTTGACTTCAGAATCTGCGATTCTTTGTGGAAGAAGGGTTAAAGGTATTCTACTTTTAATTTTGAAAATTTTTTCAATTGACGTTTGTATCGGTTAGATAAAACTTAACGGATGTAAAAGTTATTAGGTTATTGTTTTTGAGTTCAGAGCAATTAACTCGTTCAAGAAAACCATAAAAACTAAGACATTTTAGCTGTCTCCCAATGTCTCTTTAAACGCAATGAGTTATTTATCTAGAAGTTATCTGGTCAGAAAAGAAGGTATTGTTTTAACGTGAAATTTTTAAAGAGAACTAAAAAATTTTAAGTTTGTTTTCGAGAAATCTCGTCTTGATACTGCTGATACTGCTCTAATAATGAAAAATATACATTTTCAATCATCAAGTTCGAAGATTTTTAAGAGAATTTATATTTGGTGATTTATACTCTGATGTAACTTATACTATTTTTCTTGGTAAACTCAAATGAGTTATGAATCCTTATTCCCAATGTGAACTAATGCAAACAGAATGAAAACTTAGGAAAACATGATGAAGTAATATTGTTTTCTTGTCTTTATGTTAGCGCTTTGTTTTCACTGCATCTGCATTCTATGCCTACTTATTGTTCGCTGAATTTACAGCAAAGTATATCTCTTAAATTTAAGTATGTCCCGTCATCACCTGAGCCTTTATTTCTTTTAGTTTCGGCTTTTTGTAAAGGCAAATCGGATTGAAAACCCTTTTGAGTTGAACAGCCCAGCCAATCATGTTCAAATTCGTGGGTTTCCTTCAGGTGGGAATCCCCAAAACAAAAAATTGTCAAACGAATTAGTCAGAGTGAAAAATTTCTCAATGAAAAATGGAGAAACGTGAATGAAGGTTTCCGCATTAACTCACCCCATGCTAGTAAGGGTGAGTGAGGAAATCGATATCATGTGTATTAGTACGGTTTCTCACAAAGCCGTGACTGAATGTTCGTTTTGGAATGATTTTCCTCCCCTCCGGAGCATTCGAAGGAGGAACTTTCAAAAAGTCCTCCACCACGAATTAATGCATCTGCCGAACTCAGAGAAAGTTCATTAACGTCGCAATTAATTTTGCTCTTCATGTAAACTTCTGCTGGAAGTTAAAATATGGCGGCGGTTATGAGTTTCGAAAGAATGAAGATAAAGTGGCTGTGGGGTAATTGGAGTCTTCCCTTTTTCTAGAATATTCCCCTCATTTCATGCCCTCACGGAAGAGAGAAATGGGGATGAAACTACCCCAACACTGAAGCAATTCCACATAGACTGCAGAAATGCTTAAGTATGAATAGACTTTCCTGCCGCTTTTATTATTTCACTCGCAGACCTAAACTTCTCAAAAATCATCATTTTTCCCTGTTTCTCGCTTCCGATACATATTTCCTATTGTAGGGTTCATAAGGTTCACAAACAGTATATAATTATTTATTTTTCAACTGCCAAATCAGCCACTGACAATCAAAAGGGATTAAAAGCTCAAAATCAGTGGTGGCCAACCTTTGATAATGTGCGGGCCAGAGTTGAGTTTGGTGTAATTCCGCGGGCCACAATGTATGCAAAAATTAAATAGGATTTTTTACTTTTTCTTCTCATTTCCCCCTTTTTCTCTTTATCATTTTTCTCATTTTCTCATTTTTCTCATTTTCTCATTTTTCTCATTTTCTCTTTTCTCTTTCTTCTCATTTTCTCTTTTCTCTTTCTTCTCATTTTCTCCTCTTTTCTTTTTCTCATTTCCCTTTTCCCTTCTCCCTCTCATTTCTTTTCCCCTTTTCCCCTTTTCCCTTTTTCTCTTTTTGTCATTTTCCCCTTTTCTCTTTCTTCTCATTTCCTTCTTTTCTCTACGTTCCTGCTCTCACGTCTATTGCGTTTACCTCTTTTTCCAGCTTTACCCTTTTTATACTTTTATGCAAGCAGTGCTTTTGACTTATATGACCGAATGAGATTCGAAAGCGTCACGCGTAAATTTAAAAGTTAGCCGAAAGGTAAGAAAGAATTTCAAATTGAAGTTATTCTAATATTAGAATAACCCTTTATTTAAAAATTAAAATGGACTAAAGTCACCAAATACGTATTGAATAAGGAATAAAAGAACGGGCCACATGCAACACCTTCACGGGCCGGATATGGCCCGCGGGCCGTAAGTTGGCCATCACTGCTCTAAACAATATTTTCTAATAACGAACTAAGCCTGATTTTCGTACAGTTGCAATTAGGCTCAGATTAAGAGGCTTTGCAAAATAAAAACTCTTCCCTTTTGGAAAAGATTTTCCATTGAGTCACAACTCTGTCATAAGCAGCTTAATTGATTTCGTCCATTGTTTACAAAATAAATACGTTTTAATTTTTTCCAGACTGGAAATGAGCTGCTAAGAATAAGCCTTAGACTTCAGAACCACTTTTAATGGAATGACTCTGGAAAAGGAAAGCTTTCACTTTTATGTCTTTAATTCAAAGAAGCATAGGTTTTCCTCATGTGGCCCATGGTGGCGGCCACGGAGCCGGGACTTTAGGCACTGTCGACTCAGGTTTCCAAGATGGAGACCCACCAGAAACAGCTTCTGACCTGGACGAATCTGAACTGAGAAGAGAACTTCTCAACGATGTGAGTCAATAACATTTCCCTCAAGGAGGCCGTAGATCGTTACGAAGACATTCTTTATAATTGCTGTTAATTGATGTTTTGTTTTATCTCTTTCAGAAATGGCGGATGCTGTTTGATAAGGTAATCAATTCATCGGTTTTTATATTTCTTTTTGGGTGGAAATTTTCACTTTATGCACTTTTATTTTTATAAGAGCTTAGTTTGAATTATATTATTCAGTTAGACAACTTTTAAGTGTAAACAAAAATGGACGTCATTAGCTTGAAATAAAAAATATGTTTAAAATGTTGGCATTACGCTGATTATAACATCAACGATTTCTTTGAAGTCTTTCAAAGATTCGCTTCCCTTTGTCTGATTATGAGAAACATAAGTCCTCAGACTTCCTCGAAGTTGGAATCGAGATATCAAAAAGAAACACTGAAATAAAAACACGAGGTTAGAAAAATAATTTACTGATACAATCACACGGAAGCATCGACCGCTGTAAAAGAAAATCAGATAATTTCATGTTTAAATGAAGTTTTCCAGAGTCGGAAACAGGAAGCTCGCCTGTATTAAAAAAATTGTATATTTCTGCTAACCACGCAGAATCCATTCACCCCAAATTAAGGGTGCAGGGGAGCAAGAAATGGGGTTAGGAAATTCATCGAAAGAAGCCTTGTCGGCTCAACAAAACAATCACGCTCTGCTGCTTACTTCAAAAATTAATTTTCCCGACGCCAGTTAATTCTACCTCGTTTTGTAATTCCGCTTCTGTCCTCTTTACTTGGCGCCTTCAGGCGTAAATTCAAAATTTGAGCTTCGTATTAAACAACAGTAGTTTGGAATTTAAATTCTTTTGTTTGAAGAATTTCCCGAAGAAATCTTCATTGCAGCTGAATTCTAAGTAATCGTGAATAAGTTTATTATTATTTATGAAATAGACACTTCTATTTATCATCGGATTAGTTGTTTTAGATTAAATCGGAATATTTATTTAAGTTTAGTGCTCCAGGGCTCTTCTCCATGAAAATGACTATGATTTTAATATATATCAGGGAATGGAATTTTTATTTCAATTGTATTTCATGAAAAAAATATTAACATATTTCCCAAAAGATGAAAAAGAACCGAACTGAGTGAGAAACTGAAAACGCATTAAAAACCGACAATAATAATATAAATTTGTAAAATGTACGCAAAGTGTTCGTAAATTAAGATGTTTTCATTTTAGTTCATTTACTTTTCTACAGATAGCGCTAAATGCCCAATACGTTTTAACGATTTCTTTAACTTTTATCTTTTTGTGCTCTGTTTCTTAAAGCGATTAACTTAGTAAATGAATGTGTATGTTGCGTGTAGTTAATTAAACGCAGAGCTGTCAAAAATACTTTGAAAAGGTTTCTAGATACAAGATAATTTACTTTTTATAAAAGTATTTTAAAATACTTTGAATATTTAGATACTTTACAAAAGGAAACTTAGTATGTTAAATTACTTATGTTAGTTTTTTTTTATACAAAGTTAATTAACATATTAGTTGTTATATATTCAAATGCAGTATTTTTTAGGTGTATTAATTTAATCATATTAATTTTAATAAGGCTCAGGCGACCTAAAATTTATATTTAACGTAAACACGACAAAAATTAAAACTTTTCGGACAAAATATATACTTTTAAGGCGAATACAGATTTACTGCAAACAAACATTTATATAATGGGAAGTAGGAAATTAATTTTTTATATTGAGGCCTCAATATCCGTAAAAAAATACAATATAAATATACTGGTACAACTTATAGTGTTTTATTTATACTTTAAATAAATCAGTGTAGTTTTTTCAGAATTTAAAAACGTTTATAATAAAAAAATGCCCAAATTAATTTTTTTTTAGGCCTATTATTGAGGAAATGGAATTTTTTTACTTTCAGTATGATCCAGAAGGCTTTGGAGAAATACCTTGGGAAGATTTTGTTCAGGTTTTAAAAAACCCAGACTTCATTGCCGAAGTGGACGCCAACAAAAGAGAGATTTTATTCGAAAGAGCGCACGAAAGGAAAACCTCAGCCATCACATTCCAGGAATTTGTGAATGTGGTAAGTCAAAGTTCAGTTTTCTCTCTTCCATCCATAATATCCACGAGGTTCTTCTTGACCAAAATCTCGACAACTTCACATGGCTGCTCGTAACAGTTCACTTGGCAGGAAAATCGAAGTTTACCACTAAAACAGAGGCACCTGCTTTCTATAAACGAACAGTCGAAATTAGTTTTCCCCCAATTATTGGCATTAGTCTACTTTGAACCAATATTCAATCTTAAAAGTTATGCGTTTGTAATTTCTTTTGGAAAGACCGCTTCGTTCGAGGTTTTTTCGATCTCTCGATGCTCTGTTTAATGAAAAATAATTGGGTAAAAACCGTATTTATTACCCGATAGAATTTAACGAATACTGCGGTTTTTGTTTTGTATGTTTAAATAAATTAATTATAATTAAGCTCATTTTATCAAATCGGTCGTTTTAAACCTGCATTACGATAACTTAAATCAAAATTCAGATTAAGTCGGGATTACGCCACCGAAAATTTAATCCTGGATGTCGTTTAACTCAGATTAACAGTTTTTAAGGTTTTAATACTCATTTTGGATTTCTGCTTTTAGTTGATTATCTAAATTTGATTTGTCAAGTAATCATTGTGTCGATTTGATTGTATACATTTTGTAAATCCATCAAAGAATGGATTGAAATAAAAATATTAAACGGAATGAATGGGAATATTAAAAGCACAATAAAGCAATTCGGTTCTAAAGGTTATAATACGTAATAAAATTTAGTTAATTAACAACAGTAGGCGTAGAAGTTTAAAGTTTGCTTAAAACAGTGTTGGTTATGATTGTGAAGGAGTTCCATTGACGACCGTATAAAAAAGAAGCGACAACCACACATTACATCCATGCATTCCGTTTATATATTTCTTTTTAACAGGGAATAATCACAGTTTGTGCCTTCAGGTATTTGGAATCTCTCGAGCAGAGTTTAGTCGATTCGGATTTTCACTAAAATTAATTATTATCAAAAGGGTAATCTGTAAAATGCAAAAACTTTATTATTGCATTCTTGTTTTCCGCCGACTTTTAAAATTCAGGAATTTACTCCATTTTCCCTCAGATACCAAAAAAGGTACTTATTCGTATGCCTTTATTGAGTTCTTTCATTCAAAAGTCAAAAAGATTTAATCTGCTTACGTAAAGACAACAATAAGTGATGCGATAAGAAATTTTAAATTCAGCTTAGTGAAAATAATGAAGGATCGGAAGGTTTCTGTTTTTTCCAAAGTTTCCAAAACTTTCCTTTCCAGTTTGAAAAGTTCCATCATAAAATGCAAACATTATCAGAACTAAATCCGGTTCTTGCAATCCCGAAGAGAAGCAATTGTCAGATAAAGGGATCTTAAAGGCTCAAACAATGTCTTAACTTTCAACAGCTCATGAATTTTCACAAGTGATTTAATTACCCCTTTTCGATGAAACTTTAATATTAGGAAAATTTTACGCCGAGGATTTCCATTTTCCTCTTTAGAGTTTCCAAATGTAAGTGGAGATGACTTCACTTAAATACAATACAACAAAAATGTCCTCATAGGCCCAAAAATTTCTTTTTAGCAGAATTCCCATCAGTATTACCTCTAACGAACTTTTCAAACGACTAAAAAACTGTAATAACGTAAAGTGGAGAATAATTTGTCACCCTTTTAGGTGGTTTTGGCCCAATCAAACATCCATGAGATTTATTATTATACTATTTTGGATTATAGAGAAATAAAAATATGGATGTCAGTCCTCCTCCCCTTTTTCTTCAGGTTTAATTGTTTTTAATTACGAATGCGATAGAAATTATTCCGTTACGTGCCTGAACAAAGAATGTCATCTGCTTCTATATTTGGAACTGAAATGGGGTTTCGTGAAAATATTATGTTAAAATACACGCAGACGGTGCTGTCAAAACACCGAAGACTGATTGTTTCCAGCTATTCCAACTTTAGGGAAATGAAAGGGCGGGGGTTGTAGTAAATCCGGACATGCACGTCCTGTTTATTTGACTGAATGCTGGAGCCCCTTTTGCCTCCTTCTACGCATCCGATACGGCCGATCTATTCATCTGAAAAATATTTTTTAATTTCCTGCTCTTTAATGGAGTGCGATGAGTATTTGTCTTTTTCGGATATACGAGTCGCAGTTTTAAGGAAATTTAATTTTCACCATTCGTTTGGCTTTTTATTACGGCGGCGGTCGAACCCGACCCAAAACCAACGCAGTGTTTGGCTGAGTGTGATTGAATTTATTGGGAAGGCGAAAACAAGAGGATTGCAAGAACTGTTTCTGGAATTCTAATTGAAAAAGGGAAATCACATGTATCATTGGCCAATTATTTCTGTCAGTGCCGGAATGGCTAGAATTGTTAAAATGAAGGAAACAGAAAATTTAAATGATAAATAAAGAATTATTTAAAAGGGAAAGAAAAACAAAATAAAAATAACAAGAGCATTCCATTAATATACCATGTCGGTCGGTGCTCGTTTTCAGTGTGAGGCTGGCTAAGGTGGTTAAGATCATTACCTTTTTCAGTCGGTGTTTGAGCACCGCTCTGCCCCACCTCTTCTCAGGAAATCCTCTGGTTATGACTAACCCCTTACACAGGGGGTAGTTTTGCCTCTCAGACCAATATCTCATTGCCTTATTAACAGAGTCAAAAAGTATTGGGTAAATTCGCGGGTCTTTAAACACAAACTGAGGACACATCAAAAGTCAAATTTTCCGGAAAAGGAGTACAAAAAGCGCTAAAAGCACTACCTGCCATTTGAAGAATTCCTTTGTCCGGCGGAAGTGTCATTGATGGCGAGTGGTAGTTTAAGGCACAGTCTCGTTGAATTCTCAGGTTCAATGCAGCCGAAACGAAGCAAATTAATAAAAAACCTTTAGCACCTCTATAAAATCAACATTTGAAGGCAAACTTGATTTAGTCTCGAAGGTTGAGGCGGAGTGTAGAATGGTTAAGGATTCCTCGAGTGAGGGATGAAGGAATGGTCTTGTTAGAGTGAATGAGTTTTTCTCACACGAGTTGCTGGTCTTTAGGGGAGGTCCACCTGCTCCCACGCCCCCTTTTTTAAAAAAATAAATAAGGAAACTGCCCCGTGTGGGCATCGCTTTGTATTTAGTTTAACTTTGTAAATAATGGGTGGGAATCATTTGTCTTTAAAAACTCATCTTCTGAGCAGTTTATTATGCTCTCAATGAACTGTTTAAAGAGGTCCGTACCTTACACCCTAAGGATTGCCTGGAAATTGTCGGTCATCGAGAGTGGTAAGTGCTGTTCGAAGGTTGGCTTGTTGGTGCAAGTGCGGTGCAGGTTGTATAGAACGCTGTTGCTGATTCGAAGGAATCAGAATAGCAAATTCTGGAAATAAAAAGGATAAACTGAATCCAAACGTTTGCGAACTTTTCGAAAGTGCAGCGAAGCAAAGGACAATCCTCCCTATTATAAAATTTGCGCTTTTCGTTGTTTCGGCAATTCATTATAGTCAAGATACCACAGGCATAGTTCTTCTGCCTCGAGTAGTTTCTTTGTTGTCATTAAGATAGCTCTTTTAGGAAGAGAGCCAATTAAATATTTTGTTTTTAGAACAGTAACGCGAATTCGGTCGGACTTCGCATTTTAGAATTAAGCCAATACAGTTCCAAAATGGAGTCAGTATTTCTCTTTTCCCGAGAACCGAGAAAGGGATTAATTAACTGCAACCCTTATAAAAATAATTAAAGAAGTTTCAGTCAGACAGAAAAAGCGAAACCTATAGAAAGAGAAAGAAGAACGCCACATGTATAACTTTTGACACAAAAGGAATTCAAAATTGTGCGTGACAATGTTGTTTTATCATTTTGTGTCAAGAATCGAAAAAAATCAAATATCATATCTAGAAATTTTAACAGGTAGGCGCAGGTACGGTTTATTCTTTGGAGTTTCCACTGCTCCTTCGATTTATAATTATAGCCTTCTTTAAAACTATTTTTACTGAATTTTTTTTATTTTTACACTCAACGAAATTAGAATGCGTTTCCACTTTTCCGATTGTTTCAACTGCTGACTTGCCAGAAAAGTTTTAAATAATACGCCTTGTCATTACCCAATTCTCATACCCGCAGTACCTATTTTGTTCCATCTGTTTTTGTAAAAGCACAGGGCGATGCTTTTGGTAATTCTCATTTCATCTGACTGACAATTGCCCGATTGAATAAACAGCATATATTTCACAAAAAGGTTCATTTTGAATAAGTTAGGATCCATCTGTGTTTCTCAAGACAATAAGATGTTTTTTAAGTCCGAAAAAGTGCTCACTTTGAAACCTTGCGCTGATAATGAGTGCTGAAAAAGCAATTAAAGGCTTTTTAAGGTCATCTGAAATAGTAGATTTGACTGTTACAAATTCGACAAACTGTCCACATTCTGCAAAAACCTCATAAAGTCGAAAACCCCTGAACCAAATCGAAAAAGGTACAACGTTTAGGAATCGTGCGCACAGGTGCAGACAGAAGCAGTTGGAAACGATTGGAAGTGATGGCGAGACAACTCGTGAGCTTTGGAAAAAATATTTTTGAGATCTTTATTTTTTAACAATGACAATAAAGATCTCCGGGATGGCCGCACACACTCACATCATTACCCTGCCTTTTTAGAACAACAAGACAACAAAAAACCTATTTGTGAGCCGCCGACGTGGGCGTATGGACCATTAATCACTCGAATCATTTTCTCAGAAAAAAATAAAGGAAAGAAAGGAAGAGAAAAATCCAATTTCGATTATGGAAATACCTAACTTGTCAGATTTACTTATTAACGATACTGCGGTGTGAAGCCCTCCTCAATTATACTTAACAGGGCCAAAATGTATTTGGCTCGGCGGAATCCGGAATTCTCTTGTTGTGTCGGCCCTCAAGAGCAGGTAGTTGCTTTATTGTTATCGAGACGGAAAAATGAAATACTACTTTATTTACTGTTTAATTTAGTTTTGTGCTGGCGCCCGCACCGAATGGGATTCTTGCCAAAGCCGGAAAAGATTAAATTAATTTTTTCACACTGTTTAAGGAATGTTTCCACTGCCAAAGAATGGATGGAAAGGTATAGGAAGGGTTGCATTCGTTGAAGTTTGAGCTGAAATTAATTACACTCATAAAACTAACCGCAAACTGAACTTTTGAAAAAAGTTTATTAAGTAATAATTAAGGTAATGGAGATTATGTGAGTGTTTGGGTCATTTCTGTTTGAGGAGTGGGGGGGGGGGGGGCAAAGGGGCCCCATTGAGTGGCTGTCAGTTGCCTAATGACAGACGGAAGGAGAGCAGATGGAGCATTGTTTCCTGTGAATTCTTTGGCTTATTAAGAAGAGATTTTCCTAACAAAAGAAAGAAAAATTTGTAAGTTGAATTAAAGTAAAAAAAGATAATTTTATAGTTGGTGTTCTTTTTCTTTTTCACAAATGACCACCCTTCATTTAACTTAAAGAGGTACCTGCGGCTCAGGTACAACATCCATGATTGAATACAATTTCGGAATAATGTCGGCGACTTATTGTCGAATTCGGTTACTTTATTTATTGATTTATTCTTTGTCACCGTTATTAAATCCCCGTTTTCAAACTTTTTCCTTTCTTTATTCACTTTATTATTCGTTCGTGGCTCATTCATAAAAAAAATTTCATTCTTTGAAAATTTTTCTGCTAAATCCTTCAATGAATTTCCAGTCACATACTTTTACATAAAAGAAAGAAAAATGTAAAAGCCCACTCTGTGAATTGTGTCTCAAGTTGCGAGCATTTGTGGAACAATGAGTTATGCTGCAGTGCCATCTTTCCAATTCATTTTTAAAATACTTTTAACACTAATCGGTAAACGGATTTTTCCACGAAGGAACTGGAAAGTGTATTGGCTGGAAAAGTCATCGGGAATTCAATTTTTCGAGGATTACTCGGCACTGCTAAGGGTTGGTTTTTTTCTGGTAATTAGGTGGATACCGCGGTCTGTTTTTTAATTGATGACTAATTGCTCAAATGAAATCGCTTCCCTTTCAACCGCTCATCCTTTTCCAAACTTTCCTTCTTCTTTCATCACTATTTATCCCCCATATTGAACTGTCACATCTCCGAATTCAAATTCTCTCAAAAATGATAGAAAATGGTAATCTCTGAAGTGATATAGTTTGAATGGGAGTGACACGAAAGTAATTACCGAAAAAAAAACTGAGATTATACTGAAATGAAAACACACTATTTCGGCTGTTGGAATGTGAGGGGCAAACGACAACACACTCAGAGCGTCTTTTCTTGTGTTTTTTCGTTTATTTTTAACAAAGTGAACAGGCGAACAAATGTCAAAGCAAGAAGTCTGACGCTCAAACAATGAGAAAATGTTAAAGGAAATGGGTTTGTCGTCGCCTGTGGTCCATCGGAACATAGGTGGCCTCCTGTCTCCAACGACGCCACTGCTTTTTTGATTTTATTCTCCCAATGACAAATGAACTTTTAATGTCGGAATTGGTTTTGACTGTTTGATGTCCGTTGCCGATTTATATTTTAATATTAAATACTTCGATAGTGTGAAGTAGAACCCATCGTACAATGTCAGCGAAAACCGCTTTCGGAAAAGCGCGTTAATCAAAAATCAAATCACAGTTCGATATTCATTATTTACCTTTCAAAAAACCGGTAATGCAGTCTTCATTATTGCTAAAATTATTTTTTCTGTTATTCATAATTTTTTTAGTGTTCTTAATGAAGTATTTTTAATTATTATAATCGTGTAATGCACGGAAAAGATAAACTTTTGAGTTCGATATTAGAGATAAAAAAATACAGAAGAGAAGTCTGGAGTGTGTAAATGTGAGTGTTCTCCCTTTCTTCTCGTTCAAAGAGGAATAACTTTGCGATGAACCCTCCCCTTTGAACTTTTATAGAGAGTACTGCCCAGTCTTTCTGACGCCTTCCCAACTTCCTCAAGGGAAACCGTATTCTTCCCTTCCACCCTCATCCTTTGCGAGATTTTCAAACCGCCTGCATGTTTTCCCAACAATATAAGGCTGTGACTGCTTCCTCCCTTTTGGTTGCCACCCTTTGTCGTAATTAATAAAAATAGTAAAGTGAGAAGAAGTTAATCACGATGAAATCGCATCAATGAAACCTCCGATGTCTTCATTCTCGTTGGAGATATCTTCCTTATTTTAACCGAAAACAGGTTTCTGGTTTTTAATTCGTCCCAAAAGTAAAATGACTTTGGATGGTGGAAGAAGTAAAGCATGAGATCACCCTCGTATCGTGGGAGAAAAATGACATATCCAGACTTCAGGTATACACGGCTACAAATTAATTAAAGGCGTCAAAATGATCTTTTTAGACTGATAACTTTGTCAGAACCGGACTGGAACTTCATATCGGGTCCGCCATGTTTAATCCCAGCGGTTACTTAGTTTTAAAAAATTGACAACAATGGGAGGCCCAACCGGTTTAGTAAACTTTTAAAACAGAACCTTAATGCCTGCTGAGATTCTTTTCTCTATTATCTTCTTAAATAATGCTTCTCCTTGCAAGTACAATTTATAGTTTTTTATTGGTTCGGACAGCTTAGAAATGCGGAAATATTCCAATTGCAGTTATTTTTATTAATTATGTAATCGATCAGAAGTCGGTTTCCATTCGTCAATCTGAGTTATTATTAAATCCTTTTTGTTGGATAACACTTGCAAAAAGCCAACCGATGAAGATAGTAAACACAAAACAAGCAAAGTCAGGTCCGAATGGTTTTTCGAGTGCCTGCGACAAAAGTTACTTTCGAGTTGGTTTTCCGCCCTGTAATTAATGGATCGTTCGGCGAGGGTTGATAAAACTTCGTTGGAGGTCTTCCTTGTTCAAATTCGTTCCCTGTTTCGAGCTTCGGTACACGTTTTCAATTTTAGCTGTTTCGCCTTTGCTTACCCATAGAAAAATCAAGAACAGATAAGGACTTTACGATGAAACCTTAACTAGACTTTACTTAGGCTATGTTTAAGTTGTGACATGTTTATTTTGAGGCAGCCAACTCAAAAACTCGTTAATGAGTTTGATGGTGGAACACCAAAACTTTGATTTCGGTGAAAAACCGAATGAAAATCGGTAAATTGTAAAAATTAATGGAATGCAGGAAAGTTCTCTTAATACAGATGCTGGGACTGAATCTGTGTGATACCTGCTGGATAAAGAAGAACAAAACCCGGTCTTTTCTTCCCCTCCACTCCGTTTCTTTCGGAAGGTTTTATAAATGAATGCTTACGGTTTTCAAGAATACTTTAAACGGAATCTCATTCATCCCTGCCACTTATTCTTTTCTAGGAAAACATAATGGGATAATATCCTTCATTCACCTGCAATCCCTGTGCGATTTCTTCCTCAATGAGGCTCTCATCACTTATTTAGGGCCCCCCCTGTTATCTTGGAATTGAGATGCGGGATCCCTCAACTTGTTGAAGGTGACAGAATGAAAAACAGTTAAAATTGTATGATTGAATGTACCCTTCGGAAGGAAATGAGTCAAACGCGAAGGGTTTTCCGCCATGAATGAATGAAGAGAGTCTCCTTCTTTGTCCGAGTCACGTTTTATGAAAGGAAATGGAAAATAAACAAGTGCTGCGCAGGTTGGTAATTCTGTTTTACAAATAATATAATTCTCTGACAGAAAATTCGCCATTTTTAAACCCTCCTCGCCAAAACTGGGGTTTAAGTCAGTTTATTTTCTGTAGACAACGAGGGAATCCCAGTAAAATTTCTCGAGATCTTCCTCAGGACCCATATCGACTTCGTTTCGGGTACTCATTAAGAGAGATTAATGTCAGACATGATGGTCAATTCCCCCGAGACTGATAACCGCAATCGTTTAAGCGCATTTACCTGAATGTGCTCGGGGTGAATCGTTTTAAATGGGTTCAAAGGAGCGACATTGAATCCGCGTTTTACTATTTTGGAACCTGACACTGTCGTTTAATGAATTTTTTACGGCACATTGTCTGAAACGGTTCTCGAAATAAAGATGTAAAACCGTAAATTTAGTGAGAAAAAGAAACATAAAACTGCAAAGCGAAATAAATGTCAATTTGCATCCATTTTAGTTTTTTGACGCGGAGTATACGTGGGAGCTTTAATTCGAAATGTAACTTTCATTCGACGTAAAATTCACTGAGAAGCGTCCAATGAGTACTTAAACCCACATTTAATTCGAGTTGGGCCCTCAATTCAGCGGAAGGATAATTGGTCAGAGATTTGACCGGAAAGGCAGACGGGGAAGAATGGGGGGAAATGAATGAAAACGTATTTAATAAAACCTATTTATTTATATTTAACGAAGATGGCGTTTCATGAGTGGGGGATGTGAATGTATTCCTAAAATCAGCACCCGTCTTCGGGACGGCTTTATTTATCGTCGTAATCGAAGAGATAACAGCTGACATTTTCATTTATTTTTTTGCTTTCCAAATTAAAGTTAACCACCGATTTTTTTACTACGGCCTCAAAATGGCTACTGAATGAATATGTGCTTTGGATTTCCCCATTGATGGAAATCTCATTTCTTAAATTTCAAATAAAAATCACACTTTTTTCCTGTTTATTTGACTATCGATTCTCATTAGCATAACAATTTCACGTGTTCAAACTCGATGACCATAACGGAAATTATAGTGCGAAGCGATGGCTCGACTTTTATTGATGGGTAAATTTTTACAAAATATGACAATTTTTTATTTATTTAAATTAAACTGCTAAATTTTCTCAAACCTCAACTTAAATTATAGGAGTGATGGCCTCTCTAAAAGAAATTATGAGTCTGTCCATATCTGTTCTTTCTTCCTCCAGCGTCCGCAAGCATAAACCAACGAATGATCGATTTCTCCAGCCTAATGGAAATAATATTGTGAAGGGTCGGAAATGAAAAGACCATCTGCAGCAGCTGAAGACGAACCGACAGACCGAACGAGGAACTTTAATTAAAACCTGGGTTTTCAAATTCCAGGAAACACAGGCCAGCTGATTCTGCAAGAGACTCCCAAACACAACATGGCTGCGAGGCTAAGCTTATGCATTCATGTGCATTTCACGTACACCCGTTCGCTCTTATTTTATAGAGACGGGAGTTAAGAATTTCAAAATTACACCCAAAATTGACGCCCATTTTATTGAGTCTTAAATTAACCACCGAAATAGCCTTTAACTGTATGTTTTAGTTTTATTAGTTTACAGTAGTAACAGTTTAGTAGTTTACAGTTTACTCAATATTATTAGTTTACATAAAATGTCGCTTTTATACAATTAAGAGATTCCCAGTTAAGCAAATGACCTCAGCCGTATGTGCGCTTAGTCTCGCACAGAGGTTTACTGAATTAATGCAATTTGTTTTCAAGATTACTATGTGGAACAAGAATCAGAAAGCATAAAGTAAAATCCTTCCATGCATGAGTTACAAAGGATTTACTGGATTCGAGAATTATGGCCTTCAAAAAATAAAAAAAACTGTTAAAATCAAACTGATGGTCTTTCCTATAATTTTCCCATTATGACCGATTTTGGCGAGAGGTTTGTTTTGCACTGTTGTCATGGAAACGAAATTAAAGTGGAAAACTAAATTTGGATGAATTGGGATTTACTTAATTTGTACAAAACGGTATGCACGCGGTTTTTTACTGCTAATCAATTCGACTGCGTACATTTTATTGGCTTTTAATAGAAACACATTGTCTGGTTGGTCATGAAACAGGATTTTACTCTAATTTGATTATACTCTAACCGATCACCCAATGATAGTTAAGACTGTGTAAGCACTTGTACAGATTTTTATTATATAATGAGCCCATTTAAAAGGAAAGAATATTTATTTAGATGATGATTTTTCATAAGAACTCGCAGTCTTTAGTGTCTTATCGTGAAAACTGAATGAAGCGATGTTCCCAGCAGAAGAAATTGTAATTATTGCGCATGCCACTCCGCGTCATAATAGTTAATGATGGAACCATTAAACTAATATCCTCGCGAGCACGCTTCGGACATCCGATTTCGGCAGGAATAGTGCGGTGAGATTAGAGCAGAAATGGAGAGGTGGTCTCATTTCTGGTCTTTCTTCCTGCAGGAAGCGGTATTTGATCAATGGATCCTCCCGATTTCGACTTTGAGAGGTCGCTGAGACTCCGAAGACATTCTCAAAAAATATGAAACCTCTCCATTATGGCGTGATTAATTCGTTTGCCAATCAGAGCTGACATTATTTTTGGGGAAATTCCCTTTGAGAAACAATTCTCTCTATTCAGCTGTAACTCCCCCTGAAAGTGTTTCGAGTTGATAAGCGTTAGGGCCGTCCGACGAAAATCCGCGATTATCTAATTAAGAAATGAAGTAATTGAAGAAAGGCAAAGACATGTCGGAATTGAGGCAGTATTAGGTCTAAGTGTTGACTTCCTTTCTGTTTATCTCAATTGACAAGCAGAAGAAACTCCAGCCCGAGAGAGAATCATCATTTCTATTTGTTCGACTCCACTGGTTTTCCCAAATCCATTTCATGTTTTATATTAGAATATTGGAAATCTGCGAGTGTCACTTTTCAGGAATCGATATTTGATATTTTCCTACAGTATTTCTCTTCTCGTCATGAATTTTAATAAAACTCAAAGGAAATGAATCATCCTGTCATCGCGTAGTATTTTTCTCTTTTATTGCTCCCGAATGCTTTCCTCTTCGGAAATCCTTTATTGTTCTGGAGGCGGTGGAACTCAACTTGAAGACCTAATTTTCTCAAAAACCTTTCTGGGAGTGACAGAAATTCTTTTCTCAACTTGTATTTACTTCTTAAGGCATTTCCACCGGTTCTTCCCTTACAAAACAACAGAAGGCGGTGGGAATATTTTATTAGGAGGAAAGCGATAGCTTAGTGTGGTAAACGCCTGCGCGATGACTTTTTCAATGGTTAATGACTGCAACATAAGTATAATATGCGAATGAATATTTTATCAGAAACACTTTTCTGAAAGAGGGTTCACGAAAGTGTATTTTTTTCAGTGTTCGCTTAATGAAAAGTAAATGTGTGAAGCATTCAGGAAGTCAGAGGTGTTTTTAAACGTTTCTTCCTAAATTTAATTATTTCCGGAGTTGTTATTCCGTTAATTGTATTTTTAAAAATAATTTCACCTGTTTCGTTAGAATTTTTTTCAAGGGCTCAAACAAGCTGACAACTCCTTCCGCCATTGAAGTCTCCCCTCTTCTGAATATTGTAAAGCACTCCCGACGGGTGATCGACTAAAAAGAGGATTTTACGCTCGTGGGAATCGTCGGAATATGAATGAAAGAATTAAAAAAATATAAATAGAGTGAGCAGAAAATAAAATGGATGATGCATAGTGCGACCACCCAAACTGTGTAAATTACGGATCGAAATATGACCGGACACACTTGCTACTCTAGCGGTAGTATAATCAAAGATTCTCAACTCCTGACTACGAAATTAACTCGTGGGTCTCGAGAACAAGAAGAGAGACCAACAGTTCTTCCACAGTCTGAGTCACTATTTTCGTGATCGTCATTCTTTATTTAAAACTGACGAATTTCACTTACAAAATTACTGAAGTTGGCAAAACTGACCGTTATACGTATTAATTTTTTGTTGTGCTTCTCCTTCCGGTACTGTAATGAATCACTGCCCAAAAATTTGATTCCCCAGACATTTACTCATTAGCTATGTTTTATAACGTGGGGATTTCGAAGAGATAATTATTAAACCTCAGTGCCTTTCAGGGATGTGTTTCATTTTCTCACTTTGCCATTCTCCGGTCTCTTTGTCTGGTATTTATGAATTTGAAATACACATTTTGCTTTGCGAGAAGCGTCTTAAAAAATACGGTGAAACCGGTTCATTTCCGGCGGAAGTTCGATACCGGAAAAGGCGTGATTTGCACCCTTAAAAGGGACAAATATTTGAAGGACTTGGAGTTTTTCAATTTAATATCATGGTATCTCTAAAAGCTATTATTCGTCGCTCTGTTCAAAGGAAAAAATCTGTGAATCAGTCGTTTGGATAAATCCTTATTAATGCTTTGTCTTTAATAATTTTCACATTTGTGGTCCGAAAAAGGCAAAATATTATGTCAATAAGTCATTCTTTAATTCCGGTCCGGAGGAATATTTTTATTCGTCATCTGAGATTTTTTTTCATTGTGTCGCGAATGTCGATATTGTAAGTGTTTTCGAAGTGACCACAGGATCGCAAACGTTGAAGAACAAAAATGGGTTTTAAATATGGTGGAGTTCCCATTGTCACTCAGCGAAAATACGTCTAGAGCAACCCACTGACAATTTGGTCACACAAATCATAATTCGATGTGCACACCGAGACTAACCGCAACTTTATTTGGAATGCACCTGTGCATTACTGTCTGTAAAGTAAAATTTATAGTCGCCAATCGGGCATTAGGGAATGCCTTTGCACGTAGCCAGACTTCGTGCTGTGTGTCAGTTCTTGCGATTTTGTAAATACGTTGCGAACAAATTTTTTATTTATCTTCATACAACCGCGAACAATGTGACCGCCCACCGAAAGAAAGAAGAGTAAAGGAAAGAGATGAAAAAGCCCGCGATGAACTTTGGAAATCGGACTGACTGATTTCCGACAGTGAACAGTGCGCCACCGCCACTTAGTCTGTACTTAAAATTGAACAGCTATAAAAAGCGAACGTGAAAGGGCTTTGTAATTATAAAAGACTCGAAAATACATTGTCGTGGCATCCTACGCGCGAGTGCTTCTGGACCGGAAACACCTGGCACCGTTTCATTGAGATTGTAAAGGTGTTCTCCTGGTCTTGAAGGGTTCAAAAGGGCGGATGTCCAAAAACAAAAAAGAAGCAGGAATTCATAATGATTTTAAGATGTCACCCAATTATAACGCATCTTATACCATTATTACCGGCGGTGCATCCGTCTCAAATTAAAGGCGCTAAAACTCCTTCCATTCTGTGAGGAAAGGGTTATTGAGGGAGCTTGAGGGGGGAGGGGGTCACGAAATGAATGGTGGGTGAGATTTTCCACGAGAATGAGTCACGTCATGGGTCCTTTTCTTCCGGCAAACCTGAATGAGACAGGTACCAAACATCCACCTCTGCATGGTAGATGGCCAGATAAGCAGCAACAACAACGGTGACGCGTGACCGGAAATACTATGTTCTCATAGGACGTTCATTATTTCCGGTAGCTCACTCATATTTTATCTTCATCACATTCATTAACAACTCTCGACGCGTTTCTTCTTTCGCCATAACTTTTCATTTCATTCTTATCAAATACTGGAAATTACCTGTAAATAACGGACTCATTTATTTTCGATTCAATAAAAAATTCACAACAATTTCCCTCTTTCCAAAAAAGCGATTTATTATAAGACCATAACGATCTCTCACTTCTGCAGCTGGCTCTGCTTTCATTCAGATAAAATTAAACCTCCCATTTCATTCTAATTTCTGCATCCCGAAAAGTGATCCATTTCCTGCATTTACTTCACTGAACCCCAAAACGCATCCGCTGTTATGTACCGGAGTATTTTAAATCCACATACAGCAGAAATAAAGCAGAAGACACCCAAATTGTATGTGTGGTATTCTGCAGAAGGAAACCATAGAACAGAAAAATATCACCTGAAAATTGGGGAGGAAAAAGAGAAAACGGCGCGTCAATGCGGCGTCACTTTTTCTTTCTCATTTCCCTTCACTCAGCGATGTGGAATAAAAATGGCCAACAGCTCTTTGAATTCTTTTGCGGATGTTTTTCTCCTGCTGTAGCCTTTAATGCAATATCTAAATGTGGAATTTGGGTGTTTAACACTGAGGAGAAACAGAGTTTAGTGGTTAATTTGTATCAGTTGTTTCTGTCTTTTGTCTCCTTCGGGGTTCGAAAAAAGCATTTCATGAGAAGAAAATCAGAAAAGGAAAAGAAGACGTAGAAATTTCGTGGTTAAATACCCGGAAGGGAAATATTTATTTAGCAGAAAGCAGACGCCCCGCGAGCATTTTGTAAATAAAGACAATATCAAATGGAAGTTTAGTTCGGATTAAAACGATAATTATTACCTCAACACAATCGAAGCAGTTTCGTAGAAAATCGGGAATTGTAACCTTGTCTAGGCAGCGATTATTAGTAAACTGCTTCACCTGTCCTGACTATTCATGTGAATCCTTCGATGACTGCTTTAAGCTCCACCAGTTTCTACAGTTCGAGGCAAAGGTTGTCGGATAGAAAAGGATTACGCCTTTGATTAACCTGCCAAAAATTCAGAGGATGGGTCTCGGATGGAAAAACATGGGCAATTTTGGTGAAATAACAAGAGAAGCTGTGCCTTCATGAACTGGCGAAAGGTTATGGACCGGCGGCTATTAACACAGAGAAGATGCCTTACAGGGAGGTAAATGCCTTTGGACCGCCACCTGTCGACGATTCCCCCCAGGATCATCCATTTTAAAAGGCATTCAAAAACCCCCAGGCTTTCTGACCCAATCTCTTAAATTGCTGCTCTGGCCTTCTTTTAAATACTTTTAATTTTTATATGATTTAATCAGGTTTTTTGCACCCTTGGGCGAAATGAATTTCGAAGTGTACTACTGATACAGTCTCGGCTTTTTCTTGTAAAAATTGTGAAAAAATTATATTCCATTTTAAATTACTAATTTCAGCAAAAAAGGTGGTTGTTTTCTGATATTTCTTCTTTTATAAAGACTGTCGTACTTCTTATGAAAAATTGGTAAATGTTGAATTAAAAAGCATTATGTCTTAGATGAGAAATGAAAAAATTAGCGGAATTATGGAAAGATGTCGAAAGAGACAATGAAATGAAAAGAGTGATTCGGTAAAATATTTATTACAAACAAAATATAATTACATACATACAATTATAAATAATTAAAACAAAATATTAACATTATTAATGAACAGATTAATAAAAACGAATACCGCCATAAGTGAAAGCAGCTGGCATAGAGTAAATCAACAAAACACCAGGAGCTAGTGACACTGAGAATTTTGTTTTTGACAAGTGGTAGATAGTATTCTGCTGCCACGTCATTAGTTTCTATTATGATTTCGGTTTTAACAAAGTGCTGTTCTGCTTCGCAAGGTTGTTTTTTTCTGCAGTCATGAATTTAATGTGCTGTTACAAAAATTATGAATGGGGAAAATTAAGGTAAAAATTAAAATTAAATTTTAAAGTTTTATACAGAAAAACGAAAAAATATATATTTAAAATCAATTATTTTATTCGCTTTGAATAATTTGGTAATGGACGAAATATTTCAGAAGTAACTTTGCTGCAAATGAAAATTTTGGGAAAGGTGCAAAACCCAAGAAGGAAATGCAAAACCTAAAAAGTAAGTGGTGCTTATTGTAGTCTTCCTCATTCTGATTTTAAAATATGTATTTAATTGCCGCAATAAAATTCGTAGGAAAAAGCTTTGAAAAAAACCTATCATGGAGTCATTACTTGTCTAAAAGTTTTTAAAAAGAATGCACAGAGAGAACCGAGGGGGGGACAAAGAACGAGAAGAAACTTTTAATGAAAAAAAATGACAATCAGTCTAATCAAGGCTGACTTTTTGATTAGTTCCAGGGCCGGCTTTACAAATATAACATCAAATCATCGCCAGTTAATAATTACGTGAATATTTCATTGTCTAATTTTAAAATAATAATTATTGTGATAATTAAAAAATTTAAATAATTATAATTAAATGGGGCCAAAAGTGGTGACCGCAAATCTTCTGGAGCCTTTTCCTTTTATCTCGTCTGGATCTTTATTCGAGGCGAGAACTTCAGCACTCATAGATCTCTAACATTACAGGAGACTCACTCCCATTTAACACATGAAAGCCTTTTCTGTTGGATTTTAATTCTCCAGTCTTCGCAGTTTTCCCGCTTTGTTCCACGAGTTCTCGATTCTGCTCTTCATTTACTTTTTTTAATTAGATCCACCGGGGCGGCTTATGGTAATGAACGGTTCCGGGCTTTTGGTTTCAGAAACACTAGAGTGAACACCAGGCCAATCGCCGCCGACCCGTTCTATGCGGTGGTTTCTCTAATCCGCGAAATGACAATCCGTGACCCAAAAAAGTTTCCTGCTTGGGTGCGATATATATCGTGGAATGGAAGGAGAGGGTTGGCGGCGCATTTAAAGTCTCGTCCCAGGTAAAATAAACAGGATGAAAGCGAAGAAGAGTTTAACGGGCACGAGACAGGAGGCATATGTTTGGCCCGTGCCTTTGGTGAGGAAGCCATTCGTGCGAGTTGCGTTTATCTAACGTAGAATAAAGGCCACTACGTCACATTTAGGTATAAGGTAGCCCGACGCAGGTGTTCCTAGCAACTGTTTTCTTCATTATTTTTTTACCCTTGAGCACCTGGAAGTCGCTTCTGATCTATATTAGATCACAAGAAACGTGTTCGAAAATGTTTATTTCATAGTTTACATAAACTTTGTTCGGGCATTATTTTTTATATGAATTCGCGACAGCAGAATATCAACTGTGGAGAGTTTCCTTTTTCCATTCTTATTTTGAGGTTTATCACTGAATAAATTTTTGGTCGTGAAAGAGGAGGCTAAGGTTTCATATAGAAAACGGAGAAATAAGGTTTAAAAACTCGGAACAAGGAAAGAAGGAGAACAAAGCGACAGGATGAAGGCTGAATAAAATATTAATTCTTCTGCTGAGTTTTATTAACTGATAAAAAAAAGCCTTCGGTTTTCTCCGTTTTCATTTGCGAATTCTTTTTAATTCTCATAATTCGGCTGCGGCATTGTCACTAACCTTGGGCGAAAATCCGTTACTCTGCGAATGGCGACGGTTAGAGAACCTTTTCGGTGTGTTTGTTTCGCTGACGAATTTCCATCGCGGGCGAGTTGTCCTAATAATCGGCAAATGAATAACGCAAGGGGATACAGAAAAGGGAATGATAATAATTGTAGTTTGGCTTTTCAAAGACGTCTGAACAAACAAACTTTAACCGTAATTTTTAAACCTTCGTTTGCATTGTAGTAAATTTGTGGCGAATCGTTGTGAATTTAACGTACTCCATGCAATAGGGGCACATCAACGGGAAGCCATCCGTCCTCTTGTTCCCTTTCAACATTCAAAAGGGCCAACTTTTTTTAGGTGGAATGTCCAATCGCGTGCCGTTTAGTTATGTCTTGTACTCGCATTAGGGAAGTTGATGAGGAGCTCTTCTACAAACGGGATGCCGAGACGTGAATTTATGCTTTTGTTGTCTGGTTTTTGCGTGGAAGAAGTTATGAAAGAATCGTACGTTGGAAAAGTGAAATATTTATCGAAATTGTCTCGCGGTTTTTTTTAATCGATAGCCGAAAGTGAGTGACGTAAATGAAATGATATTAATTTCGATTTAAATTGTCTCAGACTTGTTTTTACAAGATAATATTGTTTCTGCAACTTTTGGAAATATTTTGTAAATTTTTACATTAGTGCATTTGTTTTGAGATATAATACAAGCAGGCGTTTCGGTGGTTGTAATTTTAGGTGGACTTGACTGTTGTTTCCCCGAATTTTAAGCCGTGAGAAATAAATAAGAGAATATATATAAAATAAAATGTGATAATTAAAGTTAGGGAAAATGAATCTCTGAGAAAAGACTAAACTGCGGAGCCATTTGCTTAAAAAATGCTGAATTTTGTCAATTTGTGACCGTTTTCATGCTATTATCTCCATTATTTTATTTTCTTTCTGTCGTCGTTTGAAGCCTTTTGTCTTTTCTCACCGCTTTTTTCTAAACATTGCATCAAAGTGAGTTCGGTGCGATCAATTGACGGAAAACAATAAGTGCTGACGGATTATTATCAAATACATTTAATCAGTATTTGGTACTGATCTTCCTGTTTCCCCCCAACGGAGTCAGTGGTGTTACCGAATAAAGTTTTAGATTCTTTCAGAAGTTGCACTATCAGGTTAATGACAGTTGCCTTTAACCTCTGAAAGTGCGAGAGCTTCTCAAAGTGAAGAATTAGCGCCATCTCTCGAAGAAAATTCACACTTTTTCATTTTTCTGAAGCGTAAAGTATTTTCATAAGTGATACTGTATTTCCCGCTTTGAAATGCAAATGACCCGACAGCAGAGAATAAAAAAAAATAAAATTTAGCAAATACCGACATCACAAAAAGAGGGTAACAAAACCCATAAATCGGAAGCATTAATTAACAATAATTAATGTAAAAACTAAAACCCCATCAGAAAATAATATAAAAGAAAAGTAAATTTACCGGAAATAAATCAAACCGCAGTTTTCCCTGTTGGCTTTTTATTGATGAACAGTATACAAACTATTAATGGAGGTGAAATAAGTGAAAAAAATTGAAAAATTTAACCCCAAATAATAAACAGAGAGGGAAGCGAAAAGAAAGGAAAGAACGAACATTAAACGAAGAAAGCTTTGAACAGATGGACCGATATAAAGAAGAAATATTTATTACTGTAATTAATTAAAATCCCACTGTAGAGCAGAAGCGAAAGGGTTCGAGAAGTGCAAACAAGTACTCGTTCGGTTCTGAAAATCTTTCCAATGGTACAATGAGAAGAATATCGAAGGAAAAGTTACTGTTTTGAAAGAGACAGATTATAAAAGGGAATAGAATAACAAGATTCAGGTGAATGTTAGCGCGTTTCATAAATTTTACTCAGACTCCAGGTGAGGAATCTGATGAGAAGTCGAGGGAAATTGATTTTGACTCAGGGGAGGAATCGAGACCATCAGCTGTTTCCTTCTTTCCCTCTGAAAACAAGAATTTTCCATTGGTAAAGAAAACTTTCTTTCTGATTTAAAGCCGGATTTTTATAGTCTTTTATTCATTAAAAAGGGAAATATTTCCTCAGAAAGCGAGCCCAAGTTTTTGTTTATTTTAACTCATAATTCGTTATTTTATTGCCCGATGAGAAATCCCCACTTAAAAATTCGAAACAAAAGCACTTTAGAAAATTTTTCGTTCTCAAAAAAAAAACCGCAAAGTTCGGAGTTTACTTCCGACTAAACTTTACAGGATTTTGAAAGTTGACAAAAATACCATTTGCCATCACTCAGAACAAACCATTGATAATATTTTCTCGCAACGAGAAAAATACCCAAATTTTATTACAACTGTCTTCTGCCACTTTGTGAGAAAACTCTGGCGACATCCTTCGCCGAGTGGGGCTTTTTCATTTTGCCGTTTTATACCTAAAGAAAGGGATGGATAGTCGCTGTTATTGATCTGGAAATTGAAATGGATTGCAGTCACGCGAACGGCTACCAAAACAACCGACTCATTTGACTGCTTTCCCTCCTCTTTTCAATAAAACTTTTCACGGTAACCGCAGAAGACATATTCCTCATTTAAGGTCATTACTTCCTCTTTTCTTATTTAAACCCTTTAACAACAAATGTTGGAATTGTTGCAGTGCCGCTAAGCTTTCAATTTAAATGAGATTTAATATATATATAAAGAAAATTATAATACTAAAAGATAAAGCATTATATAATCTCAGGCGGTTATTATTGTCCTTCACCGATGACAAATGGACTCCTATGTAAAATATATTGTATTTTCCATTGTTTGTATACATTTACTCACCAGAATTGCGTGGGTGATGATCACTGTAGCCCTATAAATGCTACATTGTATCAGTTTGTATAGTTTTTACAAACATTCACACGATATCTAAATGAATTGCCATATAAAGTGAGGCAATTTGAGGAATTTGAATGGTATAGAATGGGATCATTCAGAATGGGATTCATTTGTCGTTTTTGAAAAAGTAATAATGTTAATGCGATGGAAAAAAAGAAGGTCGTTAGGTGTATGATTTATTAGAACATAGACTCACTTGACTTCGGGCTCTTTGACGAATTGTTTATGGAATCAAAAAAAATGTCTCTTCGGACCACCAACAGTCTGACCATTCGAATTTGCGTGCTCGTATTTATCTCATTTGGTTATCATGACAGGTTTAAACGTTTTAAAGTGCAGGGGAAAAAAAAAATTTCTATGTTATTAAAATTATGATGGCGTACCTAAAATTTTATTTTGGAAACATTTTCTGAAACCGACTTAATAGTTTCTTTTCGGGCGCTCCAACTTTGGGAATTGTTAAATAAGAACTCGAAGAGGGGCGTCTTTCTTTTGGCGTAATCCGCTCAAATTATGCATTGACCCCAAAAATTGTTACTTTGTTTTAGGAAAATTAAGTGAAGTTAGTTTGTAATACTGACCCTTTTGTGTTCGCGCTCTTTCGGAAATTAGTTCGAACTCAGTAATCCACTGCAGTTTTAAATATTGTCAAATTTCGGACACAAAGTTCTCGCTTCTCTCGAAATGGGTAAGTGTGCTTTACTTTTCTTATTGGCTTTCCATAGAGTGTTTAAATACCTCGGGGAAGAGGAACGGCGTTGGAAAACCTTCGCAGAGAAGAGGATTCTTAAGAGTTGTTACAAGACAAACCGTGTGAATTCTCTCACTGAAATAAAGTTATTTAAAAGTTTGTGGAGGGCTCTCCCTCTCCTTTCCCGCCGCCAAAATGTTATTTTGTTTTGAGTAATTGATGCTTCGAGCTAATTGCACTTCTTATTTTTAGGCCCGTACACTTCTCGAGCATAATATAATAACAGGTTGTTGTCTCGCGGCGATTCTCTCCCGAAATACCTTTCGCGAACGCCCCTGATTCTCCCTTACTTCCCAATAAATTCCCCGATTGCTTCGCTTTTCAAATAAAATTTACAGGATTACGTCGCCGTCTCAGAAACGCAACGATTCTTAATGAACCTCACTAATTACCCGACCTCTCACCATTTTTATTGCATTTATTGCACTAAAAATGTTGAGACCGACTGTACCGAAAAGGAATATCTTACATTGTTTTTGGCAAATTTTCCTTGAAATGCTGAACCTTTGAAATTCCAAAAATTGCTTTTACAATCATCAGTTCGCTTGTAAATTATAATAACGGAGCCTTTTTGTACCGTAAGAGAGAAGATGGATTTAAATTATGTAACCTTTGACCTTTTCAGGTCATTTTATCAAAATTAAAAGCACCGAAAAGGTAACCGGTGAGTCGAAATGAAAAACACATAAAATTATACAGAAACGGTAATGAAAATATCGTCCGAATTTTACCCTTTTCCAACCGCCTCTCATTTCGGCTAAACTAATGAAATTTTTGCGAATAACTGCACGGAAAAATTAGGGTCTCAAATAAATGGGTAAATTGGCTAATGAGATGGAAATTGTCGAGGAATAATGGCGGCAAAGAAGCTGAGGTTGACAAAGGGGCTGCGGAGCCATTTCGAGGGAAACAAAGTCCATTGTTGGGCGCATCGCCATGAGGAGAAGAAGCAAAGGAAAGGATGGTCCGTGAGGGCATTTATCTGGTGAAAAAGTTTGTTATGGGGCCAATTATGCGGAATGAATTTTTCAATATTAAATTTGACAGGTTCCGACATTAGATTGAAACTGAATTAAAATTCCATGTTAAAGCATCAAATGCAGAGGACTCCTTTGGAAAGTTATCAGTTCCAGCGGGAAGACTGAGCCACTCACCGTTTATATTTAAAGGGAACGTCGGCTTGTTTTGCTTAGTTTTCTAACACTAATACCCGAACCCAAATGTCAATTAACCAATTTTTGCTTCGTCAATGTTAATGGATGTTTTCGAAAGAAGAAAAAAAAAATTATTATTTTCGGTTTGAGGCTTTCCTTCTTTCTCTCTTTCTGTCTCTCTCTCTTAATTAACTCAAAATAATTTGAATGTTTTTATTATGCCTTTACTTTGGTTTCTTGCTTTGTTTCCTCCGGTCAGATTCCACCGAAAAAACATTTCGTACTCTGCTCTTCGCATTTGGAGGAAACTCTATGCTGAATTTTTTATCTTTTGCTTTAACCCTTTGCGGTCGTATGTCTGCTCTCAGCCACCACAGTAAGGAAATATACGAATTTATACGAATCTTATACTGTATGCATTCCTATATCAGTTTAAACTTTTCCTCAATTTATATTAAATCTAATAGTACAACTTAATCTAAACAAAAGTTGTGCAATAGTTATTGTCTTTCGCGTAAAGAATATTTTCTAAATTGTATTTAGGGGTAATTAGAGATTCTCTCTTGTTAAAATATGACTAAATATTAGTGAATATTATGTATATGTATCCCTGCTCTTTCCAAACAAATTAATTCCGACCAATAGATACCCATACACAAATTTTATACGACCGAAAGGGTTAAGTGCAATACACTAAAAATTGTACTAAGAAATTCGGTTAACATTATTCGAAAAAAATAACGAAACATACACTTATTAATTAGTCATATAATTACGCGTAAATCATTAAATTATTAATGTGAATTTTATTTGATATTATTCTTCACTAATTAAAATAGCAGTAAATAAATCGGAGAAGAAATTCTATCAAACAATTAATAATTTATAAATTAAAATTCGCTTATTTAAATAATAAATATATAAATTTGATAATAATTTAAATTTAAAATAAAATGAATTTATAATAAATTAAAAGTAAAATACAAATTTATTTATTTAAGTTTAGGAATTTAAAATTATTCAACTAATTATAATTAGTTGAGTAAATGAGAAGATTAAGGCCGTTTCCATAATCACCCATAAATTTTGAGCAAAAGCTGCTTAACTGAAAAACTGAAAGAAAAAATGCCAATTCAAAGAAATTTACTGTTGAAAATTGTGAGAGATATTTATTTTAATTCAGTCGAATTCTGAAAAGAAAATGGAGTCAGCATTTGGTTGTGTGGTTAATTTCGGTAAACATTTAAAAAAATAAATTAATTTAATTCTCATCCGAATAATATTTTTGGTTTTGCACCGAATCGTAAAAAAAATGAACAAAAAGTAAATTAAGAAAACATTTTGAAATTTTTTTTTCGCGTTGGCGAACGTTAGTCAGACGAAGAGAATGTCCCTTTCGGACTCCCCGGCGAGAAAAAATGGGCCCTTTGCCCCGGGCCCAAGGGTCTTTCCCGAGAAAAGGCCCTGACAATGAGTGGCATTCGAGCTACCGAATCCAAATGGTGTTTTATCAGCGAAATGAGTTATGATAATTCAAATGAATTTTACGGTGACTCCAATTAAAAGTTTAACTAACCTTCCTTCGATTTATTTTATTACCTGATGCAACTGCTCGGATAACAGGTTTTTTTTCTCTAAATAAAAATTTATTCCCGGGGTTTCGGTGGTTATTTCCGTCTCTGGAGAGGGAGTGGCTTTCCGATCACCCACTCCGTCCTGCAGCAGTGGAATCCGAAAGGCCCCAGGCCCCGAGGAGTAGAAGGCCATAAAAATGAGTGAGGCCAGGGGGCAGAAGCTGGGAGCAAATTGTTTCGGTGGCTCGCTATGAATTTCTATTGGGTTTGGTCTTTGAGGCAAAAAGTGCATTAGGCCGGGAATGAGGTTAGCTGCAGATAAAAGACCACCCGTGATTTGGATGTCTATTTTATATGTTGTCCTACCCATCGCCGAGAGATGTTCGGTATTTTTCCTTTAGGCTCAACAACGACTCCGTCAGGTGGTCACCTTTTCCTCTCTTCTCTTCATTTATTTATTTTTTTTTTTAAGGAATCTTTTCTGCTCCGAACACGACGTTGAATATGATACAGGTGTTCCATTACAAGCGAAAATCACAAAACAAAAAATTGCAAAATAGAGTAAAAGCAGTGAGAAAAATTGTATGAGATCAAAACCACTGTGGGGTTAACATAAGGGTTCAGAAAATTGTTTTTTATCGGTACTGTTTCTCCTAAGGGGACATTTGACGCTCGAATTGCGGCATAAGGAGGCTGCTTTGGCGCTTTCTTTTGCTCAGCAACTTCACAGAAAACAAAATTCAAAGTGTTCCTTTTGGTATAACCCATCATAAAGCAATACAGTATATCTCTCTCGCGATAGGGATTACTGTTTGTGATGGATTTGGTTCATCGGCAGAGTTAGGTTAACCCATTGAGTTCCAGACAAATTAGAGCGTGTTGCCATGGGTCCCGAGGTTATTTTGAAGAATATATTAACCCTTTGCGGTGGTATAAAATTTGGGAATGGGTATATATTGGTTGGAATTAATTTCTTTGCAAAGAGCAGGGATACATATACATAATATTCAGTCATATTCAGTAATATTTAGTAATATTTTAACAAGAGAGAATCTCTAATTACTCATAAATACAGTTTAGAAAATATTCTTTGCCCGCTTGCACAATTTTTGTTTAGATTAAATTTTGTTATCTCCAATTGTATTAGTTGATGAAAAGATTTAATAGAAATTGAGGAAAACTGATACAGTATAAAATTCGTATACGAATATAGAAATGCATACAGTATAAGATTCGTATACATTCGTATAGTTCCTTGCTGTGGTGGCTGAGAGTGGACATACGACCGCAAAGGGTTAAAATTTACAAAATATAATTATATACAAAATTGTAATGGCATTTACTCCAATTTTAATTTAAAAAACACTCCCAGATAACTCTTAGCTGAATAAAATTCCTGTGCTTAAATTTCTGTATCAAAAATCCCACTACGAGATATCTCGTAGCTGGCACTAAAGGGTTAATTTTAAATTTCTCTCTCTAATCATTCATTAAAAATATTTTGGTAGAAGTGAACGCAGTCGAAAAGAAAATTATGAAAAAGTTTTTCGCTTTCTGACACTCGCAAACCTCTTCCACTCTGAAGAATTGAGTAAAGGGTTCGAATCACAGCTGAGTCAGCATAATCCGTCCGCGAGATTTGGAAATCCGTTGATAGACGTCCCGTGAGAGTCGCATTCACAAAAGAAGGCTGACTCTCTGCGATTGGCTGGAAATTATCAAGGAAATTAATTAATTAAGTTTTAAATTTTAATTAATTGCTTAGCACACGTGTAAACGTTACTAATGGAAAAATCGGGTCCTTTTATTTAAATTTTTTTATTCTCTTATAATGTTGAGATGAAAAAGTTGAACATTCCAGAACCGGCTCGGTGTACCCTTTTTTTTTTAGTCTTTACTCTTCTTTTTTCCTCTTCTTCTTCTTAATCATGTTTATTGATTAGTAATTTTGGAAATCAATCATCCGCTTTTTTGTTTATTAACAAATTTGTATCGATGGAAAACGAGTTACTTCGGCTGTCTCTTTACTTTGATTAATAAATAAAAAATGGGTTGATTTGTTGATATCTCTCTCTCGGCTGGAATTTCCCAAGGCTGACACGATGATTAAGGCTCTTATCGGCTTTATAAATTGACTCAAATTGCTTCTCCATCAAAATGACCGACCGAAATTTCCCTTTTCGAATCCTACACTTTTATTCGGCTTTTCCAGATAATTATAAACCCATTTTTTACTTCTTTTCGGCCTCTCTTTTCGTCACTTAGGAATTCCTCCCCCCACTTCACCCCCTGCACACCCCCTGCAGTGGCCTCGCTCCCCAATCGATAACTCCTTCGCCCAATGCACCTCATCCCTCAGTCAGCAACGCCCTCAAATGCCCGAATCGACCTCGTCATTGAAAAGGAATTGGTTATGTTCGTTTTCACCTGGAAATTCCCATGATTCTATAGAAAGTCGGCCTCGATTCTCCGTTAGGCTCAGCCAGCGAACTATAACAGAAATAATCAGTGCGGGGATTGCGCCCGTAAAGGGAAATCTGTTGTGGAAAAGTTTCGGAAAAGTTTCCCGTCCGGACAGAAGGATTTGCGATGAGGGGAACTTCTTTGTTATTGGAGAGAAAAAAAGAAGAAATCTGAGGGCACAATTTATAGAATTGGGCGGAGTCTAAGATTAATGACTTATGATTTTGATAGTAATGAATTTCGATTTCCTCAATCAATATTTTCTCTTCTGCTTACTGTGTCTTCTCTTTCTTTTTCATTTCTTTATTAATTTTCAGAGGAAAGAAATTTAAGGAATAATGCAAAAATTAAGTCTATGAAATTTTTGGACAACAGAGGAGAGAAAATTATGGAAAATCAAAAGAAATTTCACTTTAGAAAGAAAATCAGTTCTCATTTTGAAGACAACAGCTTTCATTTCTCAAAATTTGCTTATTTATAGTTTTCAGATTTGTTTACATTAAAAGTATTGAGTCACAATTATGTTTTAAATGAATGTCGGTTACTCAATAATATACTTCCGGTTATTCGAGTATCGAATCCACGTGACAATACAGGTTCTGCGCTAAACTATTATTACGTAAAGAGGAAACGGTCTTTTCTGTTCATTTTCAAAGTATTTTTTGGGGGGACAGAAACTGCGACAATGAAACTTCGTTTATGTTTTGTTGTTATAATATACTTTAAGAGCGGAGTCATTACGTTATGAATTATGATGAGGCAGTTAAATAAATTTGTATGTATGAATGATGCTTTATCACATAGCTTAATCATTACGAACAAAGCTGTCTAACAGGTGGACTTTATTATTAATAGTGTCTTAAGAATTTAATATTTCACTGCTATTTATTTAAATTGTTTAATGGTAATTTTCGCTGTCACAGCGATTCTCGAGAAAATTTTTCATGAAAAAATTTTAATGGATCCGGGGTGTATTTGTATTTGTGAGATTTGACTTATATTTTATAATTTTGTATGTAATATAATATATATTAAAAGGGTGTTTGATGATGACACGTGTTCGGAAGGCACGTGTTCGTGCTTTTAAGGTTCGTAACATTTCGGCAGTGATCGGAAATCCTCGCAGTGTTCGTTGTTCCACCCCCGAACCCTCTCAATCGGTTAGTTTTTGATTTTGTAAGCCCACTTAAAGCGGTAATAAAAGGTTTTGCATACACCCTTGGTTGGTCAAAGTCGAACAGTTGAATGATCGCACCTGAATCGAGGCCCGGCCCACATACCTGACAGAATCAAGGCTTGGAGGTCCTTCACAGGACCGTGAAATAAAAAAGAATCGCTTCAACCCACTCAAAACCGAATTCATCTTGTGCCCACTCTCTTTTAATGTCCATGGGAAATGCGGGGTTCTTGTTCTATGCAAATCGCATGCTTCACACCAAATATCTCCGCATTTATTATCGGTACATATCGGATCGATCTTCGGGGCTGTCATCCCCAATGTTTCTTCTGCTGTCGGGGGGTGACGACAACTCAGGTCTGCTTTGCTCTCTCCCTTATATTCCTTTTATAACCTCTTTTGGACTGCAATCAATATTCGGTGCAGAAGAGGTGAAGGAACACTGCGGGTCATTCAACCTTTTCTTCCCCGCTCACTCAGCGCTCACCCAGAAGCTTTCAGAAAGCTCATGAACTTTTTGAGAAATAATCCCTGAGAAACGATCGGGAAAGTCGATCTCGATGAAAGTTACAAAAATAACTGAGAAAATAGAAGTCGTTTGGGATGTTTTACATAATCATCGCGGCTGTTCAATGACTGTGACAAAGTGATACAGTTAAAAGTTGCGAATGCGTTAATTTTCACCTGAAAATGTCATTTACCCGATGATTATTTGCGAGTTTTTACTCCGATGTTTCAAATGATTAATCCGTAATTATTCGAGGATCCGTTATTCCGTAAATACGGAGAATGCGTTCCCATTATTCCGTTAATTGATGAAAAAGAAGAAACTTTCATTTTGAGTTCTTTGAAAAGAAGAAAAGCGTCGCCTTCGGATGTTTTCGGCCAAAATAGAAACCGATTCAAAATGTCAAAATGATTCGGCCGTTTTTGACCAAATTAGGGAAACCGATTAAAATAAATGCGGTATTTTGGGAATGAATATCTCACCAATTGCGATAAGAAAAAGACAAAGTTATTCTCTTAAATTTTTTCCCCGACATTTTGAAAACACTTAAGGAATTAAATGCTTTACGACGATATGGGATTTTATCAATTATTATAACGATTATTATTCTAATTTTAAATGCTAATTTTTCAAGAAATTCGAGTTAATTTTTGCACTAATAATGTTTCGTCCCCATTTATGTGGGCCTATTATTTTTCAACCTAATTACTTTGTCTCTCTCTTTTTCTTTTTAATTAATTCTAATTTTGATGATCACTGCACAAGAAGTCCATTCTGCTCAGACACTTTATTAATTATTGAATGTCGGCTTTATTTGTATTGTCCTTTAGGGGTTTCTGCAATTGAGCCTCCTTCGTCTTTGAGCACCTTCCGAGTAATTAATTTGGAAACTGAAACTTTGAAAGTAAAGTTTTTGCGGGAGTTAGGAAAGAGTTTGAAGAGGCAGTGAACCTGGATGGCGGATGTGGGCAGAGTAAACAAATGAGAATCGCGAACATTGTCCTGCCTAGAATGACTCACGAGCACAGCCAGTAATTCTTCACGTGCTATTCTTCCCGATTTTCCACATGGGGATCAGAAGAAGGGGACTCGGGGACGCCGCCCCCCACTCGGAGAGGCCCCAATAGTTTGTCTGCATCCCATTGGGATTATTTTGGGCTTTTCCTTATGTTTGGTGACTTCGCTCAAGTTTGTATGCAGAATAGGAATTTCAAGGACAGGAAAATAACATTTTAATGCTTTCCTTTTTAATTTCGCACTGTTATTTAATTAATTTATTTTCACGCCATTGCTTAATAATAATAATAATATGTATATTTCCTATTTTACATATTTTACAAATTTTTTAAGTCCGGCTAAAGTGCTTTTCGGCTTTCTGCTTACGGCTTATGCTTACGGTTCTGTGCTTACGGCTGTTTATTTCTTACGAAAGGAAAATGAAGGAGATAAAATTACAAAAATATAAAAGAAAGGAGAAAAAAATACAAAAGAAGAAAGGAGAAAGGAGAAAGGAGAAAAAATACAAAAATACAAATGAAGAAAGGAGAAAAAATTACAAAAATACAAAAGAAAGGAGAAAAAAGTACAGAAATACAATAAGAAAAAATACAACTCTGCCTCTTTACAGTTTGTTAATTAAAGAAACATAAAATGTCAGAAAATTGAGAAAAAACAATTAAAATTGATAACGGTTTTTCTCAGCTTCAAATTTCGGTTCGAACTCTCTGGAATTGTTTGCTTTCTTTAATTTTTTTTTAATAAAAATGTTTATTCTAACAATTTATTTAAGAGATAAGTCTGCAATTCTCACGGCACACCTATCTCAAGTTGGCGTCCAAGAATTCCTCGGCTCCTTCGGTACCTCCATTCCTCAGGTTCTCATCCTCGGTCATCCGAGGCTGAAAGTGGGCTTTCGCAGCAGAAGAAAAAGAACGAAGGGTGGTTGTCGAATTCTGCGGCGACTGACAGAAGTGAAAGGCGCTCTTCTTTTTCGCATTCCACCACGTATTTATTTTTATGGGCCGAAAGATGACGAATATGAAATAAGGAAGTAGTTTTTTATATTTAACCGAGGACATTTCCAAACAAAAGGTTTTAAATAAGAAAACAAAGCACGTAAACGTTTTGGCCAAAAGAAACAACTTCGGACATCAAAGTATTTTCTCATTTAAATACTTCGCCGAAACAGTAGAAAAAACAGAAGGGTGCCTTTTTGTCAAAGGCTCACTCCTGAGCGAATGAGAGACCAATTTGGAGGACCAATCTTTCGCTTAGTGTCGTCCTCAATGAGTTAATCCTCAAAATCCTTAATCCGGTTCTGTTTATGAGTCCCAAATTCAGGAAAAGTTCCGCAAAATCTGTACTTTTTCATGGGTTGTATTTTTCGGAAAGCGTTAGTTAGTTATTATTTTGTGTGTGGTGCAGCACAAAGCCATCATTAATAAGTTCGATCTGGTGGTGGGAAGCCAAGTTCGCATTTTCCATGGAAAACATGCGAAAAAGTCACGCGATGTCCCGCGAGGGGTGGCAAAGGTGCACTGCATCATCTGCCGCCATTAACCGGCCAACTCTTCCCCTTTTCAATTAAAACGCACCGATCCAAGCAAGCTGTCTTCATCCCGACCTTTAAAATTTATTTAAAATTGCTCTCGCTTCCCCGCGGTTTTCAGACATTCTTTGGCCAACAGGTCCAAAAACCTGCTTCGTTTATTCCTCCTTCGGCCGATCCGCGCGGAACCAGCAAAACTTCGAGGATGGTTCATTTATAAATGATTGAAGGTCGAGGGGTCAACGCAGGCGTGTGTCGCAGTCACAGTGTTTGACCCCTTTGCATTACCACAGGCCAATAAATATGGCAGAGAATCCTTAAAGACAATCAGGTGTGACGGTTCTCTTCCTCTCCGGTGCTCCGCTCATTCATCTGATAATCCGGTCCCCTCCCTCTCTCCCCTCCCCGACTTTTTGTTTTCCATTTTTTAGAATCGAATTTACATTTTTTATTGAGAACGGAGATGAGTTCGTCTGCAGGTTTGGGAGGAACCTTATTAGGCATCCATTTACATAGAATCAGGTTCCGTCTGACGAACGCGTCAGGTGACGGACCGTTGCTTTCTGTTCAGAATATACAAAGTTCAGTACCTGAAGAGCCGCCGGGTTGTTCATGTTCAGAAATAACACAAAAAGTTTGGGAAATGGGAGGAATTCTTTCGATATTGTTTCCTCAATCCTCACAAAGAACTCCGTTATTCGTAACATATTATGACGTAAGATGATGTTTAAAAATAATTAGTTTCACGTCCCTTCGGGCCGTTTCCCGAAGGGTTTTCAAGAATGGGGTGAAGAACACCGGCAGCAGTGAGCAGTCAAAGAGAAAAAGTCAGTGCAGGAGTGAATGGTTAACCGAACTGCGGTATAAACGAACGAGAGGGAGATACAGTTCACTGGCAACAGCCCCCAAAAGCGACTTCCCTTTGTTTTATTTCGGAGGCAGATTATTTTTTGTTTGGTTCACCTGTTGGCCCCTTCACAGTATCCTTCACCGCATTTAATTCATTTTTTACTACCGAATTATCAAAATTATTCCGGATTTTAAGGGGCGAACCTTTTTTTATTCCTTTATTGCCTTCGCTCCGGGTAATTTTCCGCGTACGGTTTTTTTTTATATTCATATATTAATACGATATTTTCGGTTTTAATGATTATACTTTAGCAGTTTTATAATGTAATGCCGCCCTGGGCTGTTTTTTGCCAAAGGCACACTCAACAAATGATCGGAACGCCGATGAGGTGTTCATTTTTATATACTCTCGAATTTAATGTGTTCGAAAAAAGTAATTAAAAGTAATCAAAGTTAACGCATTTAATAAAACACTGGTTATCGAAGAAGGGTTTACAGAGTGTCCTTATAAGTGCAGAGTTTGAGCAGTTTTGTCGGATGCTGACTGTGCTGTCGTTGGGCGGGGTGGAAAAGAGGGAAAGTGTAACGAATGCCCGCTCATGTGATAACGTAATTTCCGTTTTTCCAGATGACCGGAAAGAGAAGCCGTAGTTTTAAATGTGCTGTCCACCACAGAGACCGAGAGGTGTGCAGCGAAAACGACTTTCACATTTTGGTTCAGGAGCCACCGTTATTCAGAAGGTAAGCAGACGGAAACTCCACCCTTTCCGACATAATTAATATGTGAGAGATGTGAAATGTTGGAAAAAATAAAACGAAGTGCAGTCCGGCATTGGCTGTCCATGGGGTGCCATTGGCTAGACATTTAACTTTTAGACGTGGGAAGCACTCCAAGTTCATTTTCGGAGACACTAAAAAGAAAATTTTTTTGCGTGGGAGGCTCATAAATACTTGACTGCGAACTGGCGACCACAGAGGTTCTCTTCTGCTTAGCTCATTCGAGAGGAGCTCATTTAAGCCCTCTGTGCTTTTTCTTTTCTTCGGGATTTCGTTTTCAAACCCAAAAACCCCTTTTGAATAAACGGCTTTCAGGTAACTTTATTGCTTATTGTTCTTTATATTATTTATTTTAACTCAGAAGGAAAACAAATAATTTCGATCATAAGGGAGGCGCTTCATTCAAAAACAGATTTTCACACTCTTTACACATACATAAAAGTGTTAACACCGCTTTTCGATTCCAAAGCCAAAAAATTTCTTAAACTGTGTCTCTGTGGTCATTTTTGGAGTTCTCTTTTCGAGCAGAGGACAGCGCCCTGTGTTAATAATGTGTATTTATCTATTTATGTATTTTTTATTTATTTTAAATTTATTTTGACTTCAGTATTTTAAAAATACAATTCAGTTTTAGTAGTGTAAAACACAACATGGTTAAGTATTTTGAAAGCTCAAAGTTTTATTTTATTTTATTCTATGTATTTATTTGTAAATTTTTTTATCTCTTCTTATCTATTTTATTTGTTATTATCTATATATTTTATTTACATATTATCTATATGTCTTTTATATATTATTTTATATATTTATTATCTATTTTAAAAGCTCAACGTTTTTTTATTTTATTCTGTGTATTTATTTGTAAATTTTTTATCTGTTTATTTAGTTAATTTTTTGTATTTATTTATTTCATCCTCACATTTCTGTTTTAGAATATTACCAAGAAAAGGAAAAGAAAGAAATGTTATTTATTTATATACTATATACTTGTGTTTATTTATTTATTATATAATTGTTGTCTATTTATTAACTATTTACTTATTGTTAATTTATTCTCTATGTATATATTTGCTGTTTATGTATTTACTGCATACTTAAGACTGACATAAATCTGTGATATTTTGTGTGGTGTTATTTATTATTCTTTTTTTTATACACTGCACGTTAATATTTTATCTTATTTTTTGTTAAATATCTTATTTATTTATTTTTTATTTTATTTTTGTATTCTCAAATTTTATTTATTTTACGTTCTTTTTATTTTTTTTCGCAACCCGAGGTGAGCCAGAGGGCAATTAATTAATTAAAAAAAAAATTCCTATATACTTATTGTTAATTTATTCCCTATATATTTGTTGTTTATTTATTTGTTGTATGCTTCTCCACTCCCCTTAAAAGGGACTGATAATTTTATTTTATTTATTTATTGTACTTTGTAAATTTGTACCTGAAATTAATTTTGTAAGGTTTTATCGGAATTTTCTGAAATTCTTATAGTGCTGAATTTGTAAAAAAAAACCCTAATACCTGCGGATGAAATAGGGTAGAAATATAATATTGTTATTATTTATTTCACTGTAAAAATTGTTAGGAAAGATACACCCCAAAGTTAAGGGTAAATGGGTGGTGAGTTGGCTTTTCTGAGTGCATATTTTTATTAAGAACTGCAAAGTTTGCAGTTTTGTGTCCAATTGAATTCCAGTTATTAGTGAGAATCTGAATACATTTGTTACAATTGGTTGCGTTCGTATTGAGTTGGATTCCGTTAGCCGAGGGATAATCAATAAGTTCTTTCGGGACTGTCAGACTTTGTTCCCATTTTGTTCTCCCCATTCCACAGCAGAGGCGCCTCTTCCTTTTCCGCCTTTCACCAGAGAAAGAATCTTTTTCCGGTGTGCCATTCCCGAAGGACACATTTTGAAAGTCATCCGCCGGTGAATGCATTCTCTGGCAAATTCTCAAAAATTATTTTTACAGAGCACCTCAGACTCAAGGACGCCCAACGATAAAAATCAGCTGATGGCGACAATTTCCACTCAGAATCTATTTTGGATTATTTGGAAATTTTTGATTATTCGAAACGATGAAAACCCCCACTGAGAATCTTTGAGAAAAATTAGGCCCCCATAATTTGAGTCTTCTCTGCGATGCGCATTTTAATTAATTTATGTTTCAGAATGGTCCGGTTAATCGCCACCGAATTCCTCACGGAAGAAAGAGACCGGAAATACTACGCGGATCATTACACTTGTTGTCCGCCGCCATTGTTTATTCTATTCATAACACTTATAGAGGTAAGAAAAGTTGATTTTTTTATGTTCACTACGAATCATATTTTGAAATCATTCTCAAACATTCGGCCGTATGGTAAAAAAAAATAATATAATTATTAAAAATGGCCGTAGTGAATAACTGTCTTAATTGGGGTATTTCCAAAGGAAAGATAAAAAAGGAATCGCAGCCAAAGGAGAATTTAACTACCGGAAGCGAGAAAGTATTGATCGGAAGCGGAAGTCGCGTGTGTTCTTCCCTTATTTTCGTTTTTTGTGGCGCTGCCCTTCCAAAAATAGGGAAACATCTTAAGAAATATCTGGCGTGTCAGTAATTTATGATGCATGAAGCGGCACAGAAGAGAGAGAGAGAGAGAGAGAGAGAGAGGAATGGAAGAGGGGGAAAGCCAAGAAGAGGAATTATAATATGCGTTGTGTTTTGTTTAGCATCGTGATGACATCTTCAATTCTTTCCTTCTCCCTTTTATTTTTCATTTATTTAAATGAGCGAAACTCATTATTTTTGAATCAGGATCGTTGAGTTCACGAAAGGGAGCTTACAAAATATTTTTTTTTTCTCTCTCTCTCTCTGTTGTTTCTGCAAAATAATGCCTTCCAGAGAAAGAAATTGTACGGGTTTAGAGAGAGGTTTTTTCTTCGATTCATTTCTCGGCAGTAATGAGGTGCGCTGCTTTGCGTTAGCTTATTATATCCATTAGTCTGTTTCTTGAGAGAATTCCTTACAGTGCGAACGAAATAATTACTCTATTCAACCCGAAATACCGATAAATTAACCAGACCTTTTTCGCACCGTCTCATTTTACTTGGGATTCCTGAAACTCTGTCTATCCGATTTCACCTCTCCACAAACACCAGTTTGGATTTAACCGAAAGAAAGTATTAATTGGGTTTTTATTCTATAAACGGTTTCTGTTGAGTACCGCTTCTCATTCCCGAGGGACCCGAATCAGTGCGTAAATCCGGGATAATGTGCATGAGAAACCGTTTTTAAATAACAGGAGCAAAGAATACAATATTTAATAGTTTATTTCTGTATTAAATTTTACAGTTATTTCTGTATTATTATATATTATATTAATTCTTTATTGTAATTACTTTACTATAAGATTTTACTGTGGTTTTATTACTTAGTTATCATTAATTAATTTTATTAATAACATTACTACATTATTAACATTTGTTAATAACTATTTTTATTATATTACATATTTGTCACATTAAAATAACGAAATATACAAAATAATTATATTCTTCTTAGTCTTGTGTTTTTTCTTTAATACTGTTACTTAATTTTATTATTATTATGTATAATTATAGTTTAATTCTACTGTTAAATATAAACTCTTTGTTTCTTTTGTTATTTAATTAATTTGCTTTTTAATTAATGTTATACGTGTAAATGTGAGGACTTTTGTAAAGCATTTTAATGAAATTTCACTTTATATGTAACTCTTACGGTTGGAAAAGTAAAAATTTTGTATTGTCAAAATACTTTTGAGCGCTATTGTAATTACGATTAGGACTTATACAAATTATTACAATGGGGAAAAGCGATTTCTGAAAGCTTAAACCACCGACATTAACAGTCACAGGTTAAGTTAGTTCGGTTTAGCCTTTTTCTGAGGTGAAGAGCCATCGAAGGGCAAAGTTCTATGGCGAAGCAGCCGTGTCAAGAGCAGAGGCAATTGTTCATGTCGGATGTTTACTTGAACCCCAAGGTGGTCGAATGAGGGGACCTCATCCAGGAAATGGCTGGCGGAAAGGATTCCCGCTCGGGAAGTCCCTCGCATGTTTCTCTTCATGACGTTCTCCTCATCGCATCCCTTCGCCTCTGTCCTCTTCCTTTCGGCGACACCTTTCCATGGTATCGTGTTACTGCGCCGTATTGTTCCGCCGAAAGTCAAAATGTTTCTTTGATGGCTTCTCTGGGGGTAATCTCCCCAAGACCGTCTCTTCCCTCACTGCGAGAGGAAACGTAATAGGAGAGGTTTCGGCTGTCGAAGGCGCTTTCATGGCGAGCTCGAATTGAAAGCGTTTGGCCTGCATACCATCGGTGACGTGAGAAGGCAGGCCTTTGTCTGGACTATTGGCCGGTCGCTGTCGTTACATTTCCTCCCGAACACTCACATCTCATTTGCGAGACATTAACAATACATAACGGTTGTTTTTACAGTTGGGATTCTTCACGTACTACACAGTTGCCATGGGTGAGGTGAATCCTTCCGGCCCTGTTCCTATAGATTCTGTATTTATCTACAGACCAGACAAAAGACTGGAACTATGGAGGTTTATATTTTATATGGTTTTACATGCAGGGTGAGTCTTCGGGCATTGGCAGCGCCGACTGCTCTCTGCTCGACTGCACTCACATCGCCGCTCTCTTTCTCCTTTCAGTTGGTTGCATCTGTTATTTAATTTGCTAGTCCAGGTCCTGGTGGGACTTCCCCTGGAAATGGTTCACGGGTCGCTTAGGATAGGGGCCGTTTACATGGCCGGAGTCCTCGCGGGCTCCCTCGGGACTTCCGTCTTCGACACGGACGTTTACCTCGTTGGTGCTTCGGGAGGCGTTTACGCTTTGCTGGCGGCTCATTTAGCCAACATTTTGCTGAACTACAGCAACATGGAATTCGGCATCGTCCGACTCATAGGAATATTCGTAGTCGGTGAGTCCATTTAGGTTTATCATATAATAAAATGAGGAATAACTGTTTCTGGTTTTCCGACAGCGAGTGCTGACGTCGGCTTTGCGATATACGACAGATACGCAGCAGAACCCGTCGGTCCGTCGGTGTCCTATGTGGCTCATCTCACGGGGGCGTTAGCAGGACTCACCATTGGGCTTTTAGTTCTGAAAAACTTCGAGCAAAAACTTCACGAACAACTCATGTGGTGAGTTAATTAATTAATGATTTTTTTGACAAACATAAATGAAATAATTATTTTGGAATTTCAGGTGGGTTGCTCTCGGCGTTTATGCGGCGTGCACGATATTCGCAATTTTATTCAACGTTTTCAATCCAGGGCCGCCACCCTTCCCATGATATGAGGCCTACCCAGGGCGGTATGTCCTGGGTGGTGGCCTCCCTGTTATAAGTCAGTGAGACATTCCCTCGTCGAAGGGAGGGCGACACGCGAAAACTCCAACCGAAGACTGTCTTTTACAAAAGTAAATTTATTTACTGTAATTGCATTCATTCTGACTTCGAAAGAAACAGTCAAAGAAGATTTTAGACAAATCATTAAAGACTTCGTCTTTGCTTAAAGTTCTTTTACTGACTCTTTTGAGGCCGCGTTTGTTTGTCTTGTTTTGTCTTCTCCATATTTTTTTTTATTTTGATTCGTTTTCTCGGAGGCAAAATAAAGAAATAATAAAATGCCAAAAAATATTTCACAAAGGATAATTAAATTATTTCCAAGACATACAATCATATTAATTGTAATAAATAATTTTTGTACAAAATAATATTACTGTATTTACTTATTTATTTGAGTCACTTTCATTGTATTTAATCATCATCATCATCATCATCATTACTTATTTTTTTGTAAGGGATTTTCAAGATGGTTGAATTTCAGCAATTTCTGTATATTATTAAGTTCCGCTCTAAAGTTAACACTACTCTTCGCTGTCTGTAACAGTTTCAAATCAGCACTTAAAGTGTATTATTTTGATTGGGATTTGCAGATTTAAACTCAGAGACAAAATTAATAAAGGATTTACTAAAATACTCAATGCCATTCTATGATATATATTATTGTGTAATTCTGTAGAGGTATTTCTTCACTTTTTATTATTTTATAAATATTTTTTTGTTTTGGTTGGCAAAACTGCAAATATGTAACCGAATCGTTATTTTATTGGAGTAGAATTTGATAAATTCAAAGCCTTGAAAATCCCATCTCTCCGTTTCTCACATAAATTTATTAAAACTTATTTCTGCTGTCAAGTGTACAATAATGCAAACAATCATTAATTTCGTATTTATTTTTTTATATACGCCATTCGTGCTTATTTTTCGAAGGGTGCTGTATAAATAACGTCACTGCAAAACCGATTATCAGACAGAAGTTAATGTTGATTTTCCTCTCGACAATCGAACCCGTTTTCATAACTTCTTCAAATGTTTTTCCAGCAAATTCTAAATGAAAAGTGATGCTTTTTTAGTGAGACTGACTCACAAATTATCAAAGCACTCATTCGTATGATGGAATTCCATATTTTGACTTTGAAAAGATTCGAAAGAACGAACAGAACTTAAATGCTGGAAACTTTGTGTATCATTCGAATTATGCCTTTGAGGCTGTTTTGGCTTTTCCATTGATGTCTGTCCTTTGTTGAGGTTTTGCAGTGACGACACGCGGTTATTAAAGTGCTATGTGTGATTCGAATTTGTGAGGTTAAAGGTTGTTTTTGTTGAATTGTGTGCTTAATATGTAAGCAGTATGAAGATCGCTGATCTGCCTCTGTTGTCAAAGTCAGTTTTTGACTTAAAACCTCCCATCACAATTCGAATTCCTCCCCCGAATTGATTTAACATTCTTCATCGATAAAACTGTGTAATATTTGTGACAGTTTTTGTATAATTAATTTCGTTTTAAGAAGTTTTCTGTTCTTCAGTTGAATTTTTCGCCGTTGTTTGTTGTGAGTCGAATTTTTTTTTTCCGCCACTTTGAACCGGAGCAGATAAAAACTGTATTATTTTGTATTAGTTTGAACATTTTAATTGCATCACATCGGCACACGAGCAATAAATTATAGTTATAATAATATTAATAATAGTGATAATGAGAATAAATAAATACGAATAATAATTACGATAACAACAACTGTTCAGGTGATAATTGCAATTGAAACGACTGCTGTTAGATAAATTCGGCACATAACAATTATTTTATATTTATATATTTATCTGCATTTAATTTATTATATGAATGAGCACTTGTAATATTTTTTTTTTCAGTTTTTTTTTTAATCTTAGCCTACTTTGAAGTGATTTGTTGAAGCTAGTCAGTAAGGTGTACGAAGTTACTTTTGCATAGTAATCTAAATAAAGAATCATTTTATTATAAATAATAATAATTATTACTATTATTACTATTATTGACTATAAAAATAAAAATGATTACACCACTGATTTAGTTGTAGTTTTATTCGTTTTTTCCTGATTTTTTTTTTTTAGAGAAAACTGTCGATTTTATTGTATCTCAATAAGGGAAAAGTTGACGTATTTTCGTGGTTATTTCTTCAGTTCTGAGAATAGTCTCGAAGAGGAGGCAGAAACTCGAGGAAAAGTATGAAAAACAGTCTGGAAAACGTTTCTCAGAATGAATTTTCGGGAGAGCGATGCCGGAGAAGGAATCGCAGGAACGCAGTTTTTTATATCACTATAAGGAGAAACAGGTATTGGAATTTCACTTCCTCGGGTTTCTATATTTGTAGGCGCCAATAGTGGCATTCCAGCCTTGATTTTATCTTGTTTACCACGTTCCATCATTTCATTTCAAAAGGCAACTTCGTTATATTTTTTCAGACAATAAACAAATCGTAGTGTGAAACTCTAAAAGAGCAACAAACAACCAGTTTTTAACTGGCAATGAAAAGATTGCTTCCGTTTGACATGTCTTTTCCTTCTCCGCCATATCTTTTTCCCATTCTTCAGTTATATATATATATAATTAATTGAAAGTTTTCCGATCTCCACTTTGAGTTATTTTCTCTGTTTGTTGTCGTTAATTGGTAATGCAATGAGAGATTGACGCTAAGCAGGACGATTTTTGCTTCTCCCGTATTGGGAAAGTTGTTTCTAAAGTTGATACATATTAGTTAAACTATCGTTGATTCATAACGAGAGATTTTATTCCATCGATGGGAAGAGAAAGAGTAAAAAAGGAGACAGGAAAAAGTAAAAGGGTTACGCATAACCAAAAGCGGAATGGGGATGAGCTTCAGGTATCAAAATTTAAGGCTAATGTGAAAGGCAAATTGAAAGTGCTCTGATAAATCTCAGGAAATTTCCCGGTAATTTAATAAATTACTTCAAACCAAAGTTGAAGTGACTGAAGCTGCTCCTGAACCCATTAAATAACGAAAGTTAATTTCCTCCTGAGCACCGCCATCTGATGGCCGGTTTAGAAATCAATTTGCTTTTTGTTTCTGAGACTAACAACAGAGGGCTCTCCGCACTCGCTTTATTTCATTATTTAATTTCCGACTTTTAAATGGAGTCGCAACAGTTTATTTCTCTCAGACGCATTTTAAATCCCTTATTTCTAAATATTAATTGTTATTCCAAGTAATTCAAACTCAGATTGAGATCTTATCCCCATTCCATAAACTGAATGTTGTCACTTAGAATTGCCCGAATCGATACAAACCGAAGAAATTTGAAACAGTCCGGAAGAGATTCCAACAAAGTTAATTAATATCTATCTGAGGCTTTTATTCTTTATCTTTTTCATTATCATTGGTTTTCCACTTCAATGGTTCCGCTTTACGTGATTTTCTTCCTTGAAAGTATTTGTTTTAAATAAATAAATCTATAGTTTTATAATAAAGATCTTTGTTCAATAAGTAAAAGAATTAAAATACAATTTGACAATTTTCTCCATTTTTAAAATATACGTTTATTTCTGAAAATAAGAAAAAGACTTCATATGAAAGAGACTTCGATAGCAAAAATAGATTTTTACGCTTTTTTCGAATTTTTCATTCGTAGCTTAAATTGACCACAAAAGGGCAGTTTGACTCAAATTCCATTTTTAAATGGAAAGCAGCATAAAGCAGCAAAAAAATTGCTGGAATTAATCAATTTTCCTTAAACTTCGCCAATTGGGTCGGCTAATGATGACTTTTTGGTATGTTAACTTTCAAAAGGAATGAAACTCATTAAACTAACCTAAGTAATAATTTTGCTCGCCGTTCATTAATCAACAATTACAACGAGTGAAAGCAGAATTTTCAAAAACATGAAACATTGCAACGGAAGGTTTAATTCAGATAACAATTTCGCACATTTACTGAAATAAACTCATTCTTAGATTATCTGTTAATGAATAATTCTTTTTTTTTCTGCAATGGTCGGCTGTAATTAATTAATTTGGAATTAAATAATTCAACGCTTATGCTGCTAAAGTGCAAAAATATTTATAATAATTCTCTAATACAGGTCTCTTTATAATTGGTTTAATTTCTTAATAAATGAATTACTGAATTTGGTCTGAAGTAATTACCACATTTAAAAATTCACTGCGCTTAAAATCAGGTAAGTGAAGTTTTGCAAAGATAAAATTTCCAATGGGAATCAAATTTACTTAATTATATACGGCAAAGAGTGCTTAAGCATTGGATTGAGAGGCGTTTGTGCAATAGAAAGGAAATGAGCACTGAAAAAGATGAGCAGATTGTTGTTGTAGGGTTGCTATGCAAATTTGGCTTTGTCAGCCCTCATTCCAAATGATTTTTAAACTTCAGTTACCCCATTTCAATTGCAGTTCATTTGTAGCTTATTTTTAGGGACAATTTATGGTCTCTTTTCATTTGGTCCCTCTACTTTTAAGATTTTGTAATTAGTAAACTAAGATCCTAAAAAATTTTTAAAAACAGAGAGTTTCTAATTCTAATTAACATCTGATTCTAAGTTTAACACGGAATAAAATCAGTAAATTTCAAATAATTATCAGATTTCGTCTCTCCTCAGACATGATTTTAAGTACAGAAAAGCTCCCCATGAAGTCTCTGTCAAAATCAATGCTCGGAATAATGGGAAACATTGGGAACGGCAGAGTTCGAAGTTCAGGCAGAGATGTAATACTCGTTCCGTTTCCGGCACTTTTCCCTCGCTATGTAGCATAGGGCCATAGTTATGAGAACGGCTATGATGATGGACATTCCTATGCACGTCCAAATTATCTCCTCATTGACGCCAGTGTAACTGCGATCTTTGAACAGAATTGAAGTTTGTCAGAGCAAAGGGCCGTTTGATGTTGTCTGTCCTGAAATAAGTGTACGTACCACTGGAGGAGTTGGATATGTATCCGATTTTTCCTGCCACTCGTCCTCCCACAGGCATTTTATCTCCTGCTGTTGTGTAAATGGAATGCCTGTAAGTTTTTAAAAGCGATGCCTGATTTTTGTTTGCACGTGGATTTTGCAAAAACTTGTTGACATGAAATTTAAGACGATTAGTCAGCCTTTTATTTTTAAAACATTAATTATTTTTTAGAATTATTTAACCCTTTGCGGTCGAATGTCTGCTCTCAGCCACCACAGCAAGGAACTATACAAATATATACGAATCTTATACTGTATGCATTCCTATATCAATTTAAACTTTTCCTGAGGGGACCTCAATATCCATATCCAATACCCATGTCCAAATTTAATACGACTGCAAAAGGGTTAAAGTTTAAAATTCTTCACAATTTGTTTTGGGTTCGAAAGTTACCGGCCGAAAACTCTTCAGAATATTTATTTCCACTTCTGATCTGAGAAAGTGAAAAGTTTGACAATTCCATTGAAAGAAGGAAAACGAAATCATTGTAAAGGAAGCCTAAAATAAAAGATCAATAAAAAGTGCAATTTAATATCTACATTAACCAGAAAATATAAAAAGAAAACGTAAGGGTTTTTAGGCGAAATATAAAGAAATATAAAAATAACATATTATTTAACCCTTTGCGGTTGTATGTCTACTCTCAGCTACTACAGCAAGGAACTATACGAATATATACGAATCTTATACTGTATGCATTCCTATATCAGTTTAATGCCTAATAAACCTTTTCATCAACTAATACAATTATATTTATCTGTAATTAGAGATTCTCTCTTGTTAAAATATGACTAAATATTACTGAATATTATGTATATGTATCCCTTCTCTTTCCAAACAAATTAATTCCGACCAATAGATACCCATACACAAATTTTATACCACCGCAAAGGGTTAAAATATATTATTATTTTTACATATAATGAAGTATAAAAAAATAAAATTTCGATAACACAAATAAAAAACCGAAAAATAATTTTTTGTTTGTATTTTAAATCCGTTATTAAATTTTTTTAAATGATTGAAAATTTGACAGCCTAATTGAGTTTTCTTTCACAGGAAAAGGAAAAGAATTAAAAGCTGCGGTCATCTGAGAACGTTTCACGACCATTTTATAAAAAAGATTTTCTTGCGGCGTTTCTGAAGATCGATTGAAACTCGAATTCCTTTTTTATTTCACAGAGCCGTTGTTTCATTTTTAGTGTCGCCCTCATTTCTAAAGCAATTTAATTAGGACTTAAAAAATTAATTCATTGGTTTGATGAACACCGATTATGAGAAAATGTGAATTTTTCTACTTAAAATTAAAATTCACACATCTCATTGTGCGATTTATGAAAGGTTTTGTATAAAACTTATACAACTTTGGTGAAAATGAGTGTATTTGGAAGTGAATCGGGTAATGGAGGCTGAAAGAAAAGCTCATAAAAGGTGCTGTGGTTACGAATGAATGCTTTCGAAGGGAATAAGTGTTTCTTTCCTGAAAGAACTCTCATTTAGTTTGTTTAGGAGTTCTTCGAATCCAAACAAAAACATTCGGCGATTGAAAACGCAAAATGCTTTTCTCTAAAAAACTCAACGACTTATTTTGTTTTACAAATGATTTTATCTTAAGTGAAGCTTTTACTTCAATTTATTCCTCGAATTCTAATAATAATAACATCAAACTTTAAGTTAAATTTGCAGAGGATCCCAAAAGATCATAAGTGAAAATATAGTAAAAAGAAAATTCAGAACTATAATTTAATAAATATAATTTATATTTCAACACTGGAAACTTTTCCAAAAACAATTTTTCCTGGCGAAGATCCAAGATGAGTCTTTGGAATTTAGAAAAAAATTTTCAAAGAGCTTATGACCTTGATAACTTCGAGACAGTTTTGTCAAAAAAAAAAAAGTTTTCGAAAAAACTCCCGCATTAATTTTAATCCAAAATATAATAAATAAATGTTTTGTGCCCTTAAAGGAAATGAATTCATTCGGGCATAAAAATACTACGGACAGCTCAATACTTCATTAAAGCGGAAGAGAATAAGGAAACTTGTGAAAATGGCATTATTCATGAAATTTGCATTCAACGCTGAATAAAATAATTTTCTTCGGAGTTCTCTTCCTTTACTCCAAAAGTGTAATCAGAGCAGCGAAGAAAATAATCGAACTAAACATTTTGGTCATTGTTTTCTCTTACTTAAATGGCGTTATAACTGATTTTAACTACTTTTTTCAGGAATATGAATGGTGTTAATAGCATCTGGAAAGCTCCTTAGGGAGTATAAAAGCTCGTAATGTGCGTAGGATCTCCCCGCTGTTCCCTCCCACTTTATAGAAACAGTTTCTAATTCGAAAGTGCACTTCAGAAAGTTTTGCTCTCATCCATTGACACCAACGCCCACAAACTGTTCCAGGAAAACATCATTTATTAATACCATCCAACCGGAAGGAAATCGGGCTAATATTTAGGTAATAAATCAATCATCCGGGCGACAGTGAAACCTAACAAACATCGATCTTAAAATACGCACACCTTTAATTAACTCTCTCTGAAAACGGAACATAATTCAAAACTGAATGAGGAAATACTTTTGTGAAAAAAACCCAAAATGAAAAGAGAAAAGTCGAGTGTTTGTGAGTGTTTTACCTTTCTTTTGCGGGAAATCGCAGTGAAGACCACTGTTGGCAACCCGATGTCGACCCAAAGGCTGTTCTACAATGACTGGATTCACGGGATACAAATTCTCACGTAGCCTTCCTCCCCTTCTCTCCCTTTGCATCCCCTCGTCCATCCCGAAGGGATGAATTCTCTCTGCTCTTTTCACCCGGACGGAGCTCCGCATCGACCGCGCAGGTTTCTGTTGTTTTCTGCTCACAGTTTCCGTCTTTACAGAACGATATGTTGCTTTCGGAAGGGGAAACCATTGCTTACCCCTTGCTTATTTCAGCTGAGCCTTCCCGAGGGATGTGTGACATAATTAGACCTGCTTTTCCGATTTAGAGAGCCGTATTTGCGGGGATAAAGGGTTGAAAACACAAAAGAACGATACTTTCACCATTAACATTAAATAGAGTTAAATAAATACTATGAAAATTAAAAAATAAAAATTTAGGATTAAAATAAAAACAATAAATGTCGACTTAATAATACTATACTTTTTCCTTTCGGTCGAATTTGGTTTAAAAAAAATTCTTATTTCTCCCAAAAGCTCCTCCACTCAACTCTCAATTAAACTTAATTGGCTTTATGTTGCTGAAAAGTCAAATTTGATGTTTCCTCGTAATTAAGGTAACTTTCCTCCATGAAAACCTTTTTGAGTTTCCTCATTACCGGAATTCACTTTTCAAACGAACCTTTTCAAAAAAAAAAAAAAAATTAACAATTCTACGCAATTCTCTCTTAGGACAGAATATTAAAAGGAAAATTTGTACGCAAATTAAAATGCTTTTTATTGAAGTAAAAATGTTAAAACCTTTACTGAAACAATTTCGAACGGAATCGTGTAAAGAGCTTTTAATTAACTGCGAGAATTTTCCGATTGGTATCGCTCCAATTGATTTTATTTTGATGTATTTAACCAATAAAGCTTAATTACAGACTTATTAAAAGCTAATCCGATCATGAGCGGAAGCAATTTGCTTCCGAAATGCAGAAAATCCCTGGAAAATCCCAACGGAAGGCAATAAAAGCCCTTTAAGACTCATAATCATTCCATTTGGCTTTTCCGTTTATTTAATTCTATAAAGCTCGAAAATGAGTGGCGAAGAGTTCGAATGAATAACAAAACCCCGAAGAATTCAAATGGTCGGAAGAAGTCTCTTCAACTTTGAATGTTTAAAAGAAATCAGATAATGATTTGATGATAATTATTAGTCTCTGAGAACGGCCTATTTGGACGTAATTTAAGCAATTAGGTCAAATCACTGACAATTTAGATCCAATGCTGACGTTCTAAAAAAAAAGCGGAGCTCAATGAATGTCAAATCTATCTGATAAGGAAACACCTAAAGGGGAAAGTTCAATGCTGTATTCATTTTACACAGTTTTATGCTAAATACATATTTATTTCGTTATAATTCAGCTAAAATTTTATGCAACAGCAGTCAGACCACCACAAAAAATTGACTTTCGCGTGCCTTTCAATACAGTTACTCTAATTGTGTTCTCATCGAATTCGTACAGTCCCAAAATGATCCACTCTCTTTTAAAGCACTCCTTAACAAACGCCAAACGACAGAAGAAATTCCGCATTTGATGCTCAGATGGAATTAATGAATCCGTGAAATGCTTCTTTGGAACTTTTGTCTTCGTTTCCTCCATTGGATTCTTCCAAGATTTGTAAATGAGAGCACTAAATAATTGAAAATAAGGCACGCGGATGGTGGAGCGATAAACAAACATAGAACATATCTGAAATAATATAAATCAATAATAATAGTTTTCACGTTCAAAAGGATCAGATTCGAATTGGGTCGAATGAGAAGGAGAAATAAATCCCATTCAAGTTTGATGAGGGAAAAAATGAAGTTATAAAAACGCAGATAAAAATAAAATGACGTTTTTCAAATAAAAAAATAATTGATAATCTAATAAATCAGTGATGCCAAACTTCCGTTAATAAAATGGCGACTGGGCCATGCAACCAAAAAAAAGGTACTTCCATTTATATTTATAATTATTATTTATTACCTATAAATACATCTATGTATAAATAGATTTATATATATTATAATTTATTACTGTTATTATTATATTTATTATATGTTATTTAAATTTTTTATGGATTTAATAAATTTTAACTGTTAATTTTGGCCACACGGGAGGGCTCGGTGGGCCAAATTTAGCCCGCGGGCCGTAGGTTGGACATCACTGTAATAAATAATTTTTTAAGTCTCAGATTTTGTTTCTGCAGTGCCTAATTTCAACTGCAGAGATACAATAGCGCTCAAAAGTATTCTGACAATACAAAATTTTTAGTTTTCCACCCGTAAGAGTTACTTACAAAGTGAAATTTATTTGGCTTTCATTAAAATACTTTACAATAGTCCTCACATTTATAAATATATTATTTATTAAATAACAGAAGAAACAAAGAGTTTATTTTAATAATAATATAACTGAGTAAGAGTATTAAAGAAGAAGCAGAAGACTAAGAAGAATGTTATTGTTTTGTATATTCTGTTATTTTAATGTGACAAACATATTATTAATAGTATTGATAAATAAAATAATAATAATTCTTATGGTAACATAATTTACTAAGAAACTATTAAATATTGATTTGAATTATTATTTATTTATTATTATTTATAATTATTATTGAATTATCAAAAATGAATACTTCTGAGCGCTACTGTATGCCACACTTATTCCTTCAGCTCTTCGTCATGTTGATTTACGAGAATGGATTTCCAACTGTAAACAGAATATATTTTCCTTCCTTTTCAAAATAAATTCCTGTCAGCCACACTCATTCAAACTCAAGAAACTTTTCGTTGCGTTTCGTCATCTCTTTACTGAATCATTCGAAACAGCAGTTAAACAACGGTGACGTATTGACGGAGTAAACAAGTGAAATGTGCGCAGCTCCAAAAGAGAAATAATAAAAAAGAAAGAGAAAGAGGGGGTCCAAACTCTCCTGACCTCCGCGACGTCTAAGCGCCTTAACCATTAGGAAATTCTAAAGAAACCCAAACAATGTGAAACCGAGAGCTCCTTTGAAAAAGCAAACATCCGGAGAAACCGACATTTGTTCTAAATACGGTGCACCGTTTAAATACATTTCCCCCGAGACGGGTTCTTCTAAATTTCCCTCCTTTTGGGGATACTCACACAAATAAAACAAAATGACACTTTTGAAAATGGATTAGGCGCACTGGAATTTGGCCGCCCTCTCCTTGAACATCAGTCTTCTTTGAATTTTCTCTTCTTCTTCCTTCTTCCTTTCGTTCTGCTCCGCTCGGATTTCCTCCTCGAACCGATTGCGTCTGTTTATCTCCTCAATCTGCAAACCAACATTTCATATTTTCATTCCAACCCCGACACGCAACTCCGCCATTACTCACCTTCGCCTCGAAGAAGTTCTTCGCCCCGTTCACCCCCACTTCATCCACGTTGATTTCGGTCAGCCTGGCCAGTTGGCTCAAACCACTCTCCTCCATAAGCTCTCCCGCCTCTGCTTTCCTGTAGATGAGGAGAAACTCCCGGAAACTTATCTTTCCGTCGCCATCTTCGTCTACTTCTTTGATCATGTTTTTGAGTCCGAGGTGAGTTTGGGGCGCTCCGATTTTTTCCATCATTTTTTTAAGCTCTTCTAAATCGAGGAATCCGTCTTTCCCTACGTCGAACCTGAAACAAATCCAAAAGCATTCCATGAGTAAAGATCAATCACGACTGTGATGAACTCTGGCGGGAGTTCGGCAAATCGACGCTCTATCATCGTCAGAACGTTCCGAAACCTTCCAAACAAAGGCCACTAACCTTTGGATTGTGAAAACAATGGGAAAGCCAACTGATAACCCAATCATGAGTGTGTGCCGATGGAATTAACTCTTCTTGCGGAGTAATTATCGCACGAAAGGTCACGTAACAGCTTAACCGTAGTCGCTTCATTCGTGAAATAACACACATTCTTTTGAAAAACGCTTAATTAGGAATCCCGACTCGAATTTTTTCGTTGGGGAGTTAATTGACTTGTGCACGTAAGTAAAGCGACACTCTTTACACAATCCCCTCTCTTCCGTTATCAAACGTCAAACAGAAAGAAACGTCACCGGCAGGTTGTTTCTTATCAGTTTTTCTATAATAGGTCAACACCGACGAAGAAGATACTCTTCCAAATGTTTGGTTTATGATAGTTAAACGTGCAGCCGATTTGCTGCTAAAAGGCTGATGGCGATGGCCTTCTGCCAGCAAACCACTTCCTTCTCGTCTACGATATTTAAACAATTTTAGGACATTTTTTTAAAATTTTCAGTTCCCGTTTATATCATATTTAATATTATAAATTCCACTGAGTATTCAATAATTGCGCACTTTTATTTACTTAAGAATATTCAAAATGACAGTTATGGTTATGAAAAAATTTCGTTATAAAAAAACTGGCAAAGTCAGGTAAAAAATTATCAACTGCGATTCTAGAACATAAATTTCTTCGCGACCTTGAGATGAACATGAATTCTAATTATTGTTTAAAAAATCTGAATGAGTGAGCATAAGAATGTGCTTAGAACGCATCCCGGTCTTCCGAACGACCTTTGAGAGTCAGCTGCTGACTGTTTCTCTCGTATTCGGCTGTTCTCTTCTCAAATGGATGGAAAGAGGTCGAAGAAAGACGCGGGTCGAGAGAGGGTGTAACAAATGTGAGAGATTGTTGCAGAGAGACCAAATTCCGACCACATTCGCCAAGTGGTCGGGGTCAAGTTCATAAGTTCTCCGGACGGGCACATCTTTCGCCAATTTAGAATATTATTGTGACTCACTAATGAAGATATAGTAATCTCTTTATGACTGACTTTGTCTTAGAAAAGAACTGATAAAAAAGGAAAATTTTTTCCTTCAGAATTTGTCTTAACTCAGGAGGATCAATTATACTCTAAAATCCGAATATACAGTAACGGTCAAAAGAATTTTGACAATACAAAACTTATTTTTTTAGTTAATTTTAGATTTTATTATGGTTGTGTATTATTGTACCGTTGTATTTATTCTTCTTAGTCTTCTGTCTGTTCTTTAATACTCTTAGTTATATTTTCTATACGTACTGTTATAATTATTACTGTTTTAATTATGAATAAATTAATAAATTTAATTATCAATAAATGTTTACTGTTTTAATTATTATAATTTAATTTATTTTTACTGTTATAATTATTAATTAATATAATTCTAAAAATAAAATCTGTTTCTTCGGCTATTTAGAAAAATTAATACTATAAATGAGTTATATAATTAATATTATAAATAATATTATAAATGTTAGGACTGTTGTAAAGTATTTTAATGAAATTTCACTTTGTAAGTAACTCTTATGCGTGGGAGAATACAAATTTTGTATTGTCAAAATACTTTTGAGCGCTACTGTAATTTACTCATTTTACAGTGGAATCAAAATTAGACCGGAGTTTCGATTTTTGGCCAAAAAAATTAAGCAATTTTATACCATTTTCCCTCAGCTATTCGCTGACGTCTTCTCCGAGAGTTAATCTGTTCTTCCTCTTATTTAAAATTCCCCTCTTTATTCTTTTGACCATTCTGGTCTTCTGATTTTTACAACCCCTGAAGAAACACCTTTGGGGGAAAAAAATCCGCGACCTGAGACGGCAAATCCACACCGATCCTTTTTCCCTTTAAACTTTTAAACAGAATTTACTGTATCAAAGGGAGACTTCATTCATTAACGCCATTTGTACCTGTTTAACGGTACCCATTCAGACGAGGAAAACATCGCACGTAATGGCCTTAAAAGGAAAAGAGAAACGTTGTCGAAAACTGAGGAAGAATCCAATCTCTGAATGCAGATTCCTAAAAATTGATTAATAAGTGAGAGCGACGTGAGCGGACTGTACTTAGGGACCTGTTTGGTTGCTTACCGGTAAGGGCGCGCCCCGTGAAAGGCCGCTACCACTTCCTCATGGGAAAGGAGTCACCAAACAGCACTTGTTTGGTTGTGGTCCCACCGCAAAAGAAAAGAAGCCTTACGGAGTTTAATGTTCGAACCTGATTCTTCCACGTTTGCTCGTGCAGAATCCATTAATTGAAAATCACAAGTTTAAAAACGTAATATTTTTATGGCTTCCCATAATTTATTCGCAGTAAATAAAATTTTAATGCCCGGATTTGAAGCATTTTTGAAAATTCTCCGATCAAAACCAACTGTAAAAGTATTTCCTTCCGGAATGTACTCAGCTGATAATCAGCTATTAGTGAATCATTCGACCATAGTGAAATATCTCATATATCGATAGAATAACGACTCTTTGTTAAATGAAGGACCGAACCGACTTGTGTAATCGAACGCGTTTAAATGCCTCTAAACTCCGGTCTCAGTTGCTGAACAATATCACCTCGAATTGTTCCGCATCGAAAAAAAATTAGATCTGCCTCGCAATTGGTCGAATTTTCGAGGTCGAAAATTATATCGACCTTTCCGCGAACGAATGATGAGATGTAAGGGCGTTTTGGAGGGCAGCCGGTTACAAAAAAGGTTACAAATGCCCGGGAGACGATTTATCGTCGATTCTTAGACATAATACGACCGAGAGAAAATGATACCGATTAGGCGATTCGAGTTGGCTGTAAACCACAAAAGAGCGACGCATGTAAACAAAGGCGCGCCGTTGTATCGACCGGATCGAACCAGAATTAGGAATCGACCTTGCAGGCAATGATCGCTGCAGAATAATATCAAGGCCGACTTGTGTGCATGATTGTGTTCTTCCATTGGGAGGACGTTCTCATTATTTGGGAAGGAATGGACGCCGACGAGGGAAAGGGAAATTCCTCCGCGCACTCATTTAATTTCGTTCGCGTGCGTACAAACTAACGGAGCGCATTGTGAAAACGCGCATAATTCAACCTGTGATGCGAATGAATTTTTAAACGAGTCCCGACTTCTACTAACCCATTGATCTACTGCAGACTATCCCACTATCCGAATACAGAATTAGAAATGGCCCCATGGGAAGGCAGCAGAGGGTTCCCAGGCTCTTTTCCATTCCTCCGAACCCGTATTTATATTTAACTCTGTTCGTTATCAAGTTGTCACCGGTCGTGACGGTAATCCCACGCAGTGCGTTGTATTCTCAGAACCCAACTGAGTAATTAAACGATCGAGACGTCCAAGGTTGGCAAAAGGACAAAGGGGGATGACTTCCTATCTTTATTTCTGCATTACCCCCCTGAAAATTTTCCCTTTAGGGCTCATTGGGGCGTATCGACCCCTCGAGGTGGTTCAATGTTCCCCTTCATCGGAACACGTACTGACTCATGGAACTTCTCGACATTAGCTGAGTCACCAGGAGGACAACAGAGCCTATGAGTAAGATAGCATGGTTCACCTCCTCTTAAAATTTCACCGGATTTTGCACAAAATCTGAAATCTCTTTCAGGTGTTGTTTAAGGTGCAACCAGGAAAAGTCTACAGTGAATTCAATTTAATTCTTTCTCCGAACCCTCCGAAAATATGAAGAAAAATTAGACTAAATTCACCAGGAAATTTTCAAAACCCGAACGTCGCGTTCATGAAAATAAATCAGCGATAAGCGAAAACTTCTTTAAAATCGTTCGGAACATAAAGAGTTTAATAATCTCCCATTAGTCGGAGCAGGCGTTTTTCAAATAATCTTTAAGACCACCATGAAAGAAAAGCTTTTAAAGCTTAAGAAAAATCCCTAATGAAATTTACATAAAAATTCTTTTGTATGCGGATTTAGAAACGCCATAAAAATTGGTCCGTGTTGCTGACCAGAGACGGTGGATTAAGGTCATGTAAATCCTTATTTCTGGAAGTTTCATCCCTTTTCACACCTCTCAACCTGGAAATTCTTCTCCAGGATCAGATAAAACTTCATTCGATCTGTTCCACCGTAAAATCACCTTTTAACGGATTACATTATTCAAGAGTGCACCCTAAAAATGGCCTCGGCATTAAAAAAATGATACTTACTGCTGAAAAGTTTGCTCGTATTGTTTGATCTGCTTCCTTGAAAATTCGTGAAACTCCGTGTAAACATTCCTAACTCTGTACAAGGGTTTCACATCCTCCCCTTCGTCCAGGGCGTTGTTGATCGCCTGCCTCCTGTTCAGCACACTGCTCAGCTCTCCGTCCATCGCCGTTCCTGCTCGCCCAACAAAAACCATACCATTAAAACCTTCCCTTTCCACCCAAACCCCAAACAAACCAAAACTACCGTCGCGTGCTCCAAGTTACCGTCTATCACTGAAAAGAGCAGAAGACTTCTCGACTGCGCCTGCAACCGCACTGTCACCAGACGACCAACTCCTCTTGTAAACACAACTAACAAAGCTTCCCACCGGCGCCAAGACCCGTTGCCAGGTACGCGCTGGCTGGACAGGTACGGGTGATGTGGAGGGGATGTGGAGGGGGTGGTGGGGGGTTGGTGTCTGGGAAGGGATGGGCAGTTGTCGGGGTGTGGGGGGGAGGACTGGTGGTGGGGTGCGGGGGGGCGTCGGGGCGGTGCGAGGGTGCAGTGCGGTGATGAGGGCACAATGGGGGTTTGAGGGGGGAATTTGGGGGTGAAAAACGAAAAAGAAATAAGAGAAAGGGTTGACTTGATCCCGAACAACAACAGCGATTTGTATTGTATGATTTTAAGAAGCGAATGAAAGTAAAGGAAAAGATGCGATGTTGTGAAACATTTTAAAGTTCGTTTGAATTTCTCAAAGGAAGGGTTACCACCTTCTTTAAATGTTGTTTTGTCCTGGCCGCGTTGTTGTTGATCTTTTAGTTTTCAAGATAAGAGACATAATTGAGGAATCGGAGGAGAGTAAACCCCCGTGAAGGAATACTTAAAGGGGAAAATTAAAATCAAGAGTCTTACCTTCAATAAAAAGATTCAAACATCAATAATAAAATTAAAAAAATGAGGTATACTTTGTAAAAAAATAAAAATAAATCCGAAGTCAAAAAATAAAAACCGTAATTTTATTTTTCCTATGTTTTTAAACATTTTTTTATAAAATTTTATCGCGTGCTCCAGTGACATCTCTTGAGATAATTAATGAACCAACCGATTAACTGTTTTCTTAGAAAATCCGTTAGGAGGCGTTCTCGTCAGTAAATTTCATCCGTCACCCTTCATGTTTTTCGTCCGAGGTTTTAAATATTTCTCTCAGTTTGAGAGTTAAGCAATTCCTTAATTGCTTTCCATGTTCTTGCCTAATTCCAAACAAGTATTCGTCTCCCAACAGAGCATACCAATTTTCACCCCTATTCTAAAATTTTTTAAAAGATATTTCAAAAATTTATGTAAGATCGAACAATACATTACATAATGCATATTTTTTTGAGTCGCCCTGACGAATTCTCAGACCGCCAAGTGTATTAAAGGTACGTTTAAAAAAAAACCAGAGCTTATTTTCGAGTCAGAAGAACGCAGCAGTTCAAACACATCAGACTATTTTAAATGCAAATGTGAAAGTTAATTTAAAATTCCTTTACCTCTGACGGTTCTCTCTCGACGCGGGTCTCTTGCATTTAAAACTTTGTGGGGAGATGAGGCAACATAATTTCCATTCAGTGATTCCATCGACGTGCATTCGATCACAGGACATTGATCGCTTTTCCTGCAGCTTGCATAATAAACCTTTACCAAAAAGCCTCTAAATCTTTTGCTTCTTTTTCACTTTTTCCAAAATTTTCAAGAAAAGGTCAGGAACTGAACTTTCGCGTAATTAAGTTAGCGTAAAAGCATTGAACAGTGACCTCAGTTTGGATTCTTACGGCCAATCATTCAACTCTTTTTGAACGCCAAAAGTGTAAGCATTTATTTTTGGGTGAAAATATTTCCGCTTTTTTGCCACATAATAACTCAACAAAGTACTCCACCGAAGTCCGTTGAGCCAAACAGAATTCGTTTGGTATAACTCCTCAGAATGGGAAGTTTTCTGTGTGCATAATGCGGTCGACAGCCCTAAATGACCTAAAAGCACAATGTGGACTCAAAACTATCTAAAAGACGATGAAAGGCTTCGGATTTCCCGAAGACTTTTAACCCTTCCGAATTCTCAGGCTCTTTGCATCATCCACAGCTGAAGGTTGCAGATTGCAAACAGGCAAACCTTGTGACGTAGAAGAGAACCTCGATAGATACATAAAAGGTGAAAAGGGATTTGAAAGACGAGGGAGAGACAGTCGAGTATTAATGAGGTCTCCGCCCTAACGGCGAATCCGTAATGCAGCGCCCTCGAACGGAGAGTTTTTCAACTATTCTATTTTTATAATATGGTGGTCCGACGTATTTCAAGGTCAACCTCATCACATATTCTTAGATTGATTTACAAATTTGATTAAATTTAAACAGTCACCTTTTATGGGTTTATGCTTCTTAAATAGTCAGTAAAGAATGTTACTTTGGGTTAACTCTGGGGAAAAGTTTTTCTGTCTGTCTGTTTTCAATAATTGATGTTAATCTCGACAGTAAATATTTGACTTAAGTGAAGGATTAAAATTTATTAAAAATTAAGACTGGCATTCCTATCCTTTGAAGGCCTCTATCAAGAAAGCTCTGTTCAGAGTACTCTGTTGCATAAATCATATTTAATTTTTTTACACTTTAACAATCTGATAAAATAAAATGGCCACAGATTATCTATAGTTACTTCACACTATTTATCATAAAAAAACAAATTATAAAAAAGCAATTTGATTTGTGTTTAATTATTAAAAATCTCCGGTCAAATAAAATTCATTTTTTTCAATACCAACGTAAATAATTTTTAGCCACAGCGCATTAAAAAACTTTCCAAAATATTACTTCCAACATTAATTCCTTTCAAAGATATATTTATTGTACTTACGACAGAACTGTAGTTTGTTGTAGTAACCTTAATCCGTTCCTGATGTTTAATGTTCTACCGCAGGAAACTTTTACCCAACCAATCAAATTAATGTAAAAATGATTAATCCGTTCGGCGTTGAAAAATCTCTCCATATTATACCAATGGAGTTATGGAATCATTTAGCGATATAAAAAAAACTGAGATATTATTATAAGTTTTTAAATAGAAGACAATTGTATAAAAGCAAAGTTCCTTTTCGATAAAATCCGAAAATGAGATAAATTTGTTTTCTGCTTTTTGATTACACATCATTACGATGTGTACATTATATAGGAATTATTTTGATGGAGTCGAAATTAAGTCTGAAAATATATTTAATTTATTTATCAAATTCTAATTAAATTTTTTAGTAGTTTAGTATCAGTATAAACACATCCTGTTTTATATTTATTTTTGAACAATACATTGTTTGTTTCACCGTTTCAAATTGTGAAAGTTTGTACCAACTGAAAGCTCATACTGAAAGGGACATTCAGTGGGAAAGTATTGCATCTATTTACTTATTTAGAGCATTTATAAATTCTTTGAATGAAAGTTTTTATATTTATTCGAAGCCTGTGATTTTTTCAAGGCTTTCTCCCCGAAGTGGGATCAGTTCGATTTAAATTTTCAGGTCTTTCGGAATTACTTCTAATTAAGAGCAGACGTTTCTATAATACTTGAAAGCTTTGCCTCTAAAGAATTAATTGTGTCCTTGACAGGTCAAAATGTAAACGTAAGCACAAAATCAAATTTGATTCATTCTAAATAAGTCTGAAGAAATATCAGAGAAAGTTTAACTTTTTGTAGCTTTTATAAAATTGAGTGAAAATGGGCATTAAAGTGATATAAAAGCGAAGGGATTCGGCACTGAATGAAAGAAGAATGGAGCGAATGTCGGCAGCCAACCGGAATGAAATGAAAAACCAACCCTAACCGTACCCCCACCTGGCGACGGGGAGAGCAACCACCGAGGTAAGGGAGATATTGATTTGTCGGCACACACCCTCCCATTGGCTTTCTTCCATTATTTATCGAAGCTACCCTCCGCCAGAATGATTCATTAAATGGCAGAATTTTCTTCACTAATTTTCTTTCTTCCTCCATTTTGTTTAACGGAACTAACGCACTTTTAGGAGCTTTGAAAGCGTCGTAAATACAAATCACAAATATGTGGAGTTCTTTAGTCGATCGACTTCGGGAATTTAGTTAATTGGCACCTCAAAATTAGTGTCCGCTAATTAGACTGATGCCAAAATGTCGCTACTTTTACAGCATTTGCTGGAAAGCTTTCGGAATTTTCTGATTTGTACTGCTTATCTTTGTCTTTGTAACTCCCTCTGCGTGGTTTTTGCCCACCTCCCTTTTATAAATACCCAATTTTCCTCTGTTTTACGCTTCGACGGAGAGAACTAATGGGCAACCAATACCAGCAAAAGAAAATTATCTAAAACCTTTCGCCGTTGCTCCTTTCTCTAATTGTCTCTCAGTTATGTAATATATTTATGTGTTTTTATATGTTATCTGCTTATATCTCAGCTATTCCACACTCACGTTTCCTTCCCCTCAGATAATTAGAATCTCTACGGATGTTTCTTTAATTTTTTTTTCAGTAGTTGTCCATTAATACCGTTGTTAATAAAGTCTGTTTACTCTGAGTCCAAATGATTGAGAATTTCGGAAAACATTCAATAATTAAGGATTAAAGTTTCTTTTTAAAATCCAGTATTTATTCCTACTTTAGCAACAAGAGAATTCTTTGGCACTCATTGATTGATACAAAGACACATTAGTAAGTTTCCAAAAGCGATAATGCCTTATCAGACATTTCAATCTACCATTGACTCCAACTCTAAAGCTTAATACTAATATGGAAGACAAAGAAACGGAAGAAACGCAGTCGCTTGGGGATGCCTTCCCCGGAGTTCTTTTTTGCTTCCACTCTAAAGTTAGAAAGAATTAGCCAGAGATTCGGAGGTATATGACCACTTTCTGTTTGGATCGGAAGAAAAGAACAACCCGCAGATGTTAAGCCCAGAAAAGAAAAGACCACCTTCCAGAAGTGGAGAAATGCACTCGGCGAGAATTGGTGTGCCGATCGCTGTGCACCGCTATTGAATATTTATTTTAAAATAATGGATTTAATAGAAAAAATTAAAGAATTTAATTTATTTTTTACTGTTCGGTTTTATACGTTAACGTTTTATATTTTTATTTGTGATGGTTTTTGCGTAATATTTATATTATATGTTTGGAATGCAGATAATCAGTGACTGAAGAAGAAATTCTCCTCCTCAAAAAAAACTTTAGGGTTTGATCCCCCGGGCAAAAATAAAATCTCGCTCGGCCGTCCATTGTAAAAAATAGACAGAACATTTACAAAAACAATTTCTATTTCAAATAAAAAATTGGTAGTGATTAACGCGGATACTCTTAGAAGACTCTGTGGAGATTAAATATTAGAGAAAAAAGTGGAAGGATTTTAAAGCATGAAGAAAACTGGAGTTTTTGCTTGGAAAATGCGAAGACGAACGGACTCATTAACGGTGTTGATTAAAAAACAGTAATCTTTGTATTAAATCAGTGATGGCCAACCTTTGATAATGTGCGGACCAAAGTTTGGTGTAATTTCGAGGGCCACAATGTATCCGAAAATTAAATATGGATTTTTAAAATTAGTTTTTAATCTCTTCTCATTTTCCCATTTTCTCTTTTTTTCCTTTTCTTTTTTTCTGATTTTCCCCTTTTCTCTTTTTTTCTCGTTCTTCCCATTTTCTCCTCTTTTCTCTTCGTTCCTGCTCTCACGGCTATTGCCTTTGCCTCTTTTTTCCGGCTTTACCCTTTTTACAACATTTTATGCAAGCAGTCTTTTTGATTTATATGACAGAATCTACAAAAGACGGGAAACCAAACGTGTAAGCATAAGCGTAAATTTAAAATTTTGCCGAAAGGTAAGAAAGAATTTCAAATTGAAGTTATTCTAATATTAGAATAACCCTTTATTTAAAAATTAAAATGTACTAAAATCACCAAATACGTATGTTAATGTAGGAATAAAAGAGCGGGCCACACGGGCCATATCCGGCCCGTGGGCCGTAGGTTGGGTACCACTGTATTAAATAATGAGCGGGACAAAGACGGCTTTAAGTGATTAGTATAACCACACTTTATATTTTATTTTTTTCTTAATTAATATTTTATATTGTATTTGAAAGGGGTTGAGTCTCCGCGTCACAGATTGGTTATAAACTTCTACTAAAGTTTAATTTATATTCGAAATTATTATCAGCGTGAAAGAATATCTTTAGGAATGGAAAGTTTCGGGGAAACGAATGAGACACCACTGAATAGAATCAATCAGTTTGTTTCGCTATACTGAAAAAGTATATTAATTCTTTAATTCTTCTCTGCTTTTGCTCAGTTATTCGTGACTGTATTCTTTTCTGACTTGTTATTCTCAGTATTCTTTTCTGACTTTGTCAGTAGGCTCTCCAGCATTGCTGAGGGTGACTAAATGTCATCTTTTGCTTTCAAACCTATTCCGTAAAGGCCCTCTCTGAAAGTGTTCTGAGAATGGAGTCGTATCAATGACTGAATAAATCAGCGGAAACTTAATTTCCGCAAAAACCTGAGATGAATTTTTTGCGAACTCTTTTTAAATTTTTTGTGTAAAATAATATGAAACCATGCTTAGCTTACGTGCGCAAAATTTGAGGGCAGTGAGAGGTGAGAGCGCGAGCATTGTTAGCTTACGCGAACGCATACAAACGCGCTTTCAATTGTCCATTAGTTCAGTTCAGTTCATTCACGCATTCGACGAACTTCGCTCAACTCATCGGCTGCGCGCGCAATTCACGTTTTGTTTATCACCTCTCAATTTGTTACTACCGAAATAACACTTTTATTACTTGGTTAATTATTCTCGGGATTAAACTCGGAGATAATCCGCATCCTCATCATTTAATTTTATACGAAAATTAACCCTTTGCACTCCAGGGGCGCTGCTGCCGCGTGTTTTAAACTTTAAATCGACTTTGTGGTCTTTTGTAACTTCATCTTTTTATTTACAATATGCAATAATAATAATATACATATTTGACTTATCTACAGATTTATCAAATTACAGCAATCAAAATTTACAATTATGCGGTTTTCCCAATGTAAAATTTGCAATTATCTTTCTTTTCTCTGGTCTTAGTATTTTCGTGTATTTTCTCCATTTTTGCTTCTTCCCATTCTTCTGATTATCTTGTTCCTCTTTTGTTTCCTTTACTTTCTCTTTTATGCTCTTTATATTCACCTCCTTTATATGCAGCTGCTCTTATTATTACATTATTACTATTTTTGTTTCTTTGGAGTTCTTCTCTCTTTTTGGCGTTCTTGTCCTTCTGTTCTCTGTATTTTCATGTAGTATTTCATCTACGTTTGTTTGCTTATAAATGTTTTTCAAGCAATTGTTTGCCGAATTTGGACGAAATCGTCTCGAGTTGCTGATTCGCGGAAGCGAAAAAGGTCTCGAGTGCAAAGGGTTAATCATTTCATTACGACGAAGAAACCTTTTTGACTCTTGAAAAAATATTTAGCAAGAGTAAAACTCAACGTTAGAATAAAGCACTCGATCGGGTCAGCAAATGTTGAAAAGTACTCCGCAATTATGAGTTCAGATAGAAAAGAGAACGGCCTAAATTTAGTGGTGAACCCTCATTCGTGTGTTTATATAAGTTTTAAAGGCAAATCGACATCAAAGTTTTGAAGAATTAATCGGAAACTCTTTCTTAAAATATTCTTTGAAGTTCCCTTTAACCGGACGGACATATACAAATCATTTTAAAGCTTTCAAGCAAACATTTCAGAACTTTTTAAAATATTTAAATTAGTTATATCCTCCTTTTTTTTATTTTCGATCGACATGCCTTTTCGGAATAAAATCAAAGGGGTATTTCAGATGGTTCTGCTTTTAACTCAATATTAAAAAAGGAGGAAAGTTTACTTTTTTCTACAACACATTCACTGTTTTCCCAATCTTGCAAATTGTTATTAACTCTCGCATTAGTGAAACGAGTATTTTATATGTCAATAAAAATGAGAGACAACATTACAATAATAACTGAGAGTTTTTCAATATTGTATTTTACTATAAACAACTAAACTTACCTTTAGGACATCGCAAATCCGGAGTTTTTGAAAAAAATTTGTTTAATTAGGAAAGAAATAATTTTTTTATATTTTTGTTAATTGAAAACTATTATCTGATTGGAAGTGATGAGGACCAAGGAATTATATACATTCAAAGATATAAAAATCAAAAGTATTTTAAATTATTTTTTATTAATGTCATTAAAACATATTTTAACTAACAAATACATTATTTTTTTATCAAAACAGTTGCTTTTGAAGATATTTTCACTCTTGTAATTTTACTAATTTTGTTAAAAGCGATAAAACTGATATTAGAGACATTTAACCCAAAAGGAGTGAAAACTACCTTACAATCAAATGCCTGCAACCAGAGCGATCTCAGTTCCAACCCCTATTGCACCCCCAACCCTCCCCATACTAATATACAAAGAAGAGAGTTATAATCTCCGTGCATAAAAAAGTTAAGCAATACTTTTGAGGGATTGTGCGTGTGATTTGAGTTCTCAACTTTATACAAAAAAAAAACGAATGGGAAAAGTTTAAAATGTTTTTAGACTCTCCTCTTTATATTGCGGTAAAGAATTATTATAATTTAAAATAAAAATGCCTTTGGACAAAGCAGAGCAACGGAATATTTAACACAAATTCAGTCTTTTTGTGGGGGTTTCAACGAAGATTTATACTGAATTAAAACCGGAGATCTCTCATCATCAGAAAATTAAAGTCGGATAATTGTAATACTGAGGAAAAGCTTCAAAGTCAAAATAGTATTAAGCTTTCTAAAGTAAACCAAAAGCAAAAGCCGGGATTACCTTATGTATGTGAACTAAAATCAAGATTATATTTTAGAGAGGGGTGATTGCAGAAACTCACAGAAATCTATAGAATTCAGCGATTCACTGAAGGTGATATCTATAAAGGAATCAAAGGGTTGAGAGATAAAAGGAATAAGTAACCCATCCGAGTCTCCGGTCACAGGTTCACTTCTTAAAAGGTTCAGAATGCTCTTAAATGACTAACACTTAATAAACCGGAGATTTAGTGCACGTCTTTGTGCCGTTTATCATTTCTTACAAATTAAATGACATCATATAAATAGATTTATATATGTATATTTATATACAATACATCTAAAATAAATTAGGCGGACACATTTTGTGGCTGCGCTTCAGGAATCACTTCATACAAATACAAAACTGTTTCTAACATTAATGCACAAACCCTTTGATATAACATTTACTTTGTGATACACGTGTATGAAGTAGAAAAAAAAAACAACAACAAAAACTAAAGGATCGGTACAAAAATTAAGACGGGGAAATACAAAAATTACTTTTTTTTTTTAATAAATCAGTTAACTAAATGAGGAACGATAATTTCTAACAAATTCCAAAATAATTAATTTATCTTTTTTTAGGACTACTCTTTGCGAAATTCTACAACATATTTACAATAAAGACGACAACATGTCGGAACTCTATTATTACTGTTACGAGAAAAGCCTCTGACAATGGTAAATTTTTCATCGAATGAAGACTCATCAACTTTGTGTAAAAAATGTTTACACAAAATGGCGCCCCTCGAATGTCATTTTTTGTAAAGCGAGTAAATGGATGAATTAATGTATTTTACTGAAGGGCATCATTTATTGTTATAACTTTAGCATCCATTACAATTTCAATAAAGTTTTTTTAAAAAGTGCGTAGAGAATTTAAGTTAAAAAAATTATTTAAAAAATATAAAAAAGGAATGAATTTACATCCGCGAGATAAACAGCATTAAATTCATTGTAAAAATTTTGTGCAATGTTTGATGTCTTCGATCAAAGCCGAAAACAACGAAAAACGCTTAAAAAATATTAACTTTTTCTCAAACGCTAAAAACATTTAAGAATAAAAATTAAAACGAATTTCAGAACCGTAAAAAAGGACTAAAAAGACATAGGACGTGGAAAGAAAGACAAAGAAAATTGTAAAAAAAGAGAAATGAGGAAAAGCTAAAATATAATAACGGAAACTAAAGTCTGATGGTGTCATCCATTCGAGTTTATTGTCAGAGGCGTTGAATAGATGAAGATGACTAACGGATTGGGGCGGGACATTACAACGGAATGCGTTCAAAACATTTAGAAACAGCTGAGACTGTACGAAATTCGGAACAAAAAACTTAAATAAAAACATAATTACTTAAATAGATATCAGTCAAAGTTTATGAACTTATCGAATAGGACACGGCCAAGTTTCTTGTATTATCAAAAAAACACTTCTATTTTTATACTTTTTTTTTTATAAAAGACAGCATTGCAAGGAAAACCTTTACATTTCATTTCATTAAGTGGTTGAGGTCACTGAGAACATTTGAGGCGATCGAAATCACATTGCGTTTTACTTTTAATTAACTAATTTTTTTATTACTTCTTAACATAATAAACACCGGGTAAACATTTTTACTTGAAGGGAACCAAGGCCAACATTAATGTTTAACGTTTGTTGGCTCTTCACTCCGACTCGAACACCCACTGGGAGACGTTCTGCCAACTGCTTACATTATCATGTTTGTGCTGACCTGTTTTCAGTTGCCGGCCTTACGGGAGAGGGCGACGAGGCCACCCAATCTTGGGGTTGTACAGTACAAAAGTATTAACCCAAGTTAATCTCGTGAGTGATGCAATTTGTGTTTATTTAGCATCAATCATTGCGTTTGACACTGCTCTCGCCGTCAGCCCCGCAGCGACGCTCTCTATGTTCTTGGCCATGTTCTCGATCTTTCGGACAGAGTTCGAACTGCAGCTCATTTTAATCACTCCCTTCCTTTCTTCGCTTTTCATGGAGAAAGCACCGCTCTCGGACCCGTTTTGTACTGTTTTCGTGTTGTTGTTTATGGTTTTAGACGAAAGCATGGGCTTCAAATCGTCTGAATTCTTGTCAGAGGCTGCCTCTGGGAGATCATCTAATGCCGGCAGAGACAAATTTATGTTCTGCAGCGGCGGAATAGAATCGAATTTCTTCTGCTTTGAGTCGTCATTGTTTTCAGCTTTTAACTGAGGCGAAGGGGCTTTGGCTGAGTTTTGGTTTTGGCTCCCCTGACGGCTGATAACCGCGAACGGATTGGGTATCTGCCTCACGGTTTGATTCTGCCCCGGTTTGATAATGGGGGTGGATGGCCTGCTCACGGGAACAGACCTCCCTCGACCCCGGGGGTAAATCTCATGGAGGTTTGGCACCGGAGGGATCGGTTGCATTCTATCCCGAGATACCGGATACATGGGGATTTTCAACCCCGATCCATTCTCGAAGTCATTCGAGGGTTTTGTACTGTTAGCGGTGGTGGAGGGTTTTTGGGAGGGCGGAGACATGAAGGAAAACGATCGCTTCAAAGGTTCGCCGGGAAAGCTTTTGTTCTGGGCTGCCATTAGAATGTTAACTGCCGTGTCGGAAAGGGTTTTCAGGTTTCTCATTGCTGCTGCCGTGACGGAGGAATCAGCCACGGACTCTAACCCACCCTTGAGATTGTTTTTTGGGAGAACCGGTGACAACTTCCGGTTGACCAAATTTTGGGCGATTTGCATAATACTTTGATGGGAGTTTTTTCTACTGCATTTTTCAACCGTTTCGGATGTGTCTTTGGAGGAAGACAAATTTGAACTATTATTCTCTTTGGTTCTGGTGGATTTCTCGGATAAATCCAAAACGCCGAAATTGTCGATCACTTCTGAGCGGCGACACTCTTTCGTCGAACTCTCCACTTTTTTCAGAACAGTTTCTCTTACGGGTTCCACACTTACGTCTCTCTTTAGTTTTGAGCTATCATTGTCACTGTCATTATTGTTGTTGTTGCTGCTGCTGCTGCTCTTGTTATTGTTACTATTATTACTACTGCTACTACAACTATTATTATTCTTATTGTTAATGTTGTTATTATTGTTGTTGTTGCTATTGTTTTTATTATTATTATTAGGGCTGACTAGCACGATTTCTAAACTAGGTTTGGATTCCACTAAAGTACTCTTTACCGGCTGCTGTTCACTGGAATCAACTTTGCTAATGGTAAGGGAAGGCGGTGCATTTATGTAGTCTTTGAGATTTCCTTTGTTGACGGTGCTTTTGTGACGCACTGCCCTTAAGTGCAGAAGTCGCTCTTTGTCCGTTATAACTTTCTTATTGTCGTTCTCACCATGTTTGCAAGGAGTTTTGTCCGATGTCGCCTCGGACTCCCTCTTGGTTTGGTTTTCTGTGGTTTCACTCGAAGACGAGAGTAAAGGCTTACCGGGGTTTAATTTCACTTTTAATTTCAAAGCATCTTTTGCGATGCTCATTATAGATGGAGACGTCGGAATCACTTCCAGTTTCCTTTTCTTCGTGTCGCCTTCGTGATGTTTCGATTTCTTTCTCTTCTTCTTATAGCCATCTTCATCTTTCCGTTTGTTATTGATTTCTGGCTTTTCCTTTGTCACGAACACCTTTCGAAGAGCCTCGTTTTTCAGGTTTCCCAATCTTTCGGCATCTTCCTCGTCATTCCTCACGGAAAATGCCCTCAATCCTTTTCCTCCCATTTCGCGTTGCAGACTGAATTCATCCGCAATCGTCTTCCGTCTCTTCGCCACCAAACTCTTCTTCTTTGCTTCTTCCGGCTCCTCCGCGTGTCCTGCGCTCCTTCGCCTCTTTTCCCCGCGACTGCTCTCCAACTTTTTCCTCTTCTCCTCCCACTTATGCTTGTTTTTGAGGAGTTTCTTAGCAGTGAAACTATCGACAGTCTCTTCCCCGAAGTTGGGCACGGAGGAACTGGTTTTTCTTCTTTTTTCATCTAAGAGTAACGAGTCTTTGGAATCTTCGCTGTTGCCGTTAACACTTTCCTCTTTTTCGGAGACTATTCGCAAGCCCGACGTGCAACTGTCTTCGCTGGACTGGGACAGTTTATCCTTGGACCCTTCCTCTGTTTCTTGGTAGCCCCGAAAATAAAATTCCTCCCTCTTCTCTTTCAAAGAATTGCTATCAGTCTTCACGGCATTGTTATTATTATTGGTACAATTGTTTTTGGTTTTGGTCGAGTTCTGAGATTTGCAAAACCCTGAATTTGTGGGATTTAAATTAAAATTTCCTAAATATTCGTTCTGCTTTTGCTGCTCTAACGTGGACTGATGTTTTGTCTTTTTCCCTTCTCCTTCGTCCGAGCGGGACGCCTGGAAATTTTTCTGGGGCTTCACTGCTCTTATTATTGCCTTACAGAATATCCGATAGGAAAATTTCATGGGAGACGTCTGTAAACAGGAAACCAATATTAACCTGAATGAGATATTCGAATCTTCGCGAGGATTCTGGACTGCTCAAGAAATGAAAACTTTCAGCGAAAAAAAACCTATTCACCACCGAACACACAGAGTTCGGTGAAACTTTCATTCAATGTCTTCGTCTTTAACGAAACCTAAACAAGACTATTCCCTATTGAAATTTATTTTAGCGTAAATCTCAACAAATTAGTAGGCTAATTTTCTTGATGGTTTTAGGCTGTGAGAAATGAAAAATCGTGGTGTCAGCGAAAAACGGGTTCTGCCAAGGTCAAAACGTTTCAATGGTATGTCGAAAGTATGTCCTCAGTTATAATCTGGTGACGGTAAATAATTTTAAAAGGGTTTAAATGCACAACAAACATTATTTTGAACTTTCTAAATAAAAATGTCAAAAAGTTATGATTTAATTATTCGTTTAAACTCAAGCTGTCGAAGTCATAAGTGCTGTAAAAATTAAACTCTCGGTTTAATGTTCATCTGAAGGTGGTAAATCAAATTAGCCGTTATTTACAAATGGCGCAGATTTTTTTCAGTTATTACCGAACGCACTGATTGCTGAATCAATGTTGTGGTTTTATGAGCTGAGGGGACATTATTTCACTGAACTGAGAATGTGGATTTGGGTTTTATTTGACATATTCCAGAAAGTTCAAAGAGGGTGGGATTTATATTATGTATAAAATAAAAGAGGAGCTTACCCGTTTCCAGGCGAAAGTGTAAGCAACGTCGATGAGAGAAAAATTCTCGGGGAGGCATTCGTCGTTGTAAATTATATCCACCCAACAGTCCAACCCTATTCCATATTTCATCCGGAGGAACTTCTTTAAGTGCCTCACCGTAACGGCTGCCGGACACTGAAGATATCTCTTCGGTTTTTCGAGAAATTTTTTCGCCTTTGATTTGGGAAATCCTCGCTCGTCGTCTTCATTTTGACTGCAATTCGTAAATTAAATTGTTTTTCACCATCTTAACGTCCCGTCAAAACGTGTTTTTTTCTCACAATAATTTTTTTCTTCCGATCAGATTTAACTATGAGAAAATACGAGAACAACAATAAAAAGGTCAAACGCAGAGGAAAGCAGCAAAAGATTAACAGCCACACTCGTGGCGGAATAAATGAAGCGTTTTATAAACTGGTCGAAAGAACCTCAGAGAAACAATAATATCAGGTACGAAAATTGGGTGGAGCGTCGAGAACCCTAATTCCCTTGCCCATAAACAACAACAAATTACCATGACGCGCGTGTCATGCTTCAACTATGGGTCCACGTCTGGAATTAAAATCCATGGAAAGCGTTGCACGTTCATGTTTTTCACGGCCGGGAATCCCTGTGTTTTTCTGTTGTGGAAATCACTCGTCAGCAGTAAATTGTTCCTTTTGCACATTTCTTTAACATGACGGGGCGGCCGAACAAAAAATAACGACAGGGGAAAATCGAGGCTGAATACGGCACTGAGTGAGCACCCTGAGCCGATCCCTCGGCTCCCCGGATATAAATTTCCCAACGCATTGAGAGAAAAAGTTAAAGAGGAAATAACTTTAGATCCGTTCCCATGGAAACACCCTCAGAAAAAATTATCGAGAACGAGACAGGGAAGCGAAGAGGGGAGAGCGTTTCGTGTACAGCGAAGCAAGGAAAGCTTTGCTCCCGCAGGAAATGGTTTTCGGGACCCTTTGGATCGCTCCGAAACCCCACTGCATCTGACCGGGTTGGTGAGAATAAGTCACGTGGACGACTGTGCCGTTGATATTTTGCTTTGGAACGCTATGAAAGCCTCTCGAGGAGAAGTAAGACTTCAATTCTCAGACGTGAGCGTCAACAAGTTTTCAACACGGACACTTCTCGCAACCGGTTTTTCAGAGTGACAGAGAGACGCCATTGTTTTACAAGCCTTTTCAACAATACCACATTTTTTAATTAATGCCTGAGATCCTTTCGAATACTTTGGCAGAATTGAAAATCCGAAAACACTCTCTTAGACTTGAAATCATATTTGCAGATCATACAATTAAATACAATATCAAACTATGGAGAAGTGGACTTACCCGTTATAGTACTCCAAAGACAAACTAATGCTGTCGTCCTGAGAGAAGAACCTCGCCCCGTGAGGTAGGAAACCACCTTCTTCTCCCTCTGCGACCTCTGCGCTTTTCCCCAAACGACAATAGAACTGTCGCCGTCGCCTCATTTCGTCCTGGTACAACCCGGGAACTAATTTGTAAACTAAGTCTTGAAGAGTTTTGTCGGACCTGAGAATCGACCCGGAGAAAGAAATTAGAGAAACCGTACGAGACAACCGAGTCCTTAAGGAAATAAATTTCATCCGGTGAAAGATTTTACCTGAGACTCGACCATGGTTTCGCCTGATGAATCTGCACGTCACAAATCGGGCAGAAGTTACTCGACTGCAGGTATTTCACAATGCAAGACCGGCAAACTGAAAAATACACCAATCAGAACACTCGAATAGGGAGGATTTTATTAATATTTTGTTAAAAATCAAGCGATGGCCGGTACAATATTAAGAAAAAAACATCTCTTGAACCACAAATTTGGCGGAAAATAATGCCGTCAGAACATCTCTGGGGGAACAATACAAAAAAAATGGCACAGGAGCACCTGAGGAGGAAGTTCCAATAAATAAAAGCAGATGGGTAAGTGAAAAATTCATAGCAAAAGCTAAGAGTGTTCAGCATATTATCCTACCCGTAGGTCAGAGGTAAGTTTTGGGACCAAAGACCTAAATAACTTACATGTGTGAAGACATTCCACAAGTGCTGTCGCCTCCACGTAGTATCCACTGCAGAGAACACATATCAGATGAGAGTTGAGGGTTGCCACCTTCATTCTCTTCGACACGCCCATCTGTAAGAAAAATTAAAATTTATTCCCCATTACAATAATTTTTTTGCGGGGAGAAAGCAAACTGTTTGAAATGCAGTAAAATAATTTTTTTTTCCGTCTAAGTACAAAAAATTAATCCCACGGGAAGCTTAAAAAATTTTACGGGAGCCATTGCATTTCGTTATGTCCATTGAACATAAGTGATTTTACAAATAACAATTACATAAGGTAGTTACAGCAAAACATTCTTTCCTTAGCTAATAAGTCAGCTGCTTTATAATTAATTAAGAAATTGTTAATTATTGCAATTAGATTATATACATTTATAACTCCTCACCCTGATTAAGTAAAAGGTTCAGATTTTGCCAAGTATTCTTAAGCCTGAATTGAAGATAATTATTCAGTTATTGATACATTAATTTCATAATTTTTTATTTTCAAATAAATACCATTCGGGAGACGATAACAATAAAACCTGTAATAAAATAAGCATATTTCTTTTCAATATTTGGCATTTATTGTCTTCAGTAAACAGTATTTTTCATACGTTTTCTTTCAGACTATAATCCTTCCGACAGCTTTTTATAATTGCGACATTACAAAGACAGTTTTAAAACCTTTCTTCAGCTGTCGGTAGATTTCAAAGAACTCACACTCTTCTCCACAACAATAAATTTGCAATATCACGCTTTTTTTTAATGAAAAGTCGACTGATTCGCCCTTCTGGGCGGTGTGCTTGGCTGGGCAAATTGTCGCACTTCGGAACAGATTCCTTTTATCTTTCTTAAAGAGTATTCAAATTTTCTTCTTTCACTGAGGAGAATTTGCTTCGGAAACCATTCTCTCCTTCCTTTTCCTTCTCCTTTATTCGCTATTTATTCTCACTTATTTACGCTCAATTCAACTTAGTAAAAAGTTTGACTATGTTTAATGAGCCAAATTAACTTTATCATGTTTTGGATAAATCTGAATCCCCGGGGCCAAATGATATTGCCGTATTTAGCCAAAATACAATTGTTGTATTTGCGAGTAGGTATTGGCGTATTCTATAACGTTTATTTTCATAAAACATAAAAGACGTAATAGTTTCAAAAGTTAAGCGCAGTATATTTTAACCTCCGGGTTTTGGATGCTTTCAGTTCCAAATTTCAACTCCAAATCAGTTTCAGTTGTCGAAATTTCCTTTGAAATTTTTTTCAAGCTCAAACAAACCTGTCAAATTCAAATGCGTTGAAATTTCGAATTGTTAAGAGAGATCTTTTCGTCTTTTAGGAATCAACCGATACCATTTGAGTCTTTCTTAATTTTCATTTTGGGATTTTCTTTGAGGCATAATTTTTCGAATTGCTCGTTTTTTCTAATTTCTCTCTTTTCATTCATTCCCATTATATTTTTGTTTATGTCTGTATTTTCGATGCCTTCTGCTTTAAGAGTTTTTACTTATTTTCATGTTTTTTAATATTTTTCATTTTTTATTTCTTCACAGCTTTTAAAATTCTTCCGTCATATTTTTTATCTTTATTTTTCTTTTCCTTTTCGTTGTCAAATTTTATTTCAAATTTCAGCTCTCCTCTGTGCCTTCATTTTGGCTTCAATTATGATTTTCATATTGTCCAAATGCTGCGTCAATTTTACATTCCGATTTTGAATTTTTCAAATCAAAACCAAATTCCATAGTATATATTATTTTTATATTACATAATAACAGATTAAAAAGAAAATCAGGAAAAATACAAAACCAGATTCAAGAAAGAATTAAATGTTTAAAAACTTTTCTTTTTATGTTTATTAACTGTTTTATTTTCAATAGGAATTCGTAAGCATAGTATGTTTATTTATTTATAAAATTTCCGTAACATTGATTCTAAAATATATTATTTTTCTGCATTTCGTGTGACAAAAGAACGTTCGGATGTCTCAACTCTGCAGCTTTTTGACTGTCATTAAAACCCCGAATGCGTTTAATAAATTATCGTCTCTATCATTATCTTTAAGAAGAGAGCTAATTTAGGGAACAAATTTTATGGTTTCTTGAATGGGTATCATACATAATTGATTGGTCAAAGCACGCGCTCAATCTGATTAATGATTTTAATATTAAAGTGACTTTTTTCTTTAATAAGAGGGAATTTATCTCACTGACTTAAACATCAGCAATAAATCATTCGCTTGTTATGCATTTTCAATTCGTGCATTTATTTTTCATATCATTTACACAACGATGACATTCCTCACTAACACGTTTGATTACAATCCGAAAATCGGGGAAATAATCAACACAAATGACAATTTTTTTCAAAAATTCATTTAGATTCTCGTGAGATGAGAAAATGTTTTAGCTCCGATGGAATGAAAAAAAAAAACAGAATTGTTCATTACCAAAATAAAAAACCGTCATGACAAAAATTTTGGTTAAATCATTGTCCATGTCAGATTTTTTGAAGAAGTGAATCGCCTCTTGCTAGTTTTTGTCTCCGGGGCAGAATCTCCTAGAGCGGAAAAATTTCTTTTTTTCTTGAATTTCTCGGTTCATCAGTCCACATTAACAATAAACAGTAATGGGCTGTTCCTAAAAAAAAAACCCAACTCCGATCTTGAAGAAAAGCTGGGAATTTTCAGGAAAGGCATGCGTGTCAAAATTAAGCACGTGAGAATTCGCCAACGGTTTTTCGATGCTGGATTCCAAATAAACCAAAACAAAAGCTTCTTTAATCTTCCACCGAACCAGAAGAATTTGGCGGCCTTACATTTTCTACACGAGTGCAAAATAACCAGATGTCATCCATTATCAGAAACAGGAGAGGGACTCATGATTAGATTACATAACCTATTCACTTTATGTTTGCAAACAGACGGTGACTTATTAAAACCATTTTCGCCGGTTCTCTTTTGGCTCACCCCTTCATTGTTAATTTATCTGAACCGGCGAATTAAAAACCAACCAAAACACAAAACATATCTACCAGTTCGAATAATCTCGTTAAAAATTTCCGGTCTGTCAATTAAATCCTTGGCCCCCTTGTTTTCGGGCATACAATAAAAAACCCGCCCGTGATTCGATTCTAATTTTTTCGGGAGTCTGCTACCGTCAGCGTGGAGGTGCTAGGAAATATTTTAAGGTTTAAATTTCAGCTACGACTAAACCAATTACGAGGAACTCATTTTATTAGGCAGATGGTAGATGCTTAGTCATTCCAACGGATAAAAAATAACGAGACGCCATAACACACCGATTTAGGAAGATTTTGACCCCAACTGATTCTTCCAGAGGATGCCGTGTGCCCAATCGGGGATTCTAGAATTTTCTAAAACTGCAGGAGGAACTAAAGGGTACAGAACAGGAGATTCTATTTCTCCAAACATGAAAAGATGGACGAAAGGGAAATAAACAAAAATATTATCTCTTTTGAAAAATAAGCACTCAAATTCAGGCACGTCCTTAGTCTTACCTACTTAGAAAATACTTATCTTTCACTAAGTAAAAAACACCTTTTCGGGGGAAAATTATTAAAACAGGGAGAGAATCATTCGGAAAAAAAAAAATGGTCGACCGCGCAATTATTCGCCTTCTGAGGAATTCCACGGGTTTTCTAAAGATAAAAAATTCATAATGCATTTTGAAAAGGGTGTGCGGGCGAAAGTCCGGAGTCATCAAAGGTTTAAAGGAGATTTACGCCACCACCGTAGAGGAAAAAAAAAGGAAATAATTTATAAATAAAACAAAAAAATTGTATCTTGTCCCGGAGAAAGGCCAAGACAAAATAAATTAGATGCCTATTCAGAGTAAACAAGGAAAATAGGCTGAAAACTGCGGTCCCCAACCGAAAGAAGATAATTGCGGTCTCGCACACGAGTTTTCGTTCCTCACGTGAATTTTATCAACGTTAAAAGGGCAATTCACCTTATTTTAATCTTATTTAATGAGGGTCATTTTAAAATCTCCTCCGCGGAATAACTTTTGTCCCCCCAACGGAATAAATATGGGAACCAAATTAAGTCCCCGCGCGTTTGCATGTTTTTTCTACGTTTAGCTTATAATGAGCTATGAAAAATTATCCCTTCATTTTATCCAATTACTTCGGTCCGCAACTGGAAAGAAATCGCGGGGCAAAAGTTTTCTGGGACTCAGATTAGGAGAGCTCGGAGCTAAAAGGGGAAAAATCGAAAGGAAAACAGCATTCATGAGTCGTTCTTGCTCTGAGGGCACTATTTTCCGAGGGATAACTTCGGTCTCCCGATGTTACACGCATGCGTGATGAAGGAAATCAATCGGAGTCCGCATGTAGTGCATGTCGATGCTCCTATTTCGTTTTCAATTGAGACACATTCCCTACGTGCTTATTAATTTTCCAGCTTTTTTATGTTTCTGTTATCTGCAGACGAGAAGGTCCGACAAGAGGGAAGTTGTACTGTGGGCCGCGTTCGGATCTCTTTCTCGCATGAAAGAGCCTCGACGCCTTATAAATATTTTTATCTCGTTGAATTTTAAATTGAATCGATCGCTGACTTTCAGAGTTGAATCTGAGAACATGAGGGGATCGGACAGCGCCGTCCCGCCGTTACTCCGAAACCCAAAAATGTTTACACCTGAGACAGAGAAATTCGCAAAGCGTTGGAGTCTTCATTTTGAAGTCAGAAAATACTTTTACCGAGTAAGCAGCTTTTCCATTGTGCTTATGACTCCTCGGAAAACTTTGCGTCGTATACTTTGGATGCGACGTGAAAATGTCAGTCATATATTAATCATTGCAAAACTTCTTTCAACTCATCGAAAAGAATTTTTTGAATGAAATTTAGTTTCGGGAAATGTTATTAACGCTGATGTATTTTTTGACAGTATATTACGTAAATATAATAAAAATAATTATTGAGGATTTTCAAATTACCTGAAAAATGGCTTTGTCCTATGGGATGTAAGAGAAATATCTGTCAAGATTAAAAAATCAACCCCTTATTAAAAAGACGTAATTCCACTTCGAGTGGAATTTTTTTCAAATTTTGCACAAATATTCTTTAGAATCTTATATGAACACAGCCCAATTTTTGCTTCGAAATCTCATCCGGTTCGACTGTTAAGGGTGCTCCAACAAAATGCAACTTTTTTGCTATTTCATTAAAAATGGTCAATTTCATCCCTCAATTGCAGGCTAAGTTTATGACACATGGAGTCGTGGTTATGCATCCTAAAAGTGCTTTTTGTGCTCTTTAAGATGGCGCATCACTCATACTTCTACGATTTTCCAGTTCCGAACTGTGAAGCTTTGAAAACTGACTAATATTTTACGCGCCACAGAAAAAAAAGTCATTTTTGTGTCCCCATAACTTTTTTGTGCGAAACCGGACAAAATCTAGACTTTGCATGCCGAAGGTGTGTCAAATGCGCTTTAATTCTGTTGTTGTTTAACTGTCCTATCGCCCATATTTCGGAAGATATGGGACCGCAAAGATGGCGGGAAATCAAATTTTATTGGTGTTTGCTTATATTCGGGGCCGAATTTCTGAAACTGTTTATCCCCTGGTATTCTAATTAGTATTTTCTGAAAGAACATAGATTTAGCTTTCAAACGCACTCGGTTTAATTTTAGTGAAACTATTGCGAAACGGTGAAATCGCTCCGCCAAAGTTGCAATGTCAACAGCGGCCACCGACTGCACTGACCCCACGTAGACACTTCAAAACCTTCCTATTTCATTCAAATTTTACCTGAACAATGTCTAGACCAATCGTTTAGGGGGTACCAATTTTCAATGGACTATCTCTTAACACTCGTCCGCAATTTCTAAAGTAACTTTTTGCATCCACGCGCTCGCCCAAATGAGACAAATTTTCTTTGCGGCCAAATATCTCAAAAGTGTATTCGTGGACTTTCTTCTGATTTAGTACAGGAATAGAGCACACTTCAAGCTTTCAATAGAATGTAATTTCATTCTAGAGAAACTACTCTGAGTGGGTCAAATTGGCCCCTGAATGTGGTGCAGGGGTTTGTGCCCAAGAGCCCCCATCGCGTTTCCACCCTTGTACCTCAGAAGTGTCATCTACGATTTATTTCTAATTTCATCTGTTGATAGAGCAAACATTAAGCTTTTAAAATCATAAGGTTATAATTTTAGCAACGTTTCTAAAAGGGCAAAAAATGCCCCAGACAATAATGTAACTTAAACAGCGTTTGAAATCAGTCGCATTTTTTTTTAAGACTTTAAAGCTTTCTTTGTGAAATTCGGAAAGATAAAATTATACCTAAGGAAGTATTTTGAACAAAGAATTTTAATTTCCTCATTTAGGCCGTTCTGAAATTTATAAAATTTGATTGCATCTCCTTCGAGAAGAAAATCAAATCAAACACCTCTCATTTTTTAAGAATTAGTTAGAAGCGCGGGTAGTTTTCTGATTTTTCCCCAGAAAACCCATTTTATAGGATAATAAAGATGATAATAAGATGATAAGGTCAAATCCATCGCCCTCGGGCCGCCCTCTGACTGCCAAAGGGAAAAATCGACGAATCATTTAATTGTTCTCTGTCACAACTCGAGAAATCACTTCTTATTCCGCAATGTGAAATTTTTTTTTAGTTTCGTTGTTACTGACATTTTGAGAAAATATGAACTTTTAAAACTGTGGACAATTTGTTAAAACTTTACCGCCTTTTTAGAGTTAAGCATAAAATTTCCGAGTTTGTATATTACTTGTTTTTGCTCTGATTCCCGAAGAGGAAACCAAAATTTCCGCCATTTTTTTTACCGAAGCGATTAAATAATCCCTACGACGTATATTTTATATTTTTTAAATATGAGTTTTATTAACAATTTTATGGAACATTTTTAAAGCCCTCGAGTATTAAAAGCAATTTCACGAGTTTTGCACAATTTCACAATTAATTTTTTTTGAAAAGGATTACCAAAAATAAGATCAAAAACATGCTTTAAGGCAGTGACGGCCAACCTTTCATAATATGGGGACCAAAGTTGAGTTTGGTGTAATGCGAAAGTTAAATATGGATTTTTAAAATTAGTCTATTTGCCGAAAGGTAAGAAAAAAATTTAAAACCACCAAATATGTATGTGAATATAGGAATAAAAAAGCCGGACATATTCAACGCCTTCACGGGCCGTAGGTTGGGCATCACTGCTTTAAGGAATTTAAGTTCAATATGATGCAAATAAAAAAATAAGTTATTGACAAAACAAACATGTCTGCGGGAACCGCACAACATACCAATAAAAAATCGCACATACCTGTGGAGTAATGTTTCCATTTGCTCTCTTCTTGCGCTCCATAAGAGCAGGCTTGCTCTCCCAGTTCCCCTTCATTTAGATCCTAAACAAAAAAAACAAAAGAACTTTAATTCAGACTTCGAAATGACATTATCAAAAATTCGCACTCTTAGTTTATTTAGTTGAAATATTTTTTAAGCCATCTGTACTGTAAACAAAACGACTGTACTTCCCTGAAAGTTTTTGCTAACTCTTTTACTCTCCAATTTTCATCGTCCACAACTTCGAAAATATTACATTATTTTTAAGTATATAAGAAAATAATTTTTATATACTGAAAATGTTGAAGAAAAGCCATTTTATATCCGATTTAAGAAACCGCTTTCTTTCATAATTGTAGAATCAATTTTGACACTATTTACTTTTTATAAATTTTACAATTCGCGCGATAAAGTTTCAAACATGATATTAAGTCTTTCAATGTGATGGAATACAAAAATTCTTTATGTATATTTTTCTGCTTATAAAAGTTCCTTATCGCTCAAGTTTATCTTAAAGTCTGATAAAGTTTTTCTTTAAAGGTTTTTAGAATTTACCGGATTGAGATAAAAAAAAGCAGACGAAATTGCCTGAACAATCCGACTCGTAAACTCTTTAATGTCATTTTCTTATTATTTTCACTAAAACCCTTGTGCCAATTTTCTAAAGAAAATTTTCTGCTGCACTCTTATTGATTATGAAGATAATTTATAAAGTCTTTCCGCACCGCTTTATATGCGTTACTGCTTAAGAGTAAATTGTGTTTGGACGTTTAAAGCCTTGTAGTAAAAGCGGAAGAGAAAATTACTTTCTTACGCTTGGACTTTTTGCCGGTAAATAATAAATAAATAAAATTCCTGTTTAGAACCAGTCAGAATAACTCCGGTGAGTAAAAAAAGAAAAAAGGGACAACCCCACATATAAACGGTCCAAAAAAAAAATGGAAATCTCGAAGGGAATTATATTAGTGAATAAATTGGGACAGACGAAAGAAGTGGAAATCTTTTCTTGGCTACGGCACTGACTGAATAATCATTAAATTTGACTCAGTCTCGTTTGTATAAAAGCATTGATTTTTATCTAATAATGATTTCAGGTTGACTTTTGTTGAATGTGTTTTTTGTTACGGGTTGATTCGTCTGTCAGTTATTTTTCTTCCTTTAAAACTACTTAAGTTACCTAAAATAAAACCAAAAAGAAAGGACTAATCAACTTTAGATAAAATGATTATACTAATGACTAATAATATTTGGTCATGGCCGCCAAAGCTCAATTCGGATAATATTTTACAATGGCAATTTGGACAGACAATTTTTTAATTCTTTAACGTGATTGAAAAACATTAAGAGGCTATAATTTCTCTTCCGGTTCTCATTCTCCTCTCGCCTTTGGGCGGTAAAACGTTAGGGGAGAGTAAACCAATTTAATTCGCAATTAAAAAAAAGAGTTCATTTGCTCCTTAAACTTTTAAACAGATTTTACATTTGGTGACAACTGCAAGGAAGGATGGAAAAGAAGGCAAAGGAAAAAATACGATGTAATGAAAGGAAAATTAAATTTCAAAAACATTCTTAAAACTCAAAAATAAAATTTTTTGAGACTGTAATTTTTAAAAGCAAAAGAAATTCGCCTTTGCGCCTCAAGGCAATCCTTTACGGATTAGGTTGGCTCTACTGTTAAACGACTCAAAGAGTTTTCGGAAGCGGTTTGCGGATTTACGCGACAAACGATAGGCGTACGCGTATATGATTTGATTTCCCGAATATAATATTTTTTAAGTATAAAGCATTATTATGAAAACAAATAGTGAAAATTTCATACAATTTTTTTGAACTTCAAACCAAAGAAGTAAGGTTTTATTTCTGACATTTAATCCTTCCCCTCCGAGGTTTTCTTTCCGTAATCAGGCTTTCAATTTTTATTGCGTAATTTCCGATTATAGGAATGTTGCGCCAATTTTCAATCTTTTAAGCGAACTCAAAATATAGGTCGTGACTGCAATTACTGTGATGTGTAGTTATGAAAGAAGAATTCGGTCTTAAAAGCCTTACAATTCCCTTTTAGGGCTATTCATCAATTAAAAAAATCAAATCGAAATATTGTTCAGAAATCTACACATAATTCACAGTTTAAGACTAATCATTCCGGTAATACTTTTTAGTAATAATTAGCCGGAGTTGTCAATGAACAAAACATCCACTAATGAGAAACAAACATTATAAAATGAGACTCACATTCATCGCATAATTGAAAAACAGATATGAAATGAAGTTTAGAAAATAACAGCGTTTGCCCTCCAGGATAAGAAAGAAAGAAAACAAAATGGATAAAAGACAAATTCGAAAATGATCCGGTGAGCGATCACCGAAGAAAGGATTTACGATACTCCGGACGTTTCCCATTTACTGTTAAGTCTACGCGGTTGCCGGAAGTGCGAAAAGAAAACAGCGAGGCACCAGCGCTGTGGAAATTAAATTAAAAAAGATTAATAGAACCCCGGGAAAGAAAACCGAGTCTGGAATATAATTATTACAATTAGTGAAGTCAATCACGCCACGAAAACAACTGCGGTTCCGTTTTGATGAGACGCTAAGCCGGAAGAGGAGACCGAAAGAAAGTGCTGAACACCTGTTCAAAATGAAGGTGACGTTGCGTTGAAACTTGCGCGGTGCTCCGCGGGCGAAGAAAACCTCTCCCCGCGTAAGCTAACGATGGGGAGGCGTGGCCTTTCAAGAGCGAGGCCTTCAATACTCGCCACTTCGACTGAAAACGCTTTTTGTTTGACTACCATGCTATGACAACAGCCTGTTATTTAGCTAAGCGAGACGTGGATGGGTTTTTAAAAAACATTTTCAAAAAATCCACTACATGACTGCATTATCAATTCGGGGCGAGAGACACGACCACCGATCCAGTTAATCTGCGACTCACATCGAATTCTCTAATAAGTGTGACCGGTCTTATCGTAACAACGCCCCCACATTTTTCTTTATGAAAAAGAGTGCTTCTACCACTCTTTCTTCACCGTTTGGAAACCCTTTGCCTCCGAGAAAAAAACTGTCCAGTTGTGGATGCAGACATTTTAGAGAAAAAAAACGAAAATTAAGAAAGAGTAATATGTGAAAACAAGAATATCAATTAACGATTTATGAGACAATATTTTTTATTTTCATAACCACAACAGAAAAATACTAAATTTTGAAATAAAACAAATCTTTTTCATCAATAGATTAGCCGCCATAATGCTATTGTTGCACTTTAGCATGACAGCTCGCTCATCAGCATAATTTTCGGCAGTTAGTCTCTTCATAACCATTATCGTAACTTTCCGTAAGAGACAAGAAAAACAGTCCTTTCCAATTTTACCTTTTCTTGCTGTGTTGAGATTTACTTCTTAAAAAGCTTAGAGAATACAATTTTTTTTAGTGGAAGAATTTAGCATTCTTAAACAAAAAAAACCAAAATCGTGGAACAAAAACAATCTTCTATAGGTTTATTTCGATTTCATTGCTGAAAAAGAAATTATAAATTTGAGTAATACCCCACACCAAAGAAGTGTTCTTAGCGAGAAAAAAGAAAGTGGAAAATCTCCTTTCGTAATTTGCACTTCTCCGGTCTTAAAACCCACAGCGGAGATGAAAACCCTATAAAGAAAAGCTTCGGATTGAAAGCCACCAATCAGAGTCAGCGAATGATCACCGTCCTAAAGAGAAGTTACCAGTTACGCGGTATTATAGAAAAAAAAAACCATTCTATTTTACCACGACGATCAGAAATGGAGAACTATAAAAGACAACCTTAAGGCAATAAACGTATAAATTTAGTTGCGAGGCGAAGGTCTTAAAGTCTTTTGGTGCATTTAAGAGCAGTCATCTCCTCCTATTTAACAAAATGGCGATTAAGTTCTTAAAACGCTATTTGCTTTTCTAATATCCTCCCTCCAATATAAATTAAAAAACTATATTTTTTTACTTTTGATGATTTCGCTCTGATAATGAGTTGAAGTTTGATGAGAGTTTCAAGCAACTAATTTTGATAAAATTTTTCATACTTATTGCAATTTTAAAAAGGGAATGAAAGGGTTATGTTAAGACATTCGACTTTTAAGGCCGCCAATTGGATTCTTTGGTAATGCAATTAATTTACCAGAGGTTACTTTCCAATTCCGACATCTTTTTTCGTATCACTGAAGCTTTTCTGATAAAACCAAAGAAATTAAATAAAAGATTGTAAAAAATGAATTGGCTATGGAAAAACCAATTTACTGAAAACCAGTTTGAGAAAATTTCAAAGCCAGTAGAAACCCCGGGGTTTTATTAAAAATGGTTTAGTCCTTTTTCGAAAACTGCGAATAATTTTTTTTTAAATGGGAAAATTTTCCACTGAATTTCTCCCGAACTCCCAATCGAGAGTGGGAAGTAAATTCTAGGAAATAAGATTAATATTCTCCGATTGTGACTAACATTGGAGAATTTTCGGGTGAATCAACTTTTGGGGGCGGCTCATTAAAACGAGGGTTAAGAAAACCGTCATTCGGTGGTGTTCGTAAAAATTCACGGCGTCGCAATTCCTTTTCTCGAAATGAAAGGCCCTCATGAAAATTTAATTTATTAAAAGGATGAACAATGAGTAGCACTTGAATAAAGATAAACGTTGGGGATGTTGTAGAAGGGTTGGCCGGATTTCGTCCCCACTTTTCCATCTCTCTATCATCTCTCACCCTCAGGCTCGCCCATCTCTCTCTCTCCCGACCATATTGACTGAGACAAATTATTCTTAATTGAAAAGTAATTGGCTCCTGCTGTTTTATGAGTGTCCCGCACGAAAAAAAGCTCAAACTTCTCACGCATTATCGCTTTTGAAAAAGAAGTTTCACAATTTTTCTCTGATCTTTCCTTTTCCTCGCGTCTCCTTTGATCAAGATGATCAAAGCAGGGATATTTTTCAAGATAAACTGCTAAAAATAATTCAAGAAAAACTAATTGCTTAATTCTGGTGTATGATTATTCAGTGCGAACGAGTCCACGTCATCAAGAGTTTCACCCCTGCAGGATAAACAACAGGATAACATTTAGAGGCGAATCTGTTGAAACAAAACCACTTGATTCGGTGTTGAATCCCCGTTCGGCATTGAATAAGCCCTCTTTTCTGATGAATTCACCCCCTCGGCTTTAGTTCAATCCCTTCGATATCCAAAAAGAGCAAGGTTATTTCATGCACTTCCCTCGGCTGCGGTCGGAAAAATACATTTTTTTTTTACCGTCCGATTCACTCCGATTTTTTCCAATTGTAAAATTCAATGTCGCACGGGTTTGACGTATCAAATAGAAGGGGCTGCATAATACAATCAGCCAATTTAAAAAACAAAAGGAAAAAATTGTTGAAGAGTCATTTTTTTCAATGAAGGTACAGCGCGGAATTTGAGAGGGAAAAATCTCAACTTTTTAAGCTTCGTGAGAATTCTCAAGTAAATTGGCTTTATTTTCCCGGAAAAGGATCTCTAACATGACGCATTATGTGGGTTTACCTCCAAAAACCCCTCGTAAATTAAAAAATGCTTTTCAGAGGGTAAATTAGTAATTTTTTCATTTGATGGTTTCGAGAAAAATTCCTTTTTTATGTCCACATACCTTTTAATATCAGCAATCATTATCATCTAAAGAGACAAAAACTAAAGTTTATTAACGAAAAACTATTTTTTTCTCGGTTGAAAATTGTTCTTCAGATTTGCATTATTTCTTAGGGGATATTTTCGTCGCCATTTTCGTCAACCCCTCCACTGCTTTTCCAGTTTTATTCGAAAATTCTCAGCGCAATCTTTACTTTCCAAAAGCAACGGTTTTCAATTCTTTTTTTTCCTCCCACCATAATAACCACCATCGAATAATTTTTCTCTTGCGTTAATTAGGAATCGAAAAACATTTTGATCACCTTTAAAAGTAATCCATCTGCACAAAACCTTTCAAATTTCACTGATCTCTTCTCCCCTAGTGAAAAGACTCGCCCCTTCTTCGTTCGAAAATACACACTCAGACTACGCCCGCCATTAAAATTTGACCGCCCCACACTATTTCTCCGAGGTGGTGACTTCTCTAAAAATTTTACTCAAAGATTGGCCCTTACTTGAGTGCACTCGCGAGAGTTTCCACACTCTCGGCAATGCGAGTGCGGAGTTTCCCCCCGACCGACATAAGCTAAACATGAACGCGGAACGACACTCCCAAGCGACCTTACATGACAGCGGTCGGCAAAGGCATTCAGTTGGTCGCATGTGAGGATGCAGATAGAGAGAGAGCAGGGTTATATTGTGTTGCCTAGCGGTGATATCTCGCTTGCCCCTCCTTAAATGTGGCCTTGTCGGGATCTCGTTTTGCTCTCGGTCTATCGGCTAATTATACGATTACTAAATGTTACACTCGCTTCTTCTTTACCAATAACAGCTCATCTTCGGACTTCTGTGGAGAGCGGCATTTATTTTTTATTGGGTTCCCTTTAATATATTTTTTGTGAGAACAGAGAAATTCACTCAAAAGAAATTTTATAAATTTCTGAGCAGAAAGGGCTAAGGACTGATCAGTGAGTGAAAGTACCGTTACGGCTGTTGGGAGTCATGTCCCCGTCAGCAGCCGAATCAAAACAACAACTTTGCTACCTACTTCTGAAAAAAAAATACCTGAAACTAACAAACAGATATCAAACTAAAATTGTCTGACAAATAACTATACTGTACATTAACAGCCTCATTTGATATTAAAATCATTAGCGAAATTTGGCCCGTCTGCTAAAACCGTTGCCCACCCTTGAATATTCTACTTATCAGATTTTATGCTTATTTATAAAAGTTTTATCTTACATTTGCCTAACTCAATATGTTTTGTATTTGTTAATATTTTCTCTGCAGTCAGCTCTTCCGTCCTTAATTTGATGAAATCCGATCTATTTTATCAACCACTGACTTCACTATTTCTAACACCCCTTATCATTTAAATTCTTTTCTCTTTTTTTTCCTCTCCGTTCAAATAATAATTTGATAACCTTAAACACGAATTCTTTGTCTTTAATTTATTACTATTTTAATCGCCTAATTTGTTTAACTGACTCTTTCGGGAAAGAACTGCATTTTTTTGCAGGAAGAAAAATTCTTTCGACTGAATGAAAGTTTTCAGTTTTTCTTCAAACATTCCCCGAATTTCTCGTAGACTGATAAAAACAGAAAAGAATTATCACCTCATTAACTCGGTTAATAACATCCGCTTGAATAACATTAACTGAGTGGGGAAGAGGAATCTCCGTTATTGAAGGATCTCAAACGTTGCTTTCAGAAAATAGACTTTATGCAGACTTTTCCAAAATATTTGCAAATGTCCGCTCTCGAGGGGAACGTTTAAAAGGAATAAATAACTAATGAAAGAGCTCCAGATTTTGATTTTTTAATTTTTTAAATTCAAACTTGTAGTCCAGAATTTATTTTTTTATTTTATTTAGTTACTTTACTTTATTTATTTTATAATATAAAAATGAGTACCCGATCACTTCCCAAGATTTTATTTGGCGAAAAATTTAATTCTAAAAAAATTTACTAGGGATTTCGTGGAAAGAGAAAAAAACTAAAAGAAACAAGAAAAGCGTAAAAAAATTAATATTCGAAGCCGGTGCAGTGCTTTTGATTTTTCCCATTTTCCTTCATCCCGTGAATTAATGACTTGAGGGTGTGAAGGGAAAGAAAGTTCCCGAGGGAAATTTAATTCTGGTTATCACCGTCGCGTTATTTAATAAATTAGTCAATCCCACGTGCCTTTTTTTGGCTTCAATTTAAACGTCAGCCCTCGGGTTTCTTCTCCCACTTCTGACAACAATTACTTTTGCGCTCATGTTTTGTACAAATAACAGGTTTCTCAAAGCAATAAATGGCAGTCTTTTGTGTGTGTGTGTCCCCTTTGAAAAGACGGACGGCTTTTACAAGAATGACGTCCTTGGGCTAAACGGTATTGCGGCGCCCGCACGCAATTTTTTTTCTACCGCTCCTTTCCGTCACATACAATTAATTTTTACAAATTTAATAGGTAAAACTTCATCGAGACAAGCGACACGTTGTCAAAGTGTTTTCAGGGGAAAAGCAGTGATAATTAATCGATGTGTAAAACCAGGCGGAGAATTTCTCAGAATATTTTCCACTCTTTTTTCTCCTTTTCCGCTTGACCTCCAGTGGAAAAAAACGCAAATTTGTTTCGGAGAATACTCACTTTATAAGCGAGATTTCTCATTATACAGATTTTTATTTTTTACTTCTAAGAGGCGAAGAATGGAGCTCAGACTTCTTATAGAACTTACAACAATTTATCTCATCGACTGTAAAGATTTTACAGTGTTTTAATAAAACAAATTCAAAAAGAAAAACAATGTTTGAAAACCTTTGCTAAATAATTCAATAATATTTGGAGGACTTTATTTCCAGCAACTGAATTTTTTCTCTCAATATAAATAAATAAAATTAGTTCTGAAGAGACGAGTGCATCTTCAAAAATTTCTCAATTAGGAAATTATTAGCCTCGTTTGAGGTTCTGACATTTGCTCTAAAAGTTAAACTTTTCTCCCCTTTATTTTTTCAATTCTTTTATGAGTTTTAATTTAAATCGAAAGAAATTTCATAGCGTTTCTGAGTGACATCTGATCCCTGTTGATAGAAAGAAGGTAAGTACTGAATAGGGCCAAATGGAAAGATACACTCAAGAAAAGAAAGATTAGCGTTCGTTAAGAGAAGTCCAAATTGTTTCGCGATATTAAATAAGAATAAAAAATTAGTTTTCCACTTCCCGAATTCAATCAATCTATCCGGGACGAGAAAAAACCGCTCCCGGGAATAAATCATCCCTGAGAAATAAATCCGAATGCAAAAGAACCATAAAAAAACCGGGACAACCAATGAAGAAATAAAAGGAAAATGCTACAGAGAATGACAGACAGGGCAAGATGTAAGACAACTCCGCGGTAATAACTTTAAACGCATCAAAACTGCGATAAAAATCAGAACCATTTCTAATTCGGATCTTGTCGATTCATTCCTTTCCTTTTCTTTCTCGTTCATTCACGAAACAAAGGTGAATGAAATTTTAAAATTCATTTTTTTTTTCCTAATCCGCATTTAAACAATAACAAAGAAAGCGGAAGAATGAAAACAAATAAAGGCTGAAGAGGAAAGGGAGAAAAGCCATGGCGGAGGAGTGCTGCAAAGAGCCTGAATCCCGTGAATTGAAAGCCATCATGGAGGAAGAGTGAATCAAAAGAAGTTTAACAGAGTGCAGTCAATGACAAGAAAATTCGTTCGATTATAAATGAATCACGTGGAACCTGAGTTACTTACTTTCCAATACGTACTAGTCCCATTGTTAAATTATACGCATCAGTCCTTACTAATTGAAAACAAAATCGGTTGGGAATTTGTTTTGTTTGAGTAATTTTCGCAGCGGCTGAGGTTCCGGGAAGATAATAATTTGCCTAATTAACATTCCCTATCAGCAAAGAGATCCCGGACAAATATTTTAGAAATGGGCTTAATCATTTAGTCTTTAATTATAATCATTAATATATATGCACAAAATCTGCATTATTAATATTCAGCATATTGTACACGTGTACATTTTTTACAACTCCACTGCAAATGGGGTTGAAGCCTTTTCCTATGTGGACTTCACATATACGATAATGAATTGCTCGTAAAAAATGCACGCACTGGAGTTTTGGATTTATATAAAAAAAACAATCACCTAATTACAAGGTCGCCTATCAATCATAAATATCTAAAAAATGAAGGAGACGTCAACAACTATTTTCCTTTAGAGCGTGAAAACGTCTTGTTTCAGAAACATCTAAAGTTTGAATGATAAAACTTCATTTGCCAAACTTTTAAGCGATGAAAAAATATGAATCAAATGAAAAGAAGTTCGTTTGATGACACGTGGCTCATCCTCGATGTGGCTGTTTTGTCTGAAGTGGTGTCCACCTGTTATTTTCATCCCCTAATTTCGAGACTAATGAATCTCAGCCCTTCACATCCATCTTTTATTAAGTATTAATAGCGACTATGTATGACCATTTAGAGCTTACAATAAGAAAAATAATTTAATTTTTCAAATTGTCCTTTGGGAAATGACACTTTGAGAAGAACAATATCTGTGAATAACCTCCCTTATATATTTGTTTTATAATTTAGAACATTTCTTCTCCGTTTCTCCGATAATTAATATTATTCGAAGTTAACGAAAGATAAAAAATTTCAAGATCCAGTCTGCAGGAGAAAGAGAAAAACCGTACGCATGTTCACTTTGTTATTTTTAAAAAGCGTGTGAAATTTCTTCGTTTAAAATGAAATTACTCTTGATTTTTAATCATTTTATGTTATTAAATGAATCCTGCTTTTTTACTCCCAAAGATTTCCCATTCTCCTTTGTTGTCGCTGTTCTCTAAATCTATTAACTTCCTTCTGTATTTAGACTCGGGTGCCCTTCGAACGTCTGAAAATTCTAAGAAACTTTTGAAGTTTCTCTCCCCTTGATAAGACACGAACAGCAATTTCCTCGATAAAAAATATTATTTTCCAACAAAGGGGTTTGACTTCGACATTCATGACTGCTATGGGCGGGTCTTGTGAATGATTTTGTAGTTAAAGAGAAAAAATTCTCTTTACAACCCATTTTGTGATTGTGGCGTCTTCGGGAAATCCTCAGGTACCAAACTTTTTACCCCGAACCTTTTTCTAATCTATTCATTTATTCAATTCATTATATGCACCTTTCCTATTGGCCCACACCTGTAACTTCTCTTTCGTATTGGTCAAATATCCTTTTCTTTTTATCCCCCGACGACTACAAAAAAATACACCTTTACAAATCTATTTGTTCTACTATTATTGAAAACTTAAACCAAATATTGCACCTCTTCTCCCGGAGTTATTCATTGATCCTAACAAATTTACATTATAATTTTTCATCTTTGCTTTTAGTTTGTTTTACACATCGTAAAATTTCTCTCCTTCGTTGAATTTTTATTCTGAGCAAAATCTCTTAACAATTCGTGGTAAGACTTTCTATTCTTTGTATGTCATTGTTAGTGCTGATTGGAATGTAGAAATAACTTGAAATATGAAAAGTCTTAAAGATCATGAATAGCTGATAAACCGGAGAAGATTAATTCATGAGAGCGCTTCCTTGAGAAAATTCCAGTTAGGTGCCCCAATGGACGTGAAACGACAAAAATCAAATCACCACTCAGCCCGAAATAAAACAAAGAGAAAAGCGACACCCCTGAATTGCCGAAGTGCCACCCCTGGTCGCAAGTGAATTATTACTGAAAATAATGTAATTTTCTACGTGTTCAAACTAAAAAGAAGGGGATAAGGTTGAAGCCTGAACGTGAATGTCAGTCTTCTTAGAAGTCTTTTCGGAGCCCACGGAAAGGATTATAAGACGCTTTCACTCGGCGGGTTGGCGTTGCGACCGCGGGACTTATCTTAGGATGCGCTCTTTTCGAAAAGAATTTCGATACGTGATTGTGTTTTCGTCACAAGGTGAGCTTCTCCTTCATGTTTCGATTACGTAAAATTCTCCAGTGGAGAACGGTTGGAAATTGAGCAAATACATTAAGTAAGATGTAAATTATGTTTCTGCTGAGGTGAAAATGAATATACTTAAAATAAAATGAAACTGAGGCGTAGTCTTTTTGCCGCCTAAAAATGGCAATGCACCATATGAAACTGTACTACACGCTTACTTTATTTCAGTATAGTAAGCAGTGAAACTAAAAAAGTCAGTTCGTGCGCCGATTTAAAGAACTCAAACATTCCAAAATGCGTACTCTACGAATTAAAATAATACTTTTAGGATTACAGTAAAAACAAAAATAATTGATAAGGATTGATAAGCAATGAAAACACTGACTTCAAAAAAAGCAGCTCTTTAAACATTTCCGCTTTTAAGCTTTGTCTCTTAAGTTATTAAGATACGAAAATCCAGGCTTAAAAACATAATATTTTTCCCTCGCATAAACTTCATAAGCTGAATCCTGAAATCCATTCGCAAAGCATTTCCGAAGAAGAAAGATTGTAAAAATGAGCTCAGGCGTTTACCACACTAAGCTATCGCTTTATTCAATTCTTCAGAAAATACACAAATTCCGATAATAAATTTACGGTAGATTAGATTTAAAATGTTATTTATTTCGTAAGCAAAACAACTGTTTCGAGGATTTCCCAATTTAACAACTAAAATAATCAAAATCAACTTTCCCGCCATCATCCTCCAAAAGTATACTCCCTAGTGCCATAATTCCTTTGGGTTTTACTCTAAAAATAGCTCATATTTATTAAAACGGTTCCCGAATAAAAAGCCAACAATACTTCCGGAGCGAGATATATTCAGGCCGTAAAAGTCCATTTCAACCACAAAATTCCCAGAATAAGTTTTATTACACCAATCAATGTATGAAAATATTCTTCGAGAACTAAATCTTTCACGACTTATCATGTGCAATCCTTACGAAGATTAAAAAAGGTATAATATGTCCCATTATTCAAATTTATATACTTTTGGCTTTGAGGCTCCACATTATACGATATTGTTAATTAAAGGGCAAAGCGAAAAGCCCTATGGTGTGCTGAAAGTTAAAAGGACAACGAAAATCCACAAAACCAAAAAACTGAGAGTAAGCCTTTGGCTTTGCCTGGAGATCTCTTATCTCCTTAGCCCCTCCGCTTATCACCAGACAGAATCCCCAGGTGAACACCAATGAACACTCAATTTATAATTTTTATACGATTGAGACACACTAAAATATTTCATAAGTTTCACGAAGAAAGAATAATATTCTCGGGTTTTTCATTTATTTCGTATAGGCAGAAGCATTTTCTAGCTCCACCCATTAAACTCTAACAGTCTTTCCTTTTACTCCATTTTCAAATTTAAAATTTACTCGAGTTGCTCAGATTAATAACCAATTACGTAAGCATGCATTAATTTGGACTTACCTGCATTCCGCATCTTCCGGAGAAGTCGAGAGAGAGGCAACATTATAATTCCACGAACCAATACTAATGCTACTACAAAAACAAAACTATTGCCATTACTATTGCGACTACTATCAAATGCCTAATGGGTCATAGAAAATTTCCTCAAGAAAAAATCCGAGTGGAAAAATGAGATAACGAACTATTATTAATCTGTGTGGACTTTCAGAGGCGCAAGTTTTAGTGAATAAGCGCAGAAAAATTTACAGAACGTAACAACATTTGATAAAGCAACTACAACAAGTACGATCAAAAGCAAACCTCCGAGGAAAATATTTATAATCACACTCAAATATATAAATAAGTAAATATGAAATCTAAATTTCTTTATTATCATTTAAGGTTTTCAAAAATGTTTAAAATCTCAGAAAAATATCCGAACAATAAAATTTTCGAAATTGCCATTTTAAAATTGGGCACATAATGTCAAATGTGTAACCCAGCTTTATAACTCATTATATCTCGGAAATGAATGTTCTTATAAAAAAAAGTACTGATACATTTTTTGTAGATAATTTTATGATCTGCGATTTTCGCCTTAGCTAATTTTAAGATAAAACATGCCGTTTTGCTGAAAATGGCGAAAAAATAATTGTTTGACCTTTTTGAGGACTTTTGGCATTTTAATTGCTTATGATTGCTTTGAACAATTTCAAGTTCAAATTTGAACTTACACGGTCACAAACCGACTGAATTAAGACTCTAAATGCAAGTTATAAGTTCCGTGCAATTCAATAAACATTACCTGCCAGAAAGGTTAAAAAACATACAACGAATTTAAAGAAGAAACACTGGAAATAGTCAATTCATCTTAAAATCTTAACACTGAATTTCGCAGACTTATTAGGGTTTAAGTCTAAGCGCCATCCGGACAATCATGTAAATTTTTTTTGGAGAAAGATAAGTCGGAAGATTAATTGGGAACTTATATTATTTATATTTTAAAAATTAATTATATTAATAATAAATTTTTGCTTTTGTTTTCTTAATGTTTTTAGTAAAATTCAATAACACCAATGCGTATCTTCAACATGAAAAAGGTTTACTATCTTTAAATTGATAAGATTTACTTCCATGAAAAAAATTTTAGGACAAAAAAAGGCCAATTCTTTTTGAAAGAATGCTCATTAAATCCACTCTTTGTTAGGATCTTAATGCAAATTAACCTCGGCGAAATTGCATTTTTACCCCTTTAAACAAAAAAGGTAATGTCCCCAACAGGAACCGGAAAAAAGTCCGGTCAACAAAACATAATGCTTCTCATCATCTAATACGAAGCATTAATTAAGTTTGCTCTTCGCAGACAAATGCAAATTAGCGATTTTCGCTTAGTCACATGGAAGTGAAATTTAAATTAAGATGAATTTGATTACCTTCGCCGGTGTCAGATTAAAAAACGTATGACTTGGTGTGGCGTTATTTTTATTGCGAACCCATTTTGCAAGGTTGATAGAAATCTTTGGAAAACATCGAGCAGAAGCTCCATAGTGCTGTCATATTTCATCAACAAATACCGCTCCCGAAGATCTCTTTTACCGTGTTTTGTTCAAAAAAATTCTCCCGCCATCTTAAGTCATTCAGACTTCGACGGCATTATAGGAGTTCATCCTGTGTAAGCAGTTTTTTCTGAAAAAGGCTCTTTCCATAAAGATCGAAATACTTTTCTGCCGGACTAAATCAAAGTTCAATTCTACAAGAAACGAGCTTTCACATTCAAATGGATAACTTCGAACACTATTCCCGAGATAAGCCATAACCACAGGAATTCAGTGCATTCGAGTTCCGCGGTCTCTCTTAAAACCAGAATTGTGAGAGGGCGTTCTTCTCGACCATAAAAAAAGAACTGCAGCCCCACTTTCTCATTTCTGCAAACCTACAAGTTATAGCTGATGACGCCTCTTTTCTGTCACATTTCAAAGCGCATCCATTTCTCTTGAAAGGTTTGTCACCAAATAAAAAAAGTAATGTTTAAAATAATTTAATACATACATCAAATAAAGAAAAAGATTTTTTTGGAGCAACATTGATTTGTAAATTGTTTCTGCGGTCCCTGTCAACATTGACAAGTATTTTATAATTCCCGGAAGGTGCAAATTAAAAGGGATTTTTCTTCCGTTCTTAATTCATTGTAAATCTTACCAGTCTATGTTTATAAGCACTCAATTTTTGTTCACCTCAAGTTTATATTTTTACAAAGCTTTTACCAACTTATGGAATATAACAGAAGATATGACCTTTTTTTAAACCCCGAAATAATTAAATAATCGTTTCAAGAGGTCAAAAAAGAAAGTAAAGAATTTTTAAAAGTTGTCATTTTTATTAACAGCTTCATTTCTTTTCAGACTAAACTTAAACAAGGCACTAAATAAGAATCCCGTTATGAAAATCTGATGGATACACCGGGACGGAACTCGTGAAACCACAGAAACAGAGTCAAAGAACATAAATTTAAAAGGCAGAGGGGCATTTTGGCCATAATCAGTCAGTCTTTTTCCTCCACCGATAGATTACATTACAATCTTTTTCAAAAAAGTTTAGCAGAAAAATCTACGTAAAAAAGATTTTCCTTAGAGTTAAATCCCAGATGGCTATCATACCGAAATCTTTATTTCAAAGAGTTAACACGAAGTAAAGGTCAACGATAAGAATAATATATACACGTAAAAGAATAGACAAAAAGAAGAAACACTATCGGGGTTTAAGAACTTCAATATTTAAAAAGAGAGAGACAGTATAAACAAGGTCAGACTGTATAATGGGAAACACGTCCTGGCCACAGTATTGAAATTTTCATCTTTAATATTATAATGAATGAGATACTTTGCTCATTCAAACCCATTGAACACAAGAAAGGATCGGTTGTACATCAAATACATACAACAACGACTTGAATCTGTCCTCTTAATTTGTCAGCAGAACATTCGGAATAAGTGAAAAGGGAAACTAAAGAAGAATTCTTAACTGTCAGAAAAAATGAAACTGTGGGAAAACTACAGCCGGAAAAGCTAAAAGCCGAAGTATTCTTTAATTTGCTCTCAGTTCTGTTCAATAATTTATTTCAGTGAAGTGTTAGAAACTAAATTTTTATTTCCTCTTCATTCATTAAGACTTATAGATGGCTTCACAAATGGTCCATTACGATTTTATGCTTTATTGTTTTCTTTTTTGCATTCTGTGTGATCTCCTACAAGAGTTTAAAGTTTCATCTGTCAAAAAAGTACTCCCATAACGTGAAAGATGACCTCTTGAAAACCTCCAAATCAAAAGGAAGTAACATTTTATTTTTTATTAATCAAAACCAAAACCCTTTTCCAACGTTAAAAAATCGTTTTTTTTTTTTACGTACGAAGCATGCACTCTAAAGAAGCAGAAACCCTAATCCAGAGCCTGAATGAATCACCGAAAAACATGTTAAAACAATGAAAATATCTCCATAAAAAAAAGAGATGAAATGAATGTTTAAAAAAAAAAAAACAGTCAAAAACATAAAATATGCATGCTTGACTTACCTTTCCTGCTTTCTTTTACTGCAGTCGTATGAAACAGACCATGAATTTCATTCTCGGATAATTCTTACTTTTATTTTTATTTGTATAAATTCATTATTTACCAAAAGCAATGTTACATCCACGTGATAAAGCGGTAGCGGACGCCTCACCACTTAACGGCGACGAGAGGGGATATGAAAAGAATTCCACTGCACATGCTCAGTAGTTTTGCTTGTTTAATATCAATAGAACAATTTTATTTACGAAATGTGAAGAATGCAGAGGGAGGTGTATTAATTTAATCAGAGTCACTTATTCTGGCTCACAAAATACTCCTCCTCTTCTGCATTTTGTCCACAATGGGGTTTTATATTTATTAAAAAATGAAGAGCTAAGTTAAAGAGTTGTTCCTGTAATAATAACAACTCGTGAAACCAGGATTCTTTAGCCATGCAGTTTTATCAGATTAATGATCTGAGGGAAAATTAGGGAAAAATGACATAAGACTGTGACTAAATGAGTATTACTTACCATGAAATTCAACAGAGGCCATGCATAAATTCAAACCTCCATGTCAGCAGAAGCAAAAAACATGGAGAAATCATATAGAAAGACAACAACTGTACTTGAACAATAACGGAAAACAGTGAAGCACTTTGAAATAATCACCAAATCAGCCACCGCATTCACAAATATGAAAAATGAAATGAAATAACTTGAAATTTTTGAGATGAAATTACAAGGCGAACGGCAAACGATCCGCTTGCTTCGAAATTTCACTCAGAACAAACGGAAAAAACAGAGGTTTTACTTAACCCGAGCGCACTTCATCATTGATAATTCTAAAAACTTTCCAAAAGTCATTATCTCAAGCTTTTCTCCCCAGTCTTCTTATAATTCTTTACAAAATAAATGTATAAAGAAGGAAAGGCGCGTTTTATTTCTTACGGAAGCGCCACTTTCTCCGTTGGTAATAAACTTCGTAAAAAGTTTAATACGCAAACTCCGCCTAAACCAATGGAATCATTTCAATGCATTGACGTCACCGGTTTTACATGGGGAAACGTTTCACTGTTGATGTCGGGAACGTGATCACGAAGCGATTTCCCTGCCGAAGAGAAACTTTTACTACTCGGAAGCCTAAAATCGGCCACCGAACGTTTTAATTAGGAATTACAAAAGCCACCGAACGGACCTTTCATTTGGAAATTCATAACAAATGGTCATACCAACACAAAATCTCGTCAGTACTTCTCATTTTTGCTAAAGTTTTCTCGACTAATTTTAGGTACCAACAAATCTTCTATACGTACGACTAATTTAGGATCAAAAGCTTATACTGGAAAATATTTAAAACACACCGGTTGAAATTGAGTTGAGACAAGCAATCAGCAGCTTTGGGAAAACAACCATTTTCTTCCACAGTAGAGCGAAAATTTGGCGTAAGAGCGACACGCGTTCACTTTAATTCACGTGACCATTTGTGTCTTCCTCTCCCTCATCCCTTACGTTAGGGGTGCAAATGTCTTTATACGGTGGCAACCATTTTGAGGGAGAGTTGGTGGTCAGAACAGTAACATGGAAGTTAACCATATCTTGGAAAATTTTTTCGCTCTTTTCCGTAAATAAAAGAGAAAGAATGTATGTGTGGAGCTTTCAGTATTGACTTTAGAAAGTCCGATTGACAGTAGAAACTCCAACAGTTGTAAATATTCAATTCTGTTTTCTGAACAATTTATCTGTACGAATGAAAAATGAAAGAATTAATAACTTTTTTCATTATTTACATATTTTTTACTTCGAACAAAGTCGGCGGCGCCCTCTTGAAATCTGACGGAAGTTCCTATGATTTTTCCGGGATTTACTTTACAGTGAATTAATTTCAAATTTGAAACCAAAATGATATCCACTAAAGCAGTTTATCTGTTTCAGAGAAAATAAAACATGACGAATGCTTTCTCTTAGTTGAAGGTCGTGTACGATTTATCCAACCTCCGTACCACACAATCCTGAGGTCATTTACTCTGATTCAAGTATCTTCCTCATTCTACTCTGTTTAGATTCAGTCACGATCTTCTGCCACGTCTTGTTTATTTGTTTTTTTTTACTTCTAACTCGGATATGAGTCTCCATAGCATAATACTCGTATGTTTTGACATTATGGAAACATTGCTTAGATAAAGACAGTAGCCACACCATCATGCGGTAATCTGCATCTGCGGTGAACTACCCCAGTATTTCATTATATAATGAAAAATTTTCGCAGAATTTAATCCCTCACAAGTTAATTATGTTGTTATGTAAAGCGAAGAAGCGGGTTATTGAAAAGTTAGTTCAGTAAAATTTGACAACCCACTAAACTCGAAAAACTAAAAGACAGCTTCAGTAAAAAGGTAACACTATTGCAATTATTACTGATAGGAAGTGAATGTATACATGAAAACAAAGTAACGAAAAACATATTAAACCCCAATTAAAACAACACAAAACAAATAAATCAAATCACACGAAGGCAACAACCACTTTAAATCATAAAAGGGAAAAGAAACAAATGCGGTATAAGAAGAATTATTCAATGAGTGTCTGCTCTTGAAAGTCGAGAAAAGAAAATATAGGCGGTTTGGCGGTGGGCGCAGAGAGTGCGATGGGCACTTGAGGGGCCCCACTTTGGGAAGATTCTTAATGACAAAAGATTTATGTCGGTTTGTGATTTAAATTTAATCATTTCTAATACTGAAAGGAATTGGGTGGGGAACAAGCGCAGTGAAACATTTTTCAAATTAAGCTACTTATTATTATTATAAATATTCCTAAAGCAGTGATTGTTAATTTGCCGTATACATTCGTCATCCGTGAAATTAAATTTTTTAGAGATTTTTCTAAAATCCACTTAAAGTAAAGAATACTTTATACCCTTACTCACAAATCAATAACGTCTTCGAGCCTTTAATAAGAAAAGATTCAATAACAAAAAATTTCCCATGATAAGGCAGTTATGCGATATTAACAAAAATAAATAATCGCTCATTTTTTAATAAATTCTAGTTTTTCATGTATTACTTTAAATCTTATCAGTTCAAATGAATTTAGTCTGCAGTGACAGAGTCTAAAAGTTCAAAGCTTATTTCAAATTTGTAAACACAATCCTATGAGCGTAATTATCCGAAAAATGTGGGAGGAGTGAAAAAATCAATCAGTAAAAACTAAATAAATTTTAGAAGTTTTTTCTGACTGAGTGGAAAAGATAACAATCATATCTGTCTAAAATGGGTAAACCGAAATGGAACAAAGAATGGTGACGAAATATCCATTAATGACGTTAAAGAAAAAAATTTCCCCGAGGTTCTCACCAATCCAGACACCCTAATTTTTCTGTTAATTAATTTCGCCGCCGGTAGGTAGAGTTGCTTCTTGTTTCACGCTTAATTTAGGCCTATAATTTTCACAAAATAACTCCCTGAATGTTAGCAACATTACTTACCAAACGTACTGAATATTAAATTTAAATGTTTTGCTTTCAGGCTTTTGCATAAGTACCAAATGGGCACAGCATTTCATTAATAACACCAAAAATGGAGGATCGGCTCGACCAACGAAATTCCTGTGCTTTTTTTTCTGCAATCCCACTTTATATGAACTGTGCTGAGTTAATTAAGCTTATATATAAGAATAGCATGTACGAGGTTTAAGGTTTCAGAGAGGCCCAAAAATAATTACGGAGCACTGGTTTTTACCGAACAATACACTGATTCACTACTATCGAAAGCGGATGGCGCATTTACCAACAATTCTGAGAAATGATTAGGAATAGCGTCCTTACTCCTGCGGATAACCATTGAAAGCTGAGAAAGATATTGGAGGCGCATCTTGGTTAAATGATGACTCATCCCTCGAACGGGGGAGACAAACAACTCAAGGAATTTTTATTCCAAGATAAGAAAAGCCACTGTCACTCGGTAAAGACCACCGCCGAAATACAAAGCTAAACTGGAAATTTACGGAGCGAAAGCCTCAAAATTAACTCTTAATTAAGCATTGCCGTAATGAATGTTCCCGAACCTCTCTTAAGGTTATTGTCACCGAAAATGCTTATCGGGAGTATACATTGTTGTTTTTTTTGTTAATTTGAATCGTTTATTAGGCCGATAGATTCCTAAATTTAAATTATTCAAACTTCGGGCAGCTTAGGGTTTAGAAAGTTGTGCCACCAGGTAATTAATTCAATATTTAAGTAATTTTGGAATATCCCAAAAACATTTTGATTAGTTTTTAATATCAAAACGTAAAACTTTTTCAACCAAACATTTTTATTGTCAATCGTAAATTCTAAGATTTCTAAAAGGACTATCAAAAGCCTCAATTTTACCACTTTTAAATAATTTCAATATTTAGATATCGTTGCAGTTTCAGGTTTGCGAGGAAACAACAAATAGGATTGCCATTATTATTCAGGTTATTGCATATCGGTAATAAAAAAATTTAGTATTTATTATAAATAATATAAACACCCCTTTCCAAAAAGGTGAGGACGATTTATCAGACATTTTAAATTCATTATGTTCCGTATTTATGTTTTTTTTATTCATTCATTCTAAGATTAACAAATGATAAGATTACGAATCCCTTTTTTTGAATCACCTTAATAGTCTTTTTCACTTATTCTGCATATTTTCTTATTTTCATTATCTAAGTTTCATCTCTTTCTGTTTTCAGAGTTCTAAAAAAATTAGTTTTTTACGTTATTAATTTTCTGCCTCAAAAGATATTTACGGCGAAGAGGAGTTTACTTAATAAGAGAAAAAATCAAAGAGCTTTTTTCTCCCAACGATATTAATTTTTACTTATATATTATTTTTTCTGTTGAAAACAGCATCGAAACAAATTACGTTGACAATGGACGTTTATAAAATTAATAAATTTCCGAATTTTGGTTCATTTTAAACAATTTATTTGACTTTAGTTTTGCTTGCGATATTTTTTCTTCCGTCATTCTCTTGAGTGATTTTTAAATAATCAAAGATTAAACTGAAACATTACTTTTCTAGAAGCCTTATATTATTAATGGTATGTAACGCATATAATATAATAATGTAAAAAATGCGACATCTTTATTCCAACAATTATTTCTCTAATGGCGGTTTTTTGTTTCCTCAAATTTAAGTTGATGAAAGTCGCAATGTTTGATTTTCAGGTTCAGTTTTTATTCCCTTCAGTGTTAAAAATGCTTCAGAAGTTCTTTCAAACGTTTCACAGACGTCAAAAGGGAATGCTTTCTAAATAAAAACATTCCATTAATTCTGACATAAAATAATGTCGACGAAAACTCATTCGAAACTGCTTCCGCGCATCGCTCCGAAAAAAAAAAAAAAAATTCGGCGGCATTGAAAAATCCTCCCTAAGATGGAAAATGAATCAATAGCCTGTCTGCTATCGAGCAGCCGGCGAATTCTCTTTAGCTATTTCACATACCCTTACAAATAAAGCAACCCCTTGGTGAGGCGGAAGAGTGAAATTCCCCCATTATAAGAGTTACGTCCGTTCGAAAAACATCCGTCTCTCGACTCCCTCCGTAACTTCGGATAAGAATCAACGTATGCGAACCGCTCAGTAGAAAACTTGTTTATATTTTATCCTCCGTTCATGCTTATTTTGAACGAAAGTAGTTTTCGTTTTATATATAAGTCTGGACCACTTTTTCATTTCGTCCATCTTCGTGGCTTCTGCATTTGGGGATTCGCTAAGCGTTTGTGTTTTATCTACGGCTGTTATCTGATGCGCAGGACCGTTTTATGGATTTCCCTCAGTACGGTTTCACTCTGGTTCGTTTAAAATTTAATTTTGATGACTGATTTAGAAAAATAGGTAAATTCGAGCGGATCTACATTCGCAAACAAAATTATATCGTCGGGACTAATTTTAATTGGAGATTGAAAAAATATTGTTTTTAGGATAAAAAGGGTTTTAGCAATCCAGTGCAACAGCAGAATTCCAAGAATAAGTCCCAAAGGAAACCTATGCTTCATTCGTATGTGCCACGCGTAACGGAAGCCGTTAAACCCGCGGCATTACGTCCGGAAGACGCGGTGCGGTTAGAAGAAAATTTTTAAATTGTCATGACCTATAACTGTGTAAACTACATCGAACTCTACTTGTAATAGACAGGTCTTTTACCAATTAAGGAGGAAACGTACAAAGACCCGAATCCGCGTTGAGGACCCGCTGGAAAAGCCTCATCTAAACCTTCCGTTGCGAGTGGAATTCCTTGAAAGAAAGGGACAACCATTGGTAAAACTACAAGACGAGCTCTTTTAACGGTTCCCTTATTGCAGCATAAATCCAAAAAAAAGGCAGACGCATCGCTCTCGGCGTTTCCCCTCTTTCTTTTTACGATTTATTTCCACTGATAAAGTCGAGTCCGTGGAAACTTGAGCGCAATCGCTCATGTCATTCAAAGCGGATTATTTCTTCCTTTTTTAATTAATTGCAAGAAACTCGGCAACACCGCCGAGTCCCAGATATGTGTAAGTCCTTTCAATAAGGGCTTGAGTAAGAAGACCGGCTTTCCCTTGTTTGCCTTCCCGGAGAGAGACTTCTTAAATTTGTTTGCACGCAAATAAACGTTTCATTGAAATCACATGAATTTTCTCTTGACGTTCGATGAAAACCTTCAGCTGTTCCCTACGTCTCCTCGTAAAACAGTCACATGTTGGCGCTTTCTTCATCATTTTGTTTTGACTTCGTCGCCATCTAAAAATCGCTGAGTTGGTCTATTTCAATATGGATTGGTGGGATTTTGCGTCGGTATTTTTCGGAGTTATGCATTTACGGTTGACAGACAACGTGGAATGACTCCTTCGGGAAATTCACTCATACTTTTGATGAAAGCGCCCAAATATTTTATCTTTGGATGTATTCACAGAGACTTCCCTCTGCTTTTGAGTAAAGTAGACAGAAGCAAAAAGCACTGCCAATTTTTTTATTAAAAAAATGTTTCGAGATAATTTTCCCGAATCAAAATTTCGGATAGAAAACAATTAGGCCGAAGCTTTGGATTTTCAAAAAGCCGATTTTTATTCCACTTTATTATTAATTCATAAGACGTCTTCGAAAGATGAGCTTTTTATCAAATCCTCCCAATCCCGAGAGAGTTCCACCGCTTCCTGAGATAATCCTCCAGAAGATTACCTAAAACAATGCTCTTTCAATTACCCCTCTCAAATTATATTAAATACCTGTAACCTTTAATTAGTTCACTTTCAGAGATTTAACCGTTTCACGGAATATAAAACGTAAAGTGAATTAGAAAACTAATTTTGCAAATGTCCCAATGAGTGATCCGCTTGAGAGAAATCCAAGTATTTCCTTGTTTCATGACCTTTCATGCAATTTTGTTGTTTTCATTTCAAAACCGGAAAAGTGAATATTGGGACAATTAATTAATTTCAATAGCAAAAGAGATAAAAACCGTAAAGAGACTGAAGTTTCGAATTGGACTCTACACTGTGGCACCTGTAATAAATAATTAGGTCTCTCACTATTTATTAGATCACTCTAATATTTATGTCAATTTGCTGTCAACAAACTTTCAATATCAAACTTTTATAAGTCTCATTTGAACCTTTTGACCCTACAAAGGTTCTTTTCATTTCAAAGGACTTTTCGGTCATACCTACTCTCAAATGAAGAATATCAGAGTTTCGTATATTTTTCGAATTCTGATTATCCATCTGAAACGAAAGGACAAATTAAAGGAACTTCACACGGAAAGGATGACACAAGAAAAGAAAAACAAAAACGGAAAAGAGACCGATAAAATTTGTATCGGCTTAAAGTTACAGTGAAATAAATTATGATGTACAAATTATTATCAATGTATTATCTATAATTGACAAACAAAAATAAATAAACACTAATTTCTACAAATAATTATTTTACATAGTATTATATTTAATTTGACTGCGGTTTCGCTTAAGCTCTATTTCATATCCGACTCCGAAACAATTTTTCATCCATTTCCTCAAAATTATCTTCGAAATTAAAACAATATTCTGAAATTACATCATATTTTGCTCGGCTGAGTTTCATCTTTTCCGGAGTGGACTTAATTTTTAATTTTGGGAGAGAGACCAACACTATCCAATAGTACGTCGTACCGGGTGCTTACAAAGTATTTAAAATCCTCAAGGTGAAAAAAAGTAAGTAAAAGGACTATCAGGTAACTCTTAATTTAATTATACACGTGGAGTTTAAAATAATGCGTGTAAAATACATAAAAAACTAAAAAGTAAACAATAAATTTTTCTTACATATTTTTATTTTCTCGTGAAAATAAGTTTAGCATTCGAATCATACAGTCTTGATTTGTCATTTGCCAAAAAAGGCTTATTTTCGGGATTCCTACTAGAAACTTTTAGTGCATTACGAGGGTAATTTTTGGGAAAGATCTACGCCGCTTTCACTTTTCCAATCCAAAATTAATATTGTTATGGCTTTTATAATTTTATTTATTATAGTTAATCCGCTAAATGGTTTCCACTCAGCGGTACAGATGGAACAATTTGAAATATTTTTACTGTTTCTTTAATTTTATAATGTTATTCTTTACTCGATCGATATTCAGCAGCAATGCTGTTTTTATTAATGATTATTAATAGCGGACAAAACGTTCAGATTAATGTTGAAACTAATTACAAGAACTTTAATCATTTTACGAAAAATAAAGAACACGAAAGCCCTAAACGAGTTTAATGTGTTTCTCAGAGTCAGCAGCAGTTACCGGAAAAAATCACGGGTTTCATTATTTCGAAAGTAATATTTTCCGCTGAGCCAAGGCTTTTATTTTCATTAATCCCTTAATTATAGCGAACAGGCAAGCGTGTTACTGCTTCTGCATCGTCGCTTATCATCGGGTGAGATCGTCGTCTCACCTGCTCGCTCAATGCCTGGGATAATAAGAAAAACAAAAGGAATAGACACAATTCTTGGACTGTTTTTTCTACTTCCAACGTGTTTTTTGCTACTAAAAACGAGAGTAAAAAAAGGACCCTCTTTAACCCTTAGGTATCCATACTGTGGACTCAGGCCAGTGTTGACATCAGCTTTAACAAAAAAGGTGTTTCGATTAATCGAAAGGGTTAACGGAAGATCCTAAAAGTTACAAGTAAGACTCGTTAAGTACGGCGGAGCTTTCTAAACGTTTATGGGAAGAAATTTATGACAGTTGCTTCTCTAATAGTGTTAATACAGTAAGAGCGACTCATGATTAATATTCTCGTGGTGTTAACATTTTATCAGCTTAATTAAGCTCAGCCTCGGAGAGCAGTGATTGTCCGCCCTCGATTTCTTAGGTTACAAATTGAAGTGAAATAAATTTTTTATCTTTGTTTCAAGTCAGACACCTTAAAATATATTAAATGAATAACAACACCGGCACAAAATAGTGCTCAAAAAACAGTTTTGAAACTGGATAAAATTAGAACCTATCGGAAAACGTCGAAAGCATAGAAAACCAAATTATTATTCAGAGCAAGGTGATAAAAAAAGAAGTTCCGATAAAAACAATTCCGAAATTTCACTCAATCTCGCAGTGCTCCCTCTTCGGTTACGTAAAAAACAAACGCTTTTACGGACTCGTTTCAATTCGGAAAGAAACAGAAAAAGCGAGTTCACAGCGGCGCAACAACCAATGAGAACGACGGAATTTGTGGTTCAAGTGGTGTGAATGCGAATTTCCCGCCAAACTCACACCGGCCACTTCCCATGTATTAATAATGCGTTCGTCAAGGGCTTGTTCACGTCTCTCAGGGTATTATCGGCCCACTCGCGTTTCACAACGCAAACATCTTTCCATTTAGTTTTCCCCAAAGGAAACGTCTGGCTGAAAATGCACCGGACGAATTGATCGTAAAATAATAACTAAGCAGCGATTCGCAAAACCGGTTCCATCACTTAACGACACTCGGAACTTTCGGTTGCGTTGCGGAAACAGCGTCTAATATTGTTGACTTAATGGCTGCTTTCTTTCGAAGGGAAACCGAAACTGATTGACGGGACGGATTCGATCTGTCGAAAGAAACCTGAAACCTTATCGTCCGATCAAGTCTTCGGAGTTGGGGCGACCGAGTCGTTCGCTTCGGGTTTTTTGGCAGTCGTTTGAGGAACGTAATATTTTTCCTGTAGAGATTTTGCGGAAATCTCACTAAATTTAACGGGTTTTTTCGGGGCCTGGGAAAGTTTCACCTGATTCATTTGCTCCTGCTGATTGAGGTAGCTCTGGAACATTTGGTGATACGTCATTTCCGAGTTGAGGCCCACGTTTATGAGGTAGTTCTGAGAGTTGAAAAAGCTGTCCGTGTTGGCCGGCAACAGGGGCACATTTCCCGGAGGAGAACTCAGGCCCTGGGGGGATTTGGACGAATTCGGGGAATGACTAGACGGTTTCGCTTTTTGCTGGCCGGACTTTGTGGGCGACATGGAACAGAATGCCCGGTTGTAGTATTGCAGGAGAGCCGGAAGGTTTTTGTAATTTTGAGCAGCCAACATTCTGGTCTGGTAATCCAAGAACTGAATTTGGGAAAGTGTTTTGTCAATGGAGGTTTTGTACTGCGTTACTTCTTCTGATTTAGAGGACTTTGGTTTTTGTTCTGAAGTCGGAGAAAGCTTCTTTTTGGACTCGGAGGTTGGGGAGAGTTTCTTCTTCGATTCGGAGGTCGGGGAGAGTTTCTTCTTCGATTCGGAAGTCGGGGAAAGCTTCAAAAGTTTACTCTGAGGCGATTCCGAATCGTTCGGCATTATTTTATTATGCCTTTTCAGTCTTCTTATTAAATCTATCTTCTGCTGATAGAGTTCCTGATACGGCTGGAAGTTTCCGGGCTTTTGAGCGAACTGCTCCAGAGCGGAATTCGAGTTTAAATGGTTTTTGGCTTCGAGAACTTTTATGTCAGATCTCAGGTCTTCCAAAAACTGCAGAGCTTGCGATATCTCATTCTGGGAAATGTTTTTCACCGGTGAACGAGAGCACTGCGCCAGTGAATTTTTTAGTATTTGGGAGTATTGAGGTATTTTGAGCATAAACTCGAGGTTTTGTTTTTGCGTCGCCATTACTAAAGCTTCCATTGTTTTGTCGTCGATTTTTGGTGCGGGTGTTTTGACGACCGTGTCTGTACTGCTTTCATGGGACCCATCCGAATTTGGACTCGTTTCCACTTTGGATAAATCCATGGCTCCGGGTTGGTCGTTGCTCGGGGGTTTGTTATTGAGATCCTCCCCTTCTGCTTTCTCCCGAGTGCCGCCCTTCGGAGATTCCTTCGACCCCCAAGATTCTCTACTTCCCTCGTCGGACTGCCTTTTGGTTTCGCTATTTGTTTCCCCATTTTCCTGCTTAATCGAAATCTTATCTTTTCCCTGCGTCACGTTAAACTCTCCCTCTTTAGTTTCTATTATTTTGGATTTTGGGAAACATTCCGCTTTCTCCGGAAGTGCGACGATTTCAAGTTTCGGCTTATCCTTATTTTCTACTTTCTTAGGCTTTTGAGGACACTCCGTTTTGTCTCGAGAAACTTCTAATTTAAGCTCTTCCTTTTTCTCTTCTGCCTCCGCTTGTGTGTTAATTACTGTTCGAGGGATTTTATTCCCTTTCCATTTCTCACCGGGAAGTTTCTCATTTGGTGTTTTCCTAATTGGCGTTTTATTCTTCTCTGAGTTTATTCTGTGCAAAGACGGTACCACTTTTTTCTTACACTTTTTAAGAAAATCCGTCTCTGAATTATTTTCTTTGAGCATTTTCTCTCGGAAATCTTCAAGGGGCATCCAATCGTTTTTCGATTCCTTTGGCAACCACTTACCTCGATGGTCGGCCATGAATTTGGAGTATTTTGAATATTTCGAGAATTTTTGCATAGGGGTAATTTTGCTTGGAGGGCTGAACCCGTCGAAATCATACTCCGATTCTTTGCTTTCTGCTTTGATTTCGACAGAAAAGTTGGCCACTTCTTTTTCCGGGGGTTTATCATTTTTTGACACTGGCGTGATAATTAGGGAATATCCTTTAATCTTCTTCACTTCGCCTTTGTCTTCTTTTCCCGCCGAAAACTTTTCCTTTCGGAAACTTTTTAGCAAATTAACGTTCGACTTTTTCGAGTCTTTTGTATTCTTCGATTCTATTTTCTTCTGTCCTTTGTTTCCTATTTCTCTTTTGAATAATTCTGCACTTTCTTTCGATCCCTCAACGAAGATCCCGCCGTTGAGAGCCGATTTCACCGACACATTCGAAGGCACTGATTCTGTCTTAACGGAAGTCGAATTTAATAGAAACCTTTCCAGGCTCAGTTTGTTCTCTTTCACCTCTTGCACGCTCGCTACACTTTCCACTTTCCCACTTTTACTTTTGTCATTCTCCTCTTTACTCCTGTTCTCTTGGTCATTAACACCCGGAGCTTTTGATTTTTCACTTTTGACGCCGGGCAATGCCTTATCGGCTTTCAAACCGACTACCGACTCGTCTTTCGTTTCTTTCTTAAAACTATCGTCACTCGGTTCTGATTTAATAATCACTTCAAACTTATCACCACCACTTTCCAACAACGGTTTATTCCCGTCGACGTGGTTCACCATATCACTGCACACAGTTCGGTTGAATTCACTCAGTGCGGAGGCATTGCTTTTATCGGCATTGGATTTAGCACTTTGGTTATCTTCCTCCTCAGAATTCACTGCCACACCGTGTTTCTCGTAAGCTACACTTTTCACTGATTTCTGATCTTCCACCACGGCCTGCGGCTTGAACCCTTTCGCTTCTTGTATGGGAGGTGGTGCCCCGAGACTGTGCTTTTTCGTTCGATAAATCTGGTAAAAAAACCTCAGCGGTGCACTCTGGAAAGAAAAGAAAAAGGACATTTTGTTTTAATTTGTTGAATTTACAGATCAAAAAATTCATGGGTTTGCCTTAGTCCAATGGTTCCCAACCTTTTCGGGCTCTTTTTTTTATAAGGCACACGAAAGGACGGCAGACATAGGGTTGGGGACAACTGCCTCGGTCCAATGAATAGTAATGCAAAACAGTGACACCGTTAACAACACTGTTATCCCCTCTAAGTTTGTATGGTCTCCCGAGATAGTCAGAAGGATCAACAGATACTCTAATTAGGAATACGTAATTGGTAGAATAAAACTTTCGGTATTTGTGACACAAGTCGTTATTTTCCGATCATGAACAAAATCATGACTCACCCTTTTCCATGTGTAAATATAAGCGACGTCCATAAGCGTATAATGATCCGGAAGAGGAACTCTTTTATGTATGATGCTCACCTGCGAAATAGTCACAGAAAGAAAATATTTTTAATTAACGTGCTTTAACTAACGATGCGCGTGAAGGATAAAGTTGGTTCGGCGAGATTAGTTGTAGTCTTTTTCAAGAGCGAAGGGACAAAACATTAAACACCGTATAAAAGAAACTTGAGAAATTAACACGCACGAATGATTTCCACCCCCACCAACTTTCTCCACCAAATTTAATTACTTTGCTTCCGGCTTTTGACATATCAGGCCTCCATTCTATTTCTCCAGTTCCCAAAACTGTTCATTTTTTTGCTACAGTAAGTCACTGATGGCACTTTTTTAGACTTTAATGAAAATGATTCCCCTCTCATATTTCTTTTTCTTAGCGGGTGTTGATTCCCTTTCGCATATAACAATTTTTATTTGAACCTTTGCTTTTAATTCAGATTGCACTTCAGCAAACAAATCGTCATTGTGAAAGTGTTATTGAAGATTAGGGATAAAAGCGAATGATACGTTATAAAAAATAATGAAGATATGGTCTCGAAAATTGTGCAAAGATTCCGGCTTTAATTCTGGTTTTAATTTTGCCAAAGATTTTTGAAGAACATCTTTAACAAAAAGCCGCTTAACGTTAACATATTACCGACAGTGAAAATGTAACGCTTCAGTGAAGCGGTTTAGGATAAATACATATAATAATAAACTCTCACCTGCATTTTGTCCGTTACATCGTGTTTCATTCTAATAAACTTTTTCAAGTGACCGATATTGACGACAGCGGGGCATTGAAGGTACCGTTTCGGATACGCTGACGTGTCCGGGAGGTCCAGAGATTCCTTCCTGGAACCTTTCCCCTCGCCGTTTTTCAACTTGATTAGACCCAACTGCTGGGGGAAAGAGAGAGCTTCCGGATTGTCGCCGGATTCGGAACTCTGACTTGAAACTGTTTCGCTCTCGTAGTCGTCACTAAAATAACCCCGAAATTTCAAATTAAAAAAAAACATGAACTTGACATTCCTGAGCTGCCGTATCTCCCACGGCCTGTTCCGAGTAAAAATATTAGCTCGTTTGAGACGATAAAGTGAACTCGGTAAACGAGAATAACTGATGCGAAACAGATAATAGGAATCAATGTAATGTACGATAATTAAAAAAAAAAAAATAAAACAATGTTTAAAGGCAGTTATCGCTAATCCTCTCTTATTCGACTGCTGCCTGAGACGTTTGTTTTGTTTATCGTTCAAAATCCGTTCAAAATCCGATACACAGTTATCATTAAATGCGTAATACACTTCTTCAGTGATGCTTCTTCTCTCCCAGGCAACGAGACTTGCACGCATTCTTGCAGGAATGCTGTTGCGACGTTATCATTCTTCCCTAAGTTAAGCTGATATTTATATAAGTTTGGAAGTTTTTCGACCTATATTTCTTTGAAAAATTCGAAGGGCAAAGAGATGAGCAACCATCCTTAACCTATATAAGAAAATTAATTTTCTAATCAATTTATTTTTATCCAGTTAATGGAAGGTCGAACGGTAATGAATGGATGCGACATTTTTACGCCCGTGCTATTTTCCGAGACTTCTGGTTTTATTTTTAATTAATGAAATTTACGGTATCCAATAAGTTTTCACAACTCCCAATTTCTCGCAATTTTTTTACCAAACGAGAAAAGGCGATTCATTATAATTCCAGTCTCTCGCAGTCACTTGTTCCACCTTGTTCGGCTGTGAGCTTGGGGAAAGTCGGAAGATGTTAGGAAGAGATGAAAAGCAAAGAGCAGAGGACAGCGTGTGAATGGACTGCCACGAGGGTTGCGCGGGCAATTCGTAGTGGATCGATACGAAGGGGAAGAACGTGCATTCGGAAGTCCGGGCTCTTGCCCCGAAATCACCCTCTTGGTTGTCAGTGCTGGTTTTGAGTGCTGTAATTATCTGACGGCAATTTCCTTTTCCCCGCTAATCCGTTCTCCATTTTACGATACACTTTTTTTTTTAAATGGATATTCTCATAATTCAACCAAATCATTACTCTTGGAGGGGTGCGCGACTTGTCGCATCGTGAAAAAATAAAAAAAAAATTGGGAAAATATGAGAAAATCGGAAGACTGAATCGAAAAATCTGAAAATCAATATCGCGTAAATTATATCAAAAACCTTTGAAGTTTTCGCTTTGACTCCGATAAGTCGATCTTTTATTACTTTTCCAAGTTTTCAAAAAACAAATTTAATAAAAAAATAAATCTAACTTGATTTACTTTATTCAAATCTTATAAAAAACTTCATTTTAAATAAATAAATCCGGAAATTCTCTGAGTGAGAGAATGATTTTTAGACGTCAAAAATTATCGAAATATTCGGCTTTCACAGATAAATTCTAAAAGCGATAAATTATTGCAGTAAGTTAAAGGAGTAGTTTATTTGGCACTAATCAAGGATATCATCGAGTCAATCAAAAAGAGGGTGAAAACAGAATGCAGAGAAGTCTCCACTTCAGGAATTGATCATTGAGAGGCGATATCTGCTGAGATGCAGAGGTTAATCTAAATTTCTTTAAGGGGACGGTTAAAAGAAAGCTTTTGACAGTTTTTGGGGCCACTGACTTTTGCATGATGTTTCGCAAAACGTAACAACTTTCACCCCATCCTGCAGCTTCCAATAAAGCTTCCTTTAAGGGGTGAAGCCAATTGGTTTATCGGTTCTCACAACCCTCATTTCTCACTAGAAAATCTTTAAAGTCTTTTGAAAACGATACGCATTTTTAAAAAAAGAAATCAATGGCTGAAATTTTCATCATTAATTTGAAATTAGTAAAGTAAAAAAATTTCTAGGTAATCAACTGCACCGCTACTTCAGGTGGTTGATTGGTAATTTAAAAAGCGAAAAAAAGAAAACTTGGGGGAAAGGTATCTCAGAGAAGCAGGCAGGAAACAAAGTTGAAAAAAATACAATGAGACATCTTTTGAAAAAATAAAAGTGGGAAAGGTAATACCTACTGGAGGCGGATTTAAAGCATTAGTAAGGGCTGTGACGCTTTTGATAAACTCAGAAAACACCTTTTCGGTTGCTTTAAAACAAAAACTATCTTTTCGGCACAACAAAGTCATAATATTTTTCATAAAAAATTTTTTTTACCAAACTCGATCCAAAAATTAATAAACGAAAACCTAAAGAAAGCACAAAATAAATTTCCCAAAAAGCGCTTTAATAATAAACAGTGCAAAAAATCATTTTCTGGTTCTTCAAAGACATGACGGACACCAATGCAACAGTAACAAATCCGCGATCGGGCAAAGGAAGAACGATTGACAGCCTGCCAAGTTTCTTTCATTTTATATTCGGAATAATTAATTCTGAATTAATTAATTATAATAACATAAATTTGGATTTATTAATACAATTGACAAGCATAATTAAGATTTTTAGGCTTTTTAAATTTAAAATAATTTGTAATGTTTGACAAACTTCATAAACACACTTTACTGAGTTAAACAATTTTTTATGAAGATAAGTTTTCTTGTTTAACTCGATCCGTGCCACTAAAAGTGATCGTTAAATCCGCGCTGACATTTATTAAAACAAGTTTATGAGTCTGCCAGGTTGTTATATTACACCGAGTTACTCAAGTATTGACTTGAGATTGTTTTAGTATTGTCTTTCGTATGTTCCACATATAAATGTCCTCTTTTTTTTTTTAAGTGGTCCTTTGAAACTCCGCGAGGTGCGGTTAAGCCCATAACGACTTTTTAATATACTTTTTTACCCGGTGAGGCAATAACGCATTTTTATTTTGAAAAGGTGGTCAACTAAATGTTGTGACTATGTGTCTAAAATGAATCGGAATTCAGAGTTCTTACTGCAAAAGCTTCCGAAAGGCTGTCGTGTGGATCTCCCTTATGTCCTCACTCTAATGTCTAATTAGTATAATTTTTAAACTGGATATTTCCACGCAATAAATATTTCGTTTAGAACCTTTGTTTTACCGAATCAGCATCAATTTTTAACCAAAAAATTGTTGGTTTTACTTGCTTACTTCAATAATAAAACATCTTCGTTTACAAGTTAATTGTCGAATTAAGATGAAAAAAATTTCCTTCCATTAAAAAAAAAAAACAATTTAGCCTTACCTTTCTAAATATTCTAAGGAGAGACTTATACTATCTTCTGGAGAGAATATGATCCTTTCTTCCAGGCCGCATTGTTCTGGCGTTGCGAAAGGAACTTTTTGCAAAAAAAAAAAAAAGAGAAAAAATGGTTAATGCAATGCATTAAGATGGTAAACTGGGAACAGGCCTTGACATAAAGGCCACGCGCCAAAAGTTAACATTGTCACCCCCTGTATGTGATTGCTTTTGGTGGAAGCATGTGACTTATATGACATGTGAGGTGGAAGCATTGTATGTGACAACACGAAACAGTTATCACTCGGCAAGGGCATTGGAATTTTTAAGAAAGTATTATCATTAAAGAATGAGTCATTTCGGATTTTAAAATTACAGGCCAATGGCATTTCACTTTTAAATAACTTTAAATGCACAGCGCCACGACTCGGATGGATTGGCCGCAGATACCGCAATTAAATTTACTAAAAGAACTTCAAGTAACACTCATTTTCCCTTGAGTTGTTTGAGCAGTGCTTCCGAGGTAACTAATTAATTACACTTTATAAGTTTTTAACAAAACGGTGGGGCGACCGGAAAACAAGCAAAGTTCAGTTTAAAAAAAAAACTCAAAAGGTTTTTCCCGATTGTAGTCTAAACATAAACTCAAAATCTTTACCTCTATCTAAGCCTTTTATTCTAATCACTCCTAATCATTGCTAATAGTAACCTTTTTTTATCTGTTTCGGAATGACAGTGATCATGTTGCTTATGATGCTTACATTGATTATCTTTTTCCGGGTAAGTTAGTAACCCTTCTAATACTTTTCATGACAGAATTTATTTTGGTACTTAACAATATTAAGGGAGGAAATAATATTTTTAAGTAGTGAAATTTAGTTTTGTTTTTTTCAAATTGCTTGACTGGGTGTGAATCCCAGTTCTTTACTTTGGGGAATACCGGACATAACACCCCAAGTAACATCCAAAATTCTAGAGTCAACTACCCCAGAAGCCTCGATCGATCTAAAAACCCTCCCATTTTATTATCAAAGTATTAAAACAATTATTCACTTACTTTGTTCTTGTCGTTTCGCGTAGAAATCTCTCCTCCTCTTCATTTCATCATGGTACAATCCGGGCACCACCTTATAGACCACATCTTGGAGAGCCTTGTCCAATCTTAGGTTCAGATACGGTTTCGTTTTGTGGATCTGAACTTCGCATATGGGACAAAAACTGTTTTTCTCCAAATATTTGATGATGCAGCTTCTACAAACTGTAAAGAGAACCGCAAAAAAAAAGATTTTAATGGATGAAGATAAATTTCTCCGGGACAAGTTGAGAAATTTATTGAAGACTGTGAAAGATAAGTGGAGGGAAAACAAGCACAGTTGTGTTGATGTGATCAGTTTAATAAGTTCAATATAAACCCCTATATGCGTCCCCGTCTCGTGAGAGGGAGCCGATGCATCAAAAGCAGGTAAATCTCAGACCTATTTTTTCTTTGTTCATGAAACACCTTCCCTCGACAAAATTATAATTTCTCTTTTTTGTTTTCATGGAAATAGGTATTTGGCATAAATCTTTATTATCTATTATTCTTTTTTGATTTTTTATTCGGGTGTTTTTCACAGTTTCGTAAATGTTTTAAAAAAATAAAGCCCTCATTATACAGTTAATTTTTTAAAACATTAACTCTTTATAAAGAATATAAACCCAGTCAAATCAAGCCTTTCTATACTTTCTTCAGGAGACAGTTGAAAAACAAAGAGAAAAATTACAATTTCCCAAAATGCGATAACAGAATCGATTGTTAACCGCTGACAATAAGAAAATGATAAACAAAAACACTATCACTAATTTAATTAATTAAAAACCGAAAAATAAAATGAAGTTATAATGATCAAATCATCAATAGAATCGAAACACCTTTCTCCTCATCACAGACTTTCGAGGTCACTGTGATTTGCAGTACCTTAAAACTATTTTCTGTTCTATTATTACTACTGAAAAATAACTTATTATCGATTTGGGAACCATCACAGTCGCCATAGTGTTTTCATAAAAATGCATTGAAATCATACAATAGACGCCCCGAAAGATGAGGAGATGAATGAGTTCGACCCGGTCATTCGGGAAAAAGATAAATTGGGAAAATAAATGATTTTCAAAAGAGCGACAAGAACTAAAGAGATTAGTGCGCAGGCAAAACGGGGAAAAAAATGAAAAGCAAATCCGTTGGTATCACTTTGTTTGTTCAGCAATTCAACACTCAAACATTCTTTCTTTTCGCTACGGTTTAACCTGATCATATTCTCCCTCATATTTTGGGTAACTGATTTGCAAATGGCAAGCCAAACAGAGGGGTTTGTAATATTAGGACCATGGGGAAAAAGAGTAGCCCTTCTCTTTGGGGAAACTTCCGTAAAAACTCGCAAAGATACGCAGCGGAAAATCGGGTCCACGACAAAGTATGTTTATTTGGTCTCATGGAAAGAGAAAAATACTCACAGGAATGTAAACATTCTGCGATCGTTGTGGCGTCGACATAATATCCGCGACACAGTCGACAAACCAAATGCCTATTGACTTCGCGAAGCTTTATCTTAACATGCTTCTGAGTAGCCATTTTTCTCAAATGAAAAAAAATTTTCATGGAGTTAACGGAACGTCACGGAGAACCTCATCCTTTTTGGGGGGTTGCGTCCAACCTGAAAGAAAAAAAAAATAGAGTCATAACGAGCAGTCATATCTTTCGACCAATAAATGAAACATCGAAACCAAAAACAATTATCATTTAAGCCCCGAAAAGAGAATAGTACAAATGTACTGAGTGAAAAAAAAAATTAACAGAGCCACATCTGGCGAACGGAGAAGTATAAAAAGAATGCGGTTCACTGTATTTTACTAATCGGGGAACCAGTCTTGTAAGCGTAATTCCGAACAACAATGGACACATACAAAGAATATCTCGTGTCGTGTTCCCTTCAATATCGGCGGCGCGTTACTTGAAGTTTGCCAATATCGAAGTTAAGATTCTCCCGAAACCGTTTCTCATGCTGCCTTGTTCTTCGGATCTCCTTATTCCCATTCAAATTTTAAAAAAGCGTTATTTTACATTTACAGCTGGCGCCGCAAGCGGGAAGGGGCGCAATCCCCAGTCTGTGCCGCGGGTCAAAGTCTGATATGAAACTCAAATCTAATATTCTTTCATGTTGTCGCCTGCATTATATTCGCTTTACCCACCCAAATAAATCTTTTTGCATTATATAAAGATATATTTATTGTAACGCCGATTTCGGTGAAATCCTAACCTCAACTCTCTATGGTTCGAATAACCGGAGTATATATATACTTTAACGGCAAACAGAAGCCGCCATTCAACTTCCCGCGGAAGTTAAAGTGCTTCTGATATTTAGAAAGACCAATGAATCATCGAATTATGTGTCCAAGTTCTTGCGTGCATTTATTTTCGATTACCATTAGTCTCTTGGTATATTGGTTCGGTGTTAATATCACTTGTTTTTTCCTTGTTTGTACAAGTCCATCAAAATAATTTTGATGGGGTTCGAAAACCTCTTCCGAACCGGAAACAACTGTTGTGTTTTTTTTTTCACTAATTTTTTACCTTATTTAGAAAATTAACCCATCTGAAGGAGGCAATAACGGTTGAAGTCACCCTCAAACAATGTCAACATTACTCAAACCACCTTTCCTTCGAAATCCCAATTTGATATTTTTTCTGTGGTTCCCACAAAATTTTGTCCCTTTTCTATTCTCCGTATATAAACTTTTACATTTGCTTATCTTTTAAATTTGTTTTTATTTTTCAAACAATATCATTACTCATCCTATGTATTTTGCCTTTTATTATCAACGAATGTATCAGTCGAAGAAATTAATTTATCGGTGTTTTAATCGTAGGTGTTAATAAATCCATAAAAGTTATATCTCGAAGAGAATAAAAAACTGACCATGTTATTAAAATAATGGCAACGAGCAATGAAATCTAACCTCAAAGCTTATTAAAAAGCTGTCAAATGCTCTTATGAAATTTAACGGCTTCCGTTTAAGAGTTACTAATTGAAACAATCCCGATAAATAAGTTCTGCATCGAAAAAAAATCAAACAAAGTTGGACGAAAGGAACAACAGAACTTCATTGAGCAGGCTTGCCAACAATATTTTTTCGCATAAAAAAGAAATAAAAAAATTACCGGTTGTTTTATATAATCCAGAAAGCATGCGTTCGGTTATCGTAATCCAATTCGGTTCTTTTTTTTAAAATTTTCACAAAAAAAACCCGAAAAAGAAAATTAAAAAACTAAAATAAATTTAGATTTAAACACACGCCACAATACATAACGCTTCCACTCTCCGAAATACGACAAAACTGTTCGAAATTTTTTCTTGGCAGAGACCTTCCAAAAGACCCCAATTTAAAAAACTGTAAATTGACTACTGGTTTTGTAAGTACCCGCAACGAACGCAATCATTTTACGATTTCTCAATACCGTTTCAAACGAAATTTAAGATAATGGCGTTTTTTACGGAGCAAAGTTGTTTTCAAATGAACATTATCATTCTTCTTTGAGTAAGTTGTAATGGGTTTAGGATTAATTTAAAAAGACTCTTTCCTGATATCGGTAGTGTGTACAATTAGTTTTCTTTATAGTTTTATTCAAAGTCCCCTACCTCAAACTATCCCCTATAAAATGTAAATTTTACAACTTTATTTGAACGCGGCGGAGGCCTATTAATTGCAACAACATTCATCTTTTTATTTTACTTTTTCATTACAAAACGGAAGCTGGTTGACTCTTTCAAAAGCTTCTTATCGACATTAAACTTAATCTAAGCAATTTTTTATTCTTCTTAGGTTAGGTCAAGTACTTCTATGAATTCTATAAATAGGTATCCCAAAACTATAGCGTTAAGTTTTTTATTTATCTCAGGCTTTGAAAATTAGAGTTATTTTTAGAGAGCTTGGATAAATTCGATTTTTCATCTTTTTTAAAAAGATTTTCTCCATTTTATTATTTTCTCAATTGATTATTTTTGAATCCAATTTCCCATTAATTAAAAAGGAGGCCAAGACAACAATAAAAAATAGCCTTTTTAGTACCACTTGTCAAGCTTTCAAAGCGAAAGCCCATAATTTAGTTACTTTTGTATTTAAAGCTCTTCAGCCATTGTCTTTTCAATCGAAAAAGTTTGGGGAAAAATTTCAAGGGAAAAATAAGCGGGAAACCCCACCGAAATTCTCGAAGGAATTACAATGCAGATAAAGTTAATAAACATATAAGGGTGCATCTATTACGAATCGGATGTGAAATCAGGGTTTATATTTTAATGTCTTAATTAATTGAAGTTATTAGACAGAGGATGAGTTAGCCGACTTTCGTCCCGAAATTTCTTATTTTCCCTAAACCCTATTCAAGAAGTTGAACCACAGAAATAAAGTATAAGATTTTGTTAAAATTCGTAGTAAATAAAAATCAGTCATTATTGAAAAAATAATTGACCTAATAGATTTGTTTGTTACTACAGATCATCCTGGAAAACAATTACAATAAAATTTTTAAGAGTTTCGGAGGGTCACTTGAAAATCAGAAATAAAAAATGAAAGGTAAGAAATATTAAATATTTGCACTCTTTCGCAGGAGTTGATCTCCTTGGCACGCTCGAAAATATTCTTCTGACTTAGTTTAATCAACACCGGATCAAACAATTCTGAGCCGTGAACATAAAGAATAAAGTCTGTACGAGTATTTGCGAGTTTAATTTCTCATAAAGTTAAAACTCAGACGTAAGGCCTCTATTTTTAAATTTCATAATAAAATTTTGCCTGCGGAGCGAAAGGCAGCCAGTGGTAATCTAAAAGCTCCTTTATTAACTTAACATGTCATGAAGAAATTAAGCAAACATTGATAGTATTAGAAAATGGAGACTTAAATCCAAATTAAGAGAACTTTGTTATTTCTTTCCATAATATTTTAAGTAATTTAAATTTATAAACTGAGGTTAACCGACAATTTCATCGCTCGAAAAGTGTTTATTAAATTTCAGTATTTTTTGTCGAGAATCTTTATCTCCTCATTTAGACTGTAAGTTCCATATTTTAAAGATGAAAAATATATACCTGAAAATTGTCCACTCCAGCTACACATAATCCTCATAACTGAGTTATGAATTATGCGGTTTATGGAGATTTCTCATTAAACGAAAGTAAAAAAAATTGTTGTAATATTATTAGTTTATACAGTCGTTCGCAGCGGGGGATCTTTCCAGATGGAGAACCTTGATTGTCGCTCAAAAAAAAAGAGAGATATAAAATGAGATTCTGCGAATAAAGCTTTTACCCTCAATAGATGAAAGTGTATTGAAAAAGGACAACTATTCTGGAAAAGGGTTTGTAAAACTAATTATTCCAAACGATAATATGGTCTCCTTATTATGGTCATTCTAATAATTTTTCAGTATGGTTGTGATTTGTCGAGAAAAAGTTTACTTAGAAAATATAGCTTTGAAAGTGCCTTTGAAATAATTTTAAATTAAAATATTATGTTTATGTTAATTAAGCTGATTTCTTTTAAAAGAATTGATGGCAATTGTTATATTACGTTCAAATAGTTTTATTTTCAGTTAAAAGTTAAAGGAAATATAAAATTTTGAGAAAGAACCTGGAAAAAGTAGAAAGTAAACTTTTATGATAAATTGTTACGAATTTTTCTAAAGTTAAAATTTTTGTTGTTTTAGGTTTCAATGATTTTCAGCTGTTCAAAGAGAAATGCGCCGAATAGAAATTTAACCGAATAACCGATTACCGAATATTTTTTGGTACATTATTTCATTATTTTTTTCATTTAATATGAAGAAAAACTCATCAGACCCTTTGCCGAAGAGGGCCGACATCTTTCTGCTTCTATATTAATTAATTATAAATTGTATAATATGTACTGTATGTTTATTTTCAGTTATCTCTGTTATGTTTTTATTATGTCATTCCCCGTCTATATATCTCTGTTAAGGCGTCAATTTGCTATCTGTTCATCAAACTTTGATTTAAGGTTAAAAAATAAATGTTGACTACACTACCCATAGTTTAAGAAATAAATATGTTGATTTAAAGTTTCAAAAAAATGTTAATTTGAAGTTTAATTACTTTATTTTCTTGGCTTTATCAACACGTTTTTCACAGAATTTCTTTGATTTATATTGGAAAGTTTGTCTTCTAGTTTTGAACTCTTTCGTGGAGGCAAAAAATATGAAAACTCAAAGGGAATATTTCGCACATCACTAATAATAACGGATGTCCAATTTTAAAAAGTTTCTCTGCTTTTTAACCTCATTGAGAAATTGACTTTTGAAAGTAAAAAAGAATTCGCACTATGCTAATTTTTCTTCTTTTGTGCCTGTCAACATCAAGGTTACCGCGAGCAACCATTTTTTATTCTTTTTCAGGGAGGAGTAATTTTAGAGCGAACAAACTATCTAAACAAAATGGTTTGTTTTTATATTCTTTTCAACGTATTTTGACCTGAAGCCCATTCTTACTTTTAACTTTTAAAAAATATAATTAAAAAATTAAAAGAATTTTTTACATCTTCAAAGTCAGCAAATGGTATTCGGTATTAATTTTTAGAATACATTTGAAATTAACTGATCGCTAAGTGGTTATCTCTAACAAAATTAATTAAGAGCTCTAAAAATATTAAAATTTTAAATTCGCCGATTCATGTGCAGTTAGTTTCTCCTGATATTTTCGTTTTCACCAAAAATTAAAAAAAAAAAGTAAGACAAAATTGAAATATGAGCTGCATAGATAAAAAGAAAATGAATTCGGCCACACCTACAATTGCAGCAATGAACGCAGAGCTTTAAAATGTCGTCAAGCCCAACATTATTATGTAATGTCGCTACCGTAAAAATTCTATTGATGTTTTTATTTCTCTTACTGTCAAAAGGGGATATTCAAAATTACCTTTCTAAGGGTTACAAATAGTCAAAAGAATCTCATAACCAAAACTCGGCAACTTCATAATAACGAAATTGATTCCAGGTGTTCGCCCCGCATTAAAGGCGAACATAGGCCCTTCGAGTGCGAGACTCGACGAAGCAGTTTTAAAAATAAAAGAGGAAAATGTACAGCCACTAATATGGCAACGTTTCCTCCTTACAAAATAATCTAACTTCATGGAAGGTACACCTAAAATAGAAAATCGGGGCTCTCAGTTCGGATAATGCAACTCGGTCACTCTTTTTACGATTCCGTGTGCTAAGTGGCCCTTTATAAGCGGCGCGGCAACACCGCTTCCTCACTTCCAATTTATTATTTTCCCAAAGTCACTGAAAAAATATTAAATGATTAAGCGTAAACGCTTAAAGCTTAGAATCAGTTACTCATTTTAATTTGCGACGTCTCTTTATTAGAAATTTGTGCTCAAATATATAATGACGGGAATCGTTTGAAAAGTCATCAACTGACGAAGGGTAAACATAAGGTTAAATCTTTTTTTAGATGTGTTTTCTGATTAACATTGGTGGTTTTCAGGCGGAGATTTTTTTAGACTTTATCGCAATGTGGCTGAATTTTTTCCAATTTTACAAGAGTAAAATCAAAAATTTTGAGACGGTATAAATTCCACCTTTTTGGCACTTATACTGCAAATAATGTAATGTTGATATGGATTTTTATAATGAAATAAAATTTTTAAATTTACTTATGTTTTCATATACTTTATTCGTTTATATGATTAATTATTATTTTTATACAATAATTATTTAACAGGAATTATTAAAGTTTTTGAGTAGAATATTTCCTTAACCTAGTTGAAATCATCTGAGGCTTTCCAGTATAAATTCTTTAAGTAAGGAATCTGTTATACTAAAAGAAAAAAGGATTCAATGAAGCTATTTTTATATGACTATGTTCCAACTGCTCAACAGCCTGACTGAGCCAAAGCAATGATTTTCAAAAAGTTTAATTATCGGAGCCCCCAATGGAATGAAACTGTCACAGTTCATAAAAAAATGATTAGTTTTATTATAAGTGAATGCATCATAGTTTCAACTCCGTCGTTGCTTTACTCAGTCTCCGAAATGAGGATCGTAACACTTTGGAAGGCAGTGAAAAACGAAAAAAGCATAAATGAATAGTTTATAATGAGCATTTATTTCTTTTTTCCAGTAAGGAGGGAGCGACGTCAAAGCGCAAATGTCTCATTATCTTTGCCTGGTGCGTAGCTTGGCCGTATTTTTTTGGTGGCTTGGCAACACCGCACACATTACTTTGTGGTCTCGGTTTATGAATTTCCAATTCATGATTGCCTTCAGTTGTGTGATTCCGTAACTCCAAACGGGGAATGGGAGTGTTTCTCTTGGCTTATATTTTCGAAATTAAGGCTTCTCCCATCATGAACACTATGCTTTTTTCTATTATTCTCCGCCTCTTCTGCCGCCTTAATGGGAATTACTTTGAGAAGGGTAGTTTATAATATGCGAAGATGCCACCAGAAAAGGTTTATATCGTGACCGCAGCCGCATATTTAAACATTAATTACCCACTCTTAATTTGGCCAAAATTTAATAAAAATGAAAAACGCGTTACATATAAACACATGCAGTCCATTTTATAGGGGACAAAAATGAAAGGGTTCGGAGAAGTTTAATAAAAAATTCCACTATCTGTCAAATACTGATGCCAACAGAAACGAATTAAATTCTTCAATGGGGAAATAAACCACAGCATCTGCAAGAGATTTTAAAGTATTCAATGAAAATAATAATTAAATAAAAAATTGTAAAAATCAAAAGAAAAATGTTTCTAAAATTTTTGAGCTTTAAAAATGGAGAAAATGGAGGAAAAAGATTTGAAAACATATCATTGCAGTCCATATTTAAGCCTATTCGGTCAGTCTGATTTATATTTTTATTAACAGACGTTTTATTATTAACAAAACAAACGCGAAAGAACGAGAGATGAAGTATAGAAAAGGAAAAAATGAAAAATTTAGTCATTGAAGTTAATAGATGAAAGATGACAATAGTGAGAAAAAAGCTCGATAAGTACAGAAGATTTGTCTCATTAATACCGTACATTACGTACAATTGCAATATAATAAAATTACAAATATTACCATACATATAATTAATCAAATGATTAATCATTTTGGAATAAGTCATTAATTTTCAAAGTATAACTTGAAGTTTTTGATTACGTACGTACTTTGTGCTAAAAATTTTTACAAAATCGTATCCGATAAGTTAGTGGAAAGTTTCCGTGTTAAGAAAACTCTCCATGGGAGTTTCTGGTATATTTCATGTTGTTTTGACGTCATAATAAACTTCCAGTCCTACCATCAAAAGAAAGGTTTGTTACTCTGAAACAAACCCCTTATCGTCAACCCCTAAAAAGATCACCTTCGTTTCCGATGCTTAGAATTTTGTTTGAACGATTTATAAGGATCAGATAAAAGATCACAGCCTTTGAAGAATTTTCTCCTTTTTCGTTTTCCATTCTGTATGATCTTTCAAGATGAGAAAAATAAAAGTAGTAAATAAAATATAAGTTTTTATTTCAGATCAAAGAAGTCGTGTATTAAATGATAAATGAAATTTTATAAATACTTTCGTAAATGAACCAAAAATTCTCCCCATAATTTTCTAAAAAATGCTGAATTGATATGCGCAGGTAATGTTTTATTATCAAAACTGAGTGCTTTTTTCAAGGAATTTTTTGAGGAAAAGGAGTTTTTTTAATTTTTCAGTTATCCTATAAAAGGAGTAATATTTATTGATATTTTCCTTCAAATAATAAGTTTAGATAATTCATTTGGACTTTTTTAATTGAGTTTTATTTTAGCATAACTTCTAATTAAAGAGGTAAACTTTTAAAGGATACACAAACAGACAATTTGACTATCGCATGAAAATTCAAAATAAGCACAGATAAATATTTAAAATTCAAGTTATTTAAAATAATAATAATTTCAAAAGCCCGAAATGCAAATGTTCGCTAAAATTATTCCCTTATGTAATAAATTCCTAAGAAATTAAGCCTAACATTTTTAGGCACTTAATGAAAGGTCAGTTTTGGAAGAGAATTTGTGTCAAATGTCAAAAGAATCTCAAATTTATATTTTATTTTCAAATAAAAAAATTTATCTAATTTAGAAAAGTCTACCGGGATTATTTCCCTTCAGTAAAAAATAACACCGTAAAAGAGAAAAAATGGAAAGTTTATTGACGAAGGTCTGTATACAGGGAAATAATTATTGGAAGTGGGTGAGACTCTGCTAAGGGAAAAGTTAGGGGTTGTATATAGGAGGGTTGATCCGAGTTTTCCATTCTTTTCGTGAGTTTAGTGTCTGTATTTTCAGTTCACACTTTCTTTATTTAATAAAAAATGCCTTCAAAATTGCAAGTTTTCAGTTTCGCTTTTACTGTTTCTCCCAAGCGTGATCTTATAATTTGTTCGTCAAAAGTAAAACGTTTCTTTTTTTAGGCAGATTTCAGGACTGAATCCATTCCCTACTTTTCGCTCATTTAAAGAATTTGGTGTATTTGCAATAGATACGTACGCCTGCATCCCCCTTAGTGCACATGTCTTAAACAGAAAGAAAATAATGCTTCTTTTTTATCTCCTTAGAGACTTGGCAGGCGGGGTGATATGGCATTGATGTGGCATCGGGGAGGAGTTAGATGAAGTCATTGCTGGAAGGCGACACCCTGGGGTTACTAATAGAAATGAATGCCTGGCTACATTGGAACGATACCCACTACTCCAGGGGTTCGTCTCAAGTCAATCCCACTTAATTTTAACTGAACGGGGGTGGTTAAAAATGTTTGCCTTGGATAAACAAAAAAAAGTATTTTCTTTTAAAGGAAGGAATACTTCGGAGTTAGTCAGAATTTCTCTTTCAGATTTTATACAGCCGTAGTTGTTACCTTTTGGGAAAAATCTGGCAGAAAAATGCAAGAAGCCTAATCGATTGACTTTGTTAATTATAATTTGAAGTCATTTAGGATAATAAATGAAAAAGACTAAAGATTTCTTGAATTATGTTTCAGAAAGCAATGGCTGAAATTGTTTGCAAAAAGAGAAATTAGTTTGGTAAAAAAATTAAGAATCAAGGACAAAAAAACATTGAAAAACAAAAATAAAAAATCAAACGAAATAATATCTTAAAAAAAGGCTGATTGTGAAGGGCGTGAAAACACATTTGGCAACTCTGCATTCGTTTGTTCCCAATTAAGCCATACAAATTTAGACTATTCTAAAAGCACCGAATGCATGAGTTTGACTGAATAGGAAATTGAAAACATAAGAGCTCGATATAAATAGAAACTTAACAAAGGAGGTAACCCTTTCAGCGTTGCATATCGGGAAAAGTCAAGAAAGAAATGGTGAAAAGTTTTGGGCAAAATGGCGAGTTTGCCTGTCAAGGTAAACGGCCTGATTTCCAAGCAGAAACGACCTTCGAGGTACATAAAACAACATTGGCATCGATAATTATCAGCGGTTTGTGCCTGTCACGGCGACAGCCACTTCGCTAATAATACGATAATCAGTCTTCGGTCAAACATTGTGCAACACTTGTCGATGTGACTGCAGTTGCGAAAGATAACTTTTTTAATTAGCCCAGATTAGATTTAAATCTGATCGAAATCTCGAATCCAACCGACGGAGAAAAGGAAATTTTCAACTTTTCCTTTCTCTCCCTTTTCTAATTTTCCATTTCAGGCTTTACAATGTAAAGGGTGTTATTTTTTTTTAAATTGATTCAAAATTAGATTTATAGATACAGCGTACTTTATTTAAAGTTTAAATTAGCGCTTATTTTTTATTAATTAAAATAAACTTTAATTTAATTTAACTATTAAGAGAAGATTAAAGGTTATTCGGAATTGACCCGAAAAATGGCGGAGGGTTAAATTAATAATACAGGAAAGAACTTAATTTTAAAAACTTTATCTTTTTTTCTTCCTCTATTTTTAATGATTCAGCTAAATTACATTTTGTGATTAGTTTCTTCAGTTTAATTATTTCTAATTTTCATCAATTTTATCAAATAAGATAATTCCGTTTGAGTTGATTACGAGCTGAATTTTTTTAAAACTTCGATGAGCTTTTTTAAATATAATAATATAATATATTACTCTATTTTGGCCACATTAGGTATCAGAGATGATGGCTACAGTTCAATTTTACAAAATGAGGGGCCCATCAGTAGTCGTCAACTATACTTAAAAAAAAAAAATGACTATAACGTATAAAGTTTTCAAATTGTGTGAGACCTTAAATCTCGGTAAGTATAAATAAATCAAAATTTAATAAATAAAATAAATAACATATATACCACGAGGTTAAAGGGTTAAAATGGTAAACACGGTAAAATATTAATGTTAGTATAATAAAATTAGTATAGTTTTATATAGGTAAAATATAAAATAATTATATTTATAGAATGTTAGTTCCTTTTTTAAATATTTTTAACAGAAATTTCAGATCAATTCTCTCAGCAGAAGAGAAGAATAGGATGAGATAAAGCCTTAGTGAAGCTTTTAAGAGCTTTATAGCCAATGCTTTATGGATTCCGCTAAAACTGAGTCACTAATTACTCAAAAACAAAAACGCTAAAATTATTTTTCTAACCGCATCGGGATTTACAAGAATTTCAATTTCAATATTTTCCAAATACTTTACTTTACTTTACTTTTCTTTTCCAAATATTTTTCTTAAATAACAAAGATAATAAATAAATTAATAACGTGATTTTCATTTAGTCCCTTCCGTATAAAATTTTAAAGTCTAGTTTTCTTATTTTGCAAGAATACTACTTAAAACTTCACCTTTTAGAAATTTTCTCGCTAACAAAATCATCTCTTGAGAGCGCAGCGAGTTTCAAATTTTAGAAGAATCATTTCCGCATAAACGAAACATAGGAACAAAAGAAAGGTAACATTTTAGTTTTTAATTCTCGGATCCACCACCCAAGCGTTCACGACAAACTCCACTCGTGAAAACAGGAGAAATAAAATTTAACGAAATCTGGAAAACCGGTGGGCAAATAATGACAAAAAAATATGTTTAATTACGTACAAAATATGTGCAACAAATTGGCATAAATTTAATTAGGGTAAAAAATTCCGGCTTCGAAATAAAAATTACCCGTTTTTCCCGAGAGCTCTGAGTTCACACTAAATGGTTTAGTGTAAATTATCTCGTAAGCGTTTAGGATTTTTGCCAAATTTGGGCCAATTTATTTCGCATTTAGTAGGTTTTGCCCCCAAAATATGATACGTCTGTCGAAGTCATTAAAAATGCACCATAGATTCATAAAAATTATAAACTTTTTTTAGAAAAATCTACCAGTCTTCAGATCAATTTTTTTCTTCATCATTAAAGATCGGTTTAACTCGTATGCAGAATTTCATTTAAATATTATTAAAATATTTACGAGAAACCTTTTTTAAATATTTAAGAGTGGAACATAATTTTTCGGCCAACTCTCCGAACCTAATCAATAAACTACAGCAAAATATCGATTGGTGAAAAATGGACGAAACATAAAGTCAAAGTCCGTTAGAAGCAAAATGTTGACAAATGAGCGGTTTGGAATTTGGGGAAAAGCAAAACCCCCCATTTGAAAGGTTATTTGATAAGAATAAAAAATGATTTGGGAAGGTAAAGCGTTAAAGACACCATCTCTCAAAGCAAAGAGTGAGTATCAGGAGTTAATGAAGAGAAAAGGTTTCTCGGCGATGGGCGGAGCGACGTGTGAGGGGTTGGCTCTGAGTTCCGCTTTTACGATTTACGAGTTTGCGATTGGTTGATACTTCCATAAGCGAAACATGATTTTCTTTCCTTGCTCCCGTCCGACGTAGAATCGAGGATGTCAGAGGAAAAAGTTAATAATTTTGTAAGGCGTTTCGGAATTATTTTTATCGTTTGCGTTAAATAACTAAACTGAGTTAGAGATTTATGTTTAAATGATTTTATGTCTGTCTTAAATTTTAGAATAAAACTTTTCTTTTTGATTAACTCAGTAAAGTGAGTCTTTAATCTTTTATAAAAGACTCAAAACTCTTCGGTCGTTTCGTCAGCTTTGAAAGCGGACTAAACGTATTATCTTTTAACATTTTGAGCGCTTCCCAAAGACAATATACAACAGATATAAAATTCCTATTATTATCAATCCTTTTTATTTCCATTAACTAATCGGAACTCCAAATTGAATTGCCTTTTTTATTGTTCAGAGGTAAATCTTCTGTCGCAGGGGCGTAGTTCTGTCCCAAATTAATTTTTTCCCGATAGAAAACCCTTTCTTTCTTATAAATAAGAACATATTTATTTACGCAAAAAACACTATAGTGTTTCCATATACTTCTTTCAATTAATTATGAGTCAGCGCACTCTACAGAATTTCGAATTCAAATTGTGATTGATTAAAGTTAAACTCAAATTTATGAATTCATTTTTTATCTATTTTGGTTTATAAAAAAATATTTGGTTTATAAAAAAGTTAACTTTTTTTCATTTTCAATATATATTTCTTCGAATTCTTTCAAAATATAAGTTTTATATTTCAGTTTCATTAATAACTGAAAAATAATCAGTGTGATTATAGGCTTTATATTAAGTGTTTATTCAAAATTAAAATAAACCCAACTATTCATTAATCAAATTCAGATTGTGTTGCAACTTTTTTCTGAAATTATTAAAATTTTATGCAGAGAATCCAAACCTTTTAGGACTCCATAAATCATTATAATATTCTCAATCCATAGGGAATATTATTATCCATCATTAATGTAAACCTTTGTTTACAAGTTAAGGGAACAAAGGAAATAAAAATTATATTAAATCATCATTTTATTCATTTGATAATTCCAATTTCGGATGCAAATCTTTTTAACCGTCTTTTACTTATACACATGATTTTAGAATACGAAAGTAACAAAGAAACATAAACAAAAAACTGTTTCCGGAAAAATCAGAAGCTGCCGTATTGATTTCTCAACCCTTGCATAGCAACCCTTAGCAACAGAGCCGAAGGAACACTTCTCTCCCTTTCCATTCACTCGACTTCAAATTAAAAATATTTTATCTTAAAAAAGGTTGCAAATCAAAACCGAAGATGGCTTTTATTAATTTTTTTATACCTTTTATTTTGATGCTGAAGGAGTGAATTTTTTAATGAATTTATATTTTTCTTATTTTGATTAATAACCTATTTTAAATTGCATTAGAGACATTTCTGAGTATAATAAAAAATATTAAATCAACTGCATTCTGACCCGCATCCGTACTGTTTATCCCAAGACGAATAAATGTCCAAATCTTTTTCAGAAACACTTGATTTAATTCTACACAAAGCTGATTCGAAGTCTTTTATGGTGACTGCCCTTACCTGTAATTAAAAAGCTCTCATTAACTGTCATTTTTTAAGTGGTTTATCCGTCACTTTCGAGGGTTACACCAATTTCGGAACTAAAAGGAAGATATTATAGATTATTTCATTATTGAATAGACATGATTTTCTATTCTTCATCAATAGATAATGATTTTTTGAATTAAATTTACGTGAAATTAATTCTCCAAACTGTTTTACACTAATTATTTGCTTCATTTACTCCCCTCAATTCATTAATAGGTTTAAAATACTATTGCTGCTACTAATATATGACTACATGGATATACATTAATTTTAGTGTAACTGTAATAGTATATATGTTTTGTGATTTATATAATATATGTCTAATACTTACATCTTCAGGGTTTATACTCTGAATCATGTTTGGTGCGATGGATCTTATTGGACCTAAGGAGGCTTCTTGACAAAGATTTTTCACATCGGCCCCAGAGTAACCTTTCGTCATTTTTGCCACATTTCTTATTTCGGATTCCGTGAGACAATGTCGCTCCGTGGAAATTAGGTTTTGAATTATTTGTTTACGTGCCTGGTTGAAAATTTAAAAATTTTTAAAATTAAATTCAAACATTTGCAATTTAACAAAAAGTTAAGTTGTCCTTCATGATCTATTAAAAATTATGATATATATCTCTTAAAAAATTTTTTAAATTGCAAATGAATTTTAAATATAATAATCTTAATAATTATTTGACTCTTTGTAATAACCTATTTTTTGAACTGTATGTTTCATTACAAAAAAATGATGATTTGTAAGAACTTTGTCATAAATATCTGTGAACTTTACTCTAAAAGATACAAAGTATTCTCCTCAATTAAGAATTAATGGCGGAGTATGAAAAAACTATCAGAAATACTGAAGTTTGCAGAAAAATATTTTCAACTACATTTAGAATTGTATTATCTGACAAAATTTACTTCTTCATCTGGCAAAGGAATGTATAACCGCTTTACTAATCTGCGTCTTGCAGCCTCATCCAACTCCTGAGGTCGGTTAGTGGCTCCAATTATTAGAATCCTATCCTCATCTCCTGTACCTGCTCCATCCTAAGATAAATAATGTAAAAATATTTTTCTTAAATCCTCATTTCAATTATATCTGACACAATGATAATAAATTATTATGCAAAACAAATAGACAAAAATGTGTTATCATAGAAACACTTAAGTCTTGAAATATAAATAATTTTGTTAAATGAAAATTAAGATAATTATTTACCAGTTGAACAAGAAACTCAGTTTTAATTCTTCTTGAACATTCATGATCAGAATCACTTCTCTGAGTTAACAGGGAATCTATTTCATCAATGAAAATAACAGATGGCTGATAAACTTTGGCAACTGCAAATAGTGTTCGAACCATTTTTTCACCATCTCCTACCCATTTTGAGGTGAGGGAAGAGGCAGAAATACTAAAAAATGTGGAATTAGATTGTGAGGCAATGCATTTGCCAATTAATGTTTTTCCAGTTCCAGGTGGTCCAAATAATAATATTCCTTTTGGTGGTCTTCTCAGTCCGGTGAAAATATCAGGGCGAAGCATTGGCCAAACAACTATTTCCTTTAATTAAAAAAAGAGCACAAATTGTGATAAATGTCAATCTATAGAATAATATGCATAAATAAATGCAAACCTGTATTGTATTTTTGGCCAGGTTTAAACCAGCAATATCATCCCATGTTATCTTGGAGCCTGAATCCATTATTTCACTTTTGATTAATTCAACCATTGCTGGATCGATATTTTTCAGCTTTTCATCAAATGGCTTCTCAATATCCATTTTATTACTTCAAATGAAATTTAAAAAAATTAGGGGATTAATTAGAACAAAAATGACAATCATTTTGTTTCAAACAAAAAAGTTGATACATACTGATTTTCCACACTTTCATTATTTCTTAAAGGCGGCTGAAATTTACTAAAAACTCCACCTTTTCTAGCCCCAAGAGTTTTCTTAACTTGGCCTTGACCATATTTTTCATTTGGATTGTTATTTTTCCCAAATTTTTTAGAATTCTGAATTTCCAGTTCATTTCTTGCAGTTCGGAAACATGACTCTATATTTTTTGATATCTCTTTATTACACTGAATATTATTTTCCAAATTTCCATTACTTTCCAATGGTACATCTCTCTTATATATTTTAACATTGCTAACTGACTGTACTTTACTCATTTCTGATTCTTTTACTTCTTTATATTGCAAAAAAGATTGCTTCAGAACTTTTGAACTGTCTAATGGCATAACATCATTTGTGCAATTGAGTCCATTTGAACAAGAAAGAGGTTCAAAATGAGTTTTTAAATTTAAGGAACTTAACTCAGACTTCCAGTTGTGCCTTTCATCTAAAAATAGTACAATTAATTAATTTTAAAATACTGAAGTTGCTCAAAGCTTTTGTCTATTGATTTAGTCTTGCACCTGAACATTTATTTAAAAAAATGAAAACTATAATTTTTAGAATAATATTTTATAAAAACTTTGTGAGAAATTATAAAATCTTAAATAGTGAAATATAGAGAGAAAAATAGGAAGGCTAATCATTGAAAGCAAAATTTAACAGACTAATGAAACTTATTAAAATATTTATTTGTTACAATACAACCCTTGGAAACACTTACCATTTTGAAAGTTGGATAATATTGAAAAAACATATTCTACATAATTGTTGACTTTTTCGGAATCTTTATTGTCAATTACTTCTGCGTAAGTGTCTAAATCTTCATTAACTATGAATTCCATAGTCTGAGGACAATTTTTCCTGTAATGGGAGTTTATGAAAACATATTAATGGTCAGGTTACTAATCAAATTTAATGATTATAAATTTGCTAAGTACATTTTTAGAAGGCCATAGTAATTAAGAAGTAAAATTTTTCTTTTCACTCCAGCAATGGAAAAGCAATCGATATTGTCTTCTTCAGATTTTAAGGATTTAAATGCATTCAAAAAACTGTCATCAGTCATTTTTTCAGTTAAATTTTTTCCCGCCAATTTTTTCTTAAGCTCACAGTTACCATTTCCCGGATATAAATTTATTTGCATTCAATGATATGATGTAAAAAAAGTAATAACATTATTAAATATACGTTTCATAAACTATTAATAATAATTTATCATAGATATTTGTGCAAAAGATTTGAAATAAAATTTGCGCCCACGAATTCTGTAAAACTCGAAAATACTAGATATATCGAAACGTCTTCTGCTTAACGATAATCGAAAAAACAATTTTTTGATCATTTAAGGAAATGAAGTTTATTATCTGTGATTTTTTGTTTATAATACAAATTATTTTGAATCGATGATTACGAAATGGCAGCTTAAAAGTTGTGTGAAAATTAATTATATTGTGCTATTGGAGAAATATAATAGATGATCGTGAATAAAATGATTGGTAGAATTTTCCCGAGGACAATTGGTATTTACTATTTTATCATAGCAATGTTTCTCATAATGTTTTTTGTTTATGAAATGAAACAGTTATACCATAAGTTTCAAAAAGGAAGAAGATTTACCTTTTACAATAATTACGTGAGTTGTATTTAAAATATTTATTTTTTATTAAAATTAAAATCAATCACTGAATGCAAACAAGGTTTCAAAGTAATTTTTTTGAAAATATATTTAAATTACTTATTCCAGTAAGTAATCTCTAATCAATACTTTTACTTTTAGGTGAATGAAGTGTATCATTTGGCAGATAAAATTGAAGTGTCAAACATAAAATCCAATAAACAAATGAAGGCCTATCTGAAGTACACAAAATATCTTTTAAAAATGAATACTGAGGATGGAAGTTGACATTCTAAATAACATAACATCTGAGAGGACCAGGAAATTGGAGGCTAAGTGGCTTACTACTTAATATTTAAATTAACATAATAAGGTTAAAAAATTTTTGTCAAATTTATTAACTAACTCATATTAGTTACCTGCACTTAAAACTTATACTTCTTCATTTCAGTTTAAGCATTCTATTTTTTAATTTTAAAATTGAAAAATTTATAATGTTACTTGAAATCATTCTTTTAATGCCTGCATAATATTGAGGTGTTAATAAATTGACTAATTTAATTAATATAATAAAAATAATTGATTTCTTATTGAAAAGAGTAAAAAATTGTTGATTAAGCATTTAAATTTTTCTGACAGTATAAAATTCATCTTTATTAATATAAAAAAATATAAAAGGCTTCAAAAATTATTGAACTTGTCATTTAATAATGTCATACATTGAGGATTGTCTTTATAAGAGCCAGAATTTTCCAAAACACTGTGAGGAGAACAAATCCATGGGTCTTTAGTTTTATTTAACCATTCATACAAATGTTGTTGTAGTTCACTTAGAAGTTTTTTAGAATCTTTTTTCATGGCTATATTGTTTAACTCTTCTGGGTCATGCTTTAGGTCAAATAGTTCCCATTCATCTCTATAATAATACTTTTTTAAATTGGTGTTCCACTTAAATGGTGTGTTATTTTTTGTTTTTTCTATTAAATCCTACAAAGAAAAAATTAATTAAAAAATGTTTAAAAGGTTTACATTTCAACAGGCTGAATTTCAAAATTCCATTTAACTCTGACTTAATTTTGAAAAAAAAATTTTTAAAAGGTGCTTATTATATTATGATTATTTGTAGATATGGGCTTATGTTGATATAATACTTATTTATATAGATAAATATGTTAATGATCAATGTATTACAAGAAACTGAGGTACTAAATAGTCTTTCATTAATAATTATTTATGCACATAATTTGGAGTAAGCCTAATTTTTTATTTGTAATTTAAAAAAAAAGTTTTGGATAGATGACTTTATAAAATACAAAAAATCATGATAAAATTTCAGACCTTATGTCAAACTAATAATTAAAAAACAACCTTACATTAAGGTTAACATAAGGCAGCAACAAAGTTTGAACTGAAAATTATTATGAAGCTATTTCAATTTAACTTAACAGATCTGATCTGCTATAAATTATTAATTCTAAGAGATTAAAGTGATTTAAGAATTTTGTCTCTTACCTGGAATGTTGGTGAAACATACAAGTCCTGGTCAATAGGAAAAGGTGCTTGATAGTTTAAATTATGTATTAATTTGTACCTCTTGGTTCGTATAGCTCTTGAAGGATAGTACATAGTAATTTCATGATGGCTGTGACTTGCAAAAATGGAGCGATTATAATTATCAGGTTCTAAAAGAAAAAGAATTACTGAAAAATCTCACTATACTTAATTTACAAGGAAAACTTAATTATTTGGATCTCACAGTATTAGTGCATGTGCATTGGAGATCAAAAAAAAATGAGAAAAGCAGAACAAATTAATAGATTAAAAGATTTTAAAGGACTCTCAAAATGTATCATGTTCTTTTGAAAAGTCATCCCTCATACATTAACATATTAACATCCACATATTCATACAAACTTTATAAATGAAAATTTACCCTTTTCCAAAAGGGGCAATAAAGATGTTCCTGTCAGTTCTTTCATGGACTCATCAGAAATGTCAAACCAATCTAAAACAGTTGGAGTGATATCTAAGTGACTTGACATTTGATAGGTGACTTGATTTTTTCTCTGAGCACTAGCTGAATACATAAACATGGGCTGAGCAATTCCAGGGTCATATAAATTGGTCCTTCCACTTGGAAATGGTATTCCATTGTCTGAGGTGTAGATTATCAGTGTGTCATTAAAAACATTTGCATTCTCCAGTTCCTTAAGAACCAAACCAACACCTTCAAAATAAAAAACATTAAATATAAGTGAAGATCAAGAAGAAATTTTTATATAACCCCCAAAAAAAAACTGTTTCCTGCATAAATTGGCATTTAAGACCTCTGTGCTTTCAATTTGTAAAAAAGCAATAATTATCTGAGTCATTAATTAACAATTATGCATCATTACTGAATCAGATTGTTAGAATTGTAATTAATTATACCTTGATCCAATCTTGAAATTGTAGTATACTGAGCTGAGATATCCAATTTAGCTGCCATAGTGTCAGGTACAAAGTAGGGTAACTTTATCTGACTGGCCTGATAATAAATAGGATACCAATCAGGAATATGACCATTTCCTGGCTCACCATTTCCAAATTTTTCACAAAAAGCTCCAAATTCTGGATTTGTATGCCCACATCTATGAGGGTCATGAAACCCTATGTATAAGAAAAAAGACCTATAACAAAATTTTCTGTAAAAGGAGTCACTTTAGATTATTAATAAGAACTTAGCTACTTACTGGTTTTTGCTTTTTTCAAGAAATTCTCTCACCAATAATTTGATCTTAGTTATGTTTCTTCCCACCTGAAGAATTGAATTATTTTCTTCAGTTTCTTCAAAGTCAAATAAGTAAGTGCTTTTAGGTCCAACATGTTTCTTCCCAATAATTCCAGTGAAAATTCCATTCTTACTTAAAATATTAGGTAATGTTTTGAGTTTATCAAAAGAATTGAAGTGATGCACACCTTGATGAAGTCCATACATTCCATTTTCATGATTTGGCCGACCAGTTAAAATAGCTGAGCGACTACAGACATAAACCAAAACTCAGATTCATCTAATCTGGGATTTCCAAGGATTTAAATTTCCAGATTCTCTCTAAATAATAAAATAATGGTTATGTGAAAATCTGACATCAGCCCACATTTTTACCTTTTTAATTTCAAGACTAAATATCAGTCTGGAAATCATTATGGAATATTGATCAGGGATAAAATTAGTTCACTGACCAAGAGAGGTCAGTGAACTAAGAAAAATAAATTCAGAATTACCTGGGAGAACAACTGCTGTCAGCAGAGTATGCATTGTTAAATATTAAGCTCTTTTTGGCCAAGTCATCCAAATTGGGTGTTTGACAAATTTTATTGTTGTAAGCTCTCATTTCGAAACCACCATCATCAGCTGCAAATATTTGTGTCGGTTATTTAGAAACTAAATTCAAATATTACGCAAAAAATTACAAAGATTCAAAAATTTACCCAACATAAGAAGAACGTTTTTTTTACATTGTACGTCTTGAAGGACAAATAATAAAAAAAACATAAAAATGTCTTTGAACATTTTAAAACTTTTAGAAATGTAACCCGTTGAGAACTTTACACGTTTTTGACTTTAACTTGTTTACGTAAACATTAGTGCCGGCAACCTTCGAAAATGGAAAAAAAGTTTAACGTTAACCAATGAGAAAATCCCTTTGACTGGTTTACGTAATATCAGTGTCGGCAACCTTCAGAAATGAAAAGTTTAACGTATACAAATGAGAAAAAAGGGTTTCCTTAACGTCTTATAAAGTCCTTATAGTAATGAATATTATGAAATTTTTTAAGTGGAGTAAGTTTTTTTTAGTTTAATAAATATAAATGTTGGTAATGTACTGACCATATATAAATTGGTAATAAGTATTAGTCATGTTGGCAATCTTTAGATAAGAATCGTTGACTTATTGCAGTGTGCATCTGATAGTCCTCCTAACTCCTAAAAATGCCGCAGAAGAAAACATTATGTCTGTTCGACATAGATGGGACCTTAACTTTTCCGAGAAAGAAAATTACAAATGACATGAAAGAATTTATGATAAGCGAAGTTTGTCCTAGAGTGGAAGTGGGTCTTGTGGGTGGTTCAGATTTTGATAAAGTCTCTGAACAGATGGGTGGTTCTGAAGGTTTGTATTAAAAAAGTTGATCTGAGACCATTCTGGAATTAATAAAAAATAAATTATACTATTTGTAATTCAAATTAAATATTTAAATGGCATATTACTTTCAGTTTTAGCAAAATTTCCTTTTGTGTTTACTGAAAATGGGTTGGTGGCACATAGAAATGGTATTGAGTTTAGTCGCAAGGTAAGTGAAAAAAAATATTAAGTGCTTAATTTATTGATTATTTGTAATTTATTTAAAAATTTCTCTGCAGAGCATACAGGAACATATGGGTGAAGAAGTTTTGCAAAAGTTCATTAATTTTGCCCTCAGATATATGTCAGATTTAACTTTACCTGTTAAAAGAGGAACATTTATTGAATTCCGTACAGGCTTGATAAATGTATCACCAGTGGGAAGAGGCTGCAGTCAGTCTGAAAGGGATCAGTTTGAACAATATGATAAAATTCATAAAGTCAGGGAAAAATTTATAGAAGCAATTAAGAAGGAATTTCCAGATTTAGGGCTAGTCTACAGTATAGGTAATTACAAGCATTAATTCTAAAGATTTTGATTTAAGCACTTTAAGTTACTGCATGAGGTAGAGAAGCACCTTAATTTATTTAGTTTTAATTTCCAATTTCTTTTTATTTTTATTTAATTTCTAAGTGTATGGTGTGGAGGATATAATTTATAAAAAAAAACATTCTTGAAATGGCACTGACTTCATATTTTTGTGGAATTAAAAACTTTTAAAGTATTTTTTGTTTTTAGAGTTTATTTATTTATTGTTTTAGGAGGTCAAATAAGTTTTGATGTATTCCCTAAAGGATGGGACAAAACATACTGTCTTAATCACCTTAACCATGATGAATATGATAAAATTCATTTTTTTGGAGACAAAACTGAAAAGGGTGGAAATGACTTTGAAATTTATAACAGCCCTCTTGTCATAGGGCATAAGGTAACATCTCCTACAGATACTATGGCACAACTGCAATGTTTATTGAATATAAGTTAATGTTAATGTTAAAAAATTATTATTAAATTTAATTTAATTAATAAGAGTTAACTAATAAATTAATTTAAATAAATACTGGAAAAAAATAAATTTTAATATAAGGTTTTTATTGAGGTACAAAAAGATCTTATTTAATTTAATGTGAATAGGTGATCAGTGATCTTTCATTCACTCATTGTAAAAGATAATTATCCACAGGATTTTTTTGGTTTTGGTTCCTCCCCAACCTCAACTTCCTTCTTCTTAAGATGCTGCACTAAATGGATTAGTTTGTGCTTTTGCAAAGTATCTTGCCGCGTCACCTTTTTTCCGCATTCGTCGCAAGAAAAACTTTTTCGAGCTTTGCCGCATTCATAAAGGATATGCCTGAAATTTTAGAAAAATAAGGGTTGATCAATCTTTTTTCGATTTTGAGGCGAAATTATTTTAGGAAATACGACTGTGAGCTTCACCTATTTAAAGCGTATCTGCTTTTATATTTCTTGGTACAAGTTGGGCAAGGAAGGTCTTGAGCACAAGTCCGGCACTGCAAATCTTGTGAATTATTTTCTAGTGAATTTATTGGTGGTGGGAAATTATTTGGAGTCGATGGCATCCAACCGGAATCGACTGAGTCCGGTTCGCTTAGAGATGTTCGGCACATAAGCAGGGGAACTGGAATGCCTGTTCAAATAAGTTTTATTAGTAGTCAAAATTTATCAGATTCACGACAAATACTTTTTGCTTTTAAGGAAATCGTACCTTTTTCCACAAGAGAAGGATGATGGTAATTAGATAAGGATCTGTTTTCGTACAGTGATTCCGAATCCGGGTTTATCGATTCATTATAAATTGGTAAATTGTTGGTAATGTGATACTCCTCTGAGTTTGTGTCCTCTTCCTCCATAATTTCTTGCTTCGGTTCCACCATCACGATTTGTTCGGAATCTTTTTCTTTTTTTATTTTATCCTCTGCTTCTTCAGATTTTGTTCGATCGTTAATATTTCCTGTAAAAAAATTTTTTATAACATTTATTTATGGAAGTGTGGTTATTTGGGATTTCAAAGAACTCTCACTTCAGAATAGGGTTTACATAAAACCGGTTTTCCGAGTTCAACTTTTCTAAGAAAGGGTTCAAACCGGTTTCACATTTTAGAGATAAAACCAATACAGGGCATGAAATATAAATTTAAAACTTATTCGTTTGTTAAAATTCAAAAAAAAAAGATAGATTTAATTCAATTAAAAATTAATAAAACCTTTTAAGTACTGTAATAATTATAATAAAAAAATATAATTAATAAAACTATACTGTATAATTGTACTATAATAATAATTATACTGTAATGAAACTAACTGTATAATTAATAATAAAACCGGAAATTAATAAAACAAATTAATAGAACCATTTAATAAAAAATAAAAAGTGGAAAAAAATTTTTTTCTTAAATTCAAGACTTCTAAATCTCCAATATTTTATTTACATTAATGTTCACATTGTTTAATTAATTTAATTTTAATTCAAATAGCTTGTTTTTTACGGAAACAACCGGTTTTCGAATTGCGTAATTTTTTTCTAAAAACCCACAGATTTCCCTCTCAAGAGTAAGTGTGGGACGTTATAATAAAAAATTATTATTCCTATTAGGCCGGCCGCAAGACTGGGAATTCCCGCTTTCCCATAATAATTTTATTTTGGAACCCCAATTGAAATTTAAGATTTCAGTAACTTTGATTATTTGGGTATGAACTTGAATAATTCCATTCATAAAATTTATTCACTTTTGTCTGCAAATGCGCCCTTATTTATGAGCGTTAACCAACCCTGAACACGTGGAAATTGTAAATTTGGGATTTATGATTGCTGACGGGAACATAATTACAATAAAGAAAGTAACGAAAGCTAATTAACAGCTTGGCTCATTTATTTCTTCCCACTTACTCTTCAATTCAGGGGTGTATATTGAACAGAAACAAACTCCCTGCTACATCGCCCTTTTCAAGTTTACCTATAAAAAAACCCTCCAAAAGTACCGCTCACATATTTTGCTGATTAATTATTTGTCTCATACATTAATCGTATTCATAAACTAACCTGTTGGCTCACTATACCCTGGACAAGCCGACCTCTTATCCACCATTTCTGATTCTTCATTTCGAGAGTTTGATAACTTTTCTATTTTTATTTTTTTTATTGTACTTGTTTTGTTCTGTTTGTGGCGGTCGTTTAAGTCCTCCACACTATTGTGCTTCCAACTTTTAACTACGTAATTTTCTGGAAATAAAATAATTTTACGTGTGTGGGATTGTCACTGTAAAGTAGTGTATAACACCGCCATTCCTTACCTGTTCCTCTTAGCTTTTCGTCGGGGGGTCCATTCCATTTATTTTCACAAATTTCATTTCTTATTTGAGATTTCGAATTAGAGTTTTGTTGAAAGTATTTTGTTATAGAGATTTCCTGAAGTTTGGACAGACTTTCCTCGCATTCGACAAAATGTGACCCATCTGATCTCGATAAATTTTGCCTTTGCTTCTTGAAACTTTTTCCAGAATCCGTCTCGATGTCGGGCTTTTTAGGAATCAGAAGTTTAGGGTGATGTTTTCTGCAATTGGTTTTCGCATCCGGCACTTCTATGCTTTTTGGAGGTTTCTTAATGTTTTCCAAAATTCTTTCCTCGCATTTGGATTCTTGAAACAAAATTCCAATATTAATAATATCACTAAATTAAAGTTTAATTAAATTGCATTTTTTCTTATTGCGATTTAATCGATACTAAATTTTAGTAACCGCCCGCAAAATATCAAATCATATTAAGCAATAATCATTGTCAATAAAATGATGGTCAAAAACATCATTTCAGAAAGTATACCTTCGGACAGTCCTTTAATTAATAATGATTGCGCGGCATTTAGAAAGGCGTGAATGTTGTTCTCTGATATGTTGACTGAACCATTGTAGATAAAAGCTACCAGAGACTTGAGCTGCTCGAATTTTATGTCGTTGAATATTAATATTGGATGTTTGTCGGGCATAATTTTCAAAAGATTCTGAAAGAGAAATTTCATTTTGTTACTTATATATATTTTGTAAGGGTGTTTTAAAAGTTTTGGCTTCTGGCAAATCAGATTAAGAGTAAATTAGCTAAATGTATTTCAATTCTCGCTCGCCTTGCAAGCCGTTTACTTGACAGCAGAAAAATCTTTGAATTTACATTTTTGAACCGAATAAAATAAAATTGGAGCCAAATTTTTAGCTGAATAACTCTAAGTGAGAATCAAGCATTTTCGAACACTCAAACTTTCATATAAGTTCCGATTTCCTCACGTGTCAATTTAAGTTAATAAATTAAGTTGTCGTTAGGATTAGAAGGAAGATAAGTTTTATTAATTAATTATACTGCACATATTCACTGCTCCTTCTTCTATATGCGATAAAATCTAAGCAGAATAGTCGATAACTCAATTGATTAGGAATAAGGGCAATGAAAAGAATAATAAAAGGTGAATTTATACTAAAAATTCATCATTGGAGATAATATGCGGTCATTATGAAGACAAAGTTTGAATTTGCAGAAATGACAAAAAATTTGAGTAAACTTTTATGGTTATACTTATTTTTTATAAATATAATATATTTAATATTTTTTTTAAAACTTTATGAAAAACTTGGAATTTTGAGTCAAAGATTTAATTGGAAGTTAAGATTTGAGAAGAATTTGAAACTGATTTCAATTTATATAGCAGGACTTAGTATAATCAGCCCTAAGAGTAGAAGTGAACCCTACATTTTGTGAATGTTGTTTAAGACTTTAAACCAAAGGCAGTCTGACATCAAAAGCTTAGAAAAATAATACTATAATCATTTTCCTGCGGATGAAAATCTATACTGTTTGCTCGGGATTTTTAGATTCCCCCAAAAAGATCCATTAAATTTTCCGGCAATATTTTTAAAAAGTCCAGGAGTGTGTAGAAAAAGTGCAAGAAAACCTGTTTTCGGATGCAATGAGTGTACCAGAAGATATTTGTTTCAGCGGTAAGAGTAGTAAAACCTGTTTTTGGAAGCCAACAAACCAGTCTCTGGATTTCTGAACCTGATTAACTTCTTTTTTGCTTGAGACGAGTTAAATTTAATTTAAATATAACAAGGAATTACTCTAATAATATTGATTTCACTCACAATCTTTTTGTATTGTGATTTTATTTTGTGATGTATTCCTGTCAAAAAATAAAATTTCAATTAAGATTCACCAACTTTTTAATTCAGTTAAAAACCAGAGAGAAAGGCCCAGAAAATCCTTCAGATCGAAATCTGTCTTCTTCACTCTTTCGGGAGAGAAGTGTCATTTGGAAATCTGAAGGAGAGAAATGGGAATCGATTGGGCCAACTGTTGGGGAGTAAAAATGTTACTCAGTTGAAGGGTTACACATGTGAAGGCATCGGCAGAAGACGCCGGGCGGTGAGCAAACAGGATTCTCAGATCTGTCATAACTTCCAACTAAGATGAATAATATAATCTCCCGATAAAGAACGACTTCCACGTAACACTAAAAAAAATTAGGGAATAGTAAATGCTGTCACAGTTATGGAGAATCATCAAAAATTGTTATTGTAGGTATATTAGCTCTTTTAGGAAGGTTGAATCAGACTAACGAAAAGCTTGGAAAATAGCTGACTTTATCTTGAAGATAACCTTTAGCCATAAGGGAGGCAATACCTTAAAGTCTTACAAAATAAATTGGGGAGTACCGACAGACATTTTAGTAAATTTAATTTTCATTATTTTTCAACTTTTCTCAGACTAAAATTTGTCTCTTCATTGCAAAATTAATTACATGGGTTGTCTGAGGAGTTTTTTCATTTTCCACAACTAAGATGAGGTTGTCGGATTGTTATTATTATTAATTTATCGGTTTAATTTTTAATTAAATGCACATTAATATAATAATGTTAATTTAGTTCGGTAAATTTTTTACTGTTTTTTGCTGCAATGGCTTTGGGTTTGATTCTTTGATTCTAAATTGTATTAATAGAAAGGTTATAAAAGCTTTTTTCAAATTGAAAAACATCTCATATTTAATTACATAATTGAGTTCGTATTTTGGAAACTGTACTTCTGCGATCTGTAAATTTAATAATGGCATTGACACTTGACAGGCTTCTTCAAGTTTTTAAAAACCAGTTGGAGGCCTGTTTTATGCCTTGAAGCAATTATGCTGCTTGTAATTATTTTACTTACAGCGAATGAATTAAATTCTAAACTAAAGCATGTGCACAGATAAACATCGTATGTAATATGCGTATTATTTTTGCCCGAATGTAAAAGAAAGAATGAAGGAAAAGATTAATTAATTTTAGGTGAAGGAATGATTAGTTATGTGAACCCACCGATAAATAAGAACTTGCTGCTGATAAAATGATTTTATGGGCCTCAATGCATTGCCCTTCAGCAGAGAGGGTGCAATCCAAAAATGATTCATCTTCGAAAAAGCAACCGGCCTCCGACGCTAAATTGAATGCGTGCTTTTCCCATCTCAATGAATATTGCTTTCCATTATCTGCTTCCATCCTATCAAAAACAAATATATTTACATGTTTTAATAACAAAAAATAATGCGTTGGAGTAAATTACGGCTCTCAACATCCCGCAATGATAGAATCACTTGTCGAATTCTTTTTTTAACGAACTTTCGGAAATTGGCGCGATTAGGTTTATATTTCTCTGTCTAGTTTGATTTATTCAGCTGAAATGAGTTAGAACAACGTGTTCTTTAGATTTAGATGAGACGAACCCGCGCAGCGACTGCAAGGAAAAACTACCGGCAAGAAACACGCGATATTTAAAACTCTCGTGGCATTACGTTTAACATAAACTTACCTTTCATACATGAAATGTGTTAAATTCAACTGAAATAAACGGTCAAAAATTTAATGGAACAATAATTTCTTACTTATTAGTTTATTATAAAAAACTACTCTTGCGGATGCAAGAGGATCACACGTTTAAGACTCTCAACTTAAAACACAGGAATGTTTTGAAAGAGCGCATTCTACTGGTCTTCAAGAGTACTAACCGATTTTCTTTCGCATCAATCCCACTTAACTGAAATAAAACCGTTTAAAAATATTGTCATTATTTGTTTGTTCCCTTTTTTGAGATCGAAAGCAGCGGTATTTCCTTCCTTTTTTCCTTCTTTTTAAGCGAACTAAAGAGTTTAGATAAATAAAGTCTAAATAAAATTCCGGATCAGTAATTCCCAAACTTATTTGGCCTACCGTTAATTTAAATATTTTTTTTAACTTTTAGAGCTTAGATAAATCATTATGATATAATATCCAATGGTCGTGCGATTATTCGGATAAAAATCAAATAGGTTATCCACAATGTAGGATAATACTTTTGTACTACTGTCTGAAAGATTT